>VXBO01014971.1:4585-122858 GCA_013400135.1 Rhinoptilus africanus
GGACTTTAGTGATTTCCATCCATTCAAATTGGTCCAAACCACTGAACTATTCCCATCTCTAGCATTTGTAGAGCCAGACCAATTTGCCCTTATCACAACAGAGTTGCCGACGGCTTTGTGAATTACAAGCTGTTTCTCATGTTTATTGATGGATGGATATTTGGGAAAGGACCAAAATAATAATAGTAAAAAAGTAACAGTTCATTTCCATTGGAATTGAATTTTTCTTTCTTTCTTTCTTGCTTTTTACCTTCCAATTTTTCTTTTCTATTTTGGGGGGGATGGTAGGGGGATAAGGGGACACGTAGAGCTCAGTTTCTAAATGCGAGACCTCTGGGAGATGGAACTGAAGTAATTGAATCGCATTAGACAAGCCAGCAGAACAAAGTCACATTCCATGAGGTTTTTCCAGCATTGAGTAGACAAATAGTAATTATTTAAGGATTAGTGCAAGTCTAAGATGTGGTCCACTCTGAATACTCTTCACCATATATAAACAAAAGCAAGATGTAATATATGCTATTTAAGCTTCTTTTTATCTATAATAGATTTCTTTTAGAGCTGCAAGAACTTGAAAAAATCCTGCATGGTGAGTAAGCACTCGTACTGTTTTTCAATAAAGAATTAAACCCTTTAAGCTTTAATTCTAAAGAGATTCTAAAGAGAGCTTAATTAAAGATACTTACTCTAGCTTTAAATTATGTCCACCCTCATTCTGGTGGGTTTTGTTTTTGTGGGGTTTTTTTGAAGTACATCCTTGAAGAAGAGAGGAATATTTTAAAGTGACAGGTTCAGTTGGTTTTTTCGTGATTTATGGTATTCATACTTTTTGTAGATTCTGAGGTCTCACAGCTTCACAATTGTACCTGCTCTTGGCCACATCTTTAAAAGTGACTTGTAAAACTAGTTTTAAACTAGATTTGAAACCCATCTTTTTAATCAACAGTATCCCTAGTGATCAAATGCAGACAGTAGACCGTAGTGCTTCTTGACAGGCCCAAAAAATAAACTGTTTATTTTTTTCATTTCAAATTCTTTCTCTCAGTGCATTGTAAAGATTACTTTGGATGAATTATCTCCTAGTACCACACATATCAGAAGAATCATGCTTTATAATAAGCTGTAGTTCCTAGGTAGTTTTTCTGGAGAACCATGAAGTGGCATAGTGGGAGATGAATAAAGATGAGGTTATGGCTGTGATTCCTTGCTTCTTCTTAATCTTGGGAAGTATTGGAAATAGTTTTCTATATTCAAGATTGGATTGCTTTTATTCCCAGAAGACCTTTGCTCTTTTTTTTCTTTTCCATATACTTCATTTAATAAAGCTTTNGTGATTTGGGAAATTTCAGGTGCTGGATGTTGGAGAACATGATTCCTTTTTTTTTATTTTTTGCTGTGGTTTCCCCCTTTTTCAATGCCTTATTCACTGAGTTTGGTTCATTTTGAGCTAGATAATCTTCATAGCTCTTCCTATTGTCTGTAATTGCTCAATAGGTTTGAGTGCATTGAGACCTGTGAATTTTTTGAGGTTATGTTCCTTTAGAGGCTAATGTTCTATGAATACTTGATTTTATGGACCCCAGGGGACTGCAGTCAGAGGCTGAACATTTGGGACAGGGGACAGGAGGCAAAATCAAGATAAAAGGACTTGAAGACAGAGCCAGAGACCAAGATAGAGGAGCAGGAGGTTCAGTTGTTCAGACAAGCCTTAACAGTAATGCATAGCTTGTTGATAGAGAGGGCAAATCCCGCCATTGTCAAAGAAAACCAAAATATATGACATTTCTTTGTATTGATTAAATAATATGGAATATTTGAAAAAATAATGAAGTGCTTGACATTTTTTACTGCACAAATCCATAGTTCTCAGTACTTCATATAAAAGTAAACATCTCTTATTTCCCCAAAGTATAGATAATTACTTTCTGAAAATGCTTACTTTTAAAATCTGAATGCAATCAGGAGCAAAATGTTATGAATTTGAGCATTTTGAGCTACTAGCATTTAGTTTGCTTGTGTAGCAATGCAGATCAGACCACTGGTTTGGGTTTTCTGTGCATCAGAAAATACATCTGGAAGATTCGGCACTTTCATTAAAAGCCTCTTTTAAAGAGNGACCTTTGCTCTTTTTTTTCTTTTCCATATACTTCATTTAATAAAGCTTTTGTTGTGGTTTTGGCTTCTCTCTTCTGTCCATGTTATGAGATAAATGAAATAAAGAGTGGATCAGCCACCAGGTGACCACATTGTGGATTCACTAGAATAACAGAGATTTATTACTTAAGCATAAGTAAAACATTTGACTTGCTGAAAATTCATTCAGGCACTGCTCTTGGGAAATTCCACCATTCTAACTTTTATATATGCTGTGATTTGGGAAATTTCAGGTGCTGGATGTTGGAGAACATGATTCCTTTTTTTTTATTTTTTGCTGTGGTTTCCCCCTTTTTCAATGCCTTATTCACTGAGTTTGGTTCATTTTGAGCTAGATAATCTTCNTAGTGCTTAGAGATAATCTTCTGTTACACTAATTAGTAGAACTGTAAGAAATAGACAAATTCTTCAAGTATGCAAATTCCTCTTCCATTGTAAAACAGGCCATGCAAGCTTGAAGCTAGCTACAGATGAGAACAAATGCTGTAAGCTTAGTATTTATCACATACCTCATCTGAGGAAAAACAGAGTTGAAAGGTACTGTGGAACAGAAGAGATCTTAGTATGAAGAAAATAAGTTAAGGTGTTCTGCCTGGGAAGCACAATACTTGAGCAGCCTGTGAGGACCAACTGCTTTAATAGAGTGGGATGATAAAGAGGCTGGCCTCCCTACAAGGAACTGAGGAAGGGCATTAGGCCAGCTTCTTACACTTGGAGGATGGATGCTAAATTCGACGTCTGTTGAGCTTTCAGTAAGCTGTAGGGAACATCCGTGTCTGTTGATAGACTGATAAGCCAAACGAGATTTGACTTCTTACGCTAGGGAAAAACAAGCCTGAGATAAACAACATACAGAACTAAAAAATTCACACACACACAAAAATGTCAGCAATATGAGTTGGGTTTTATCTCAGTATGTATCTCTCAGCCCGTAAAAGAAATTCAATCGCTACTAACTCAAAGGAGGCAAGATTTGTTACTGTTGTAATACAGTCAGGAAGGGCATTTACTTAGGCTGAAGCCAAGGTAATTGCCTGTCTTGGTAGAACAGGACACTACCCAATATGTTGCATTAGCAACGTGAAAAATATTAATACTGTGTTACAACCTTTCGTTTGCGATCTCTGGTGCTGCTTCTGATGAGTGAAGGTCTAAGCCATGAAAACTTTCCGCCAACTTGGCTTTGATCAAGAGATGTTTCCACTGTCTGTATGTATCAGACTTTTGCTATAATTGGCCTTACCAATTTTGTTCACACTTCAACTGTGCAGAATATGTAGCACACCGGTAACAGGCTGTCTTGTGTTGATAACAAGCTTTTTAATAAATCACTCATCCTTCCTATAATAATAAGACTTTCTGCTGTGTTTTCTTCTCAAAAGTAAAGAGAAAAATAATTCTGCCACCTGTATTGTCATTTTCTTGTCTGTCTCATTTTCATTCTTTCATGGCGTGACATGGTGCAACATAACAACAAGATAGAAAGGAAAACTGCTGGGTTCCTTTATTTTGATTTTTGCATGGCATACTACTGTTTTTACAGAAATCAGAGGACCAAAAAGGGATTCAAGCAGAGGACAGGGGATGAGGGTGTGCAGAAGTGACCAGAGGGAGGCAAAGGAGCAAACAAAACAATACTAGGCAAAAAAGTGGAAGAACAAGCTGTTTAAACATTAAAGAGTATTTTCTGATTCTCTAAGATGACAAATCATGCAGCTTTTACTACCTTGTAGTAAGAGGTGGGTTGTTGAAAATGCTCAAGTTTTAAGTTACTCCAATTCATTACCTAAGCTTTAAACTTTAGTATTTAAAACACTAAAAAGTTGTCACTAAAGGAAGATGTAAGAGTATCAGCTTAGTTTGCCTATGAAGTGAACATGGCAGAAGTACACATTCCCTACGTGAACATATTGTCATGCTAATATTTCAAAATTCCTATGCAGATGAGACATCTTTCCTTTAATTGAAAACAGAACATTTCTTATTGAAATGAACCACAGCCAAACACCGACTTTTGAAATTGATGTGAGGTTTTTCATTCAATTCAGTGGGCCTTAGATACAACCCTGACACACTGGACTGTCTAACAAGCCTGCTTTAAAGAACAATAAGGTATGTAATAGTACTTTTTATAATGTGGATAGCAAGGTATCTCCTTTCCTAACATTTAATTTTCACAGAGAATAGGGCTGAGAGGCACCTGGAGACCAAAGAGATTATCATATCCTCTATATCTTAAATTTGTCATTGACCGTCACAGGCTTGAAATGCAATCACTTTTGATTATTGATATTCTGAATTTTCCTTTATGTTGAAGTTTGAACTTAATTATTATGCCCTCAACAGGAAGAAGCCAAATTATTTTCCTGACAAGTTGAGCCTGTGTTATATGTACAATTCCACAGTGCGTACCTAGCCTTTTGTAGTCAGAAATATGTCTCTACATCGTCAAATATGTATTTCAATTAAAACTGAAATTCTTTTTGAAATAAAAAAAATGCACAAAAGTTGCATCACATAAGCATCAGAGCGTCCAGATCAGGAATATTTTGAAGGCTAGTACATCGGGCATTATCTTGGAGCTAAGAACCATATTTTCAAAGACACATAGGTAGGCAGTGGGATTTTGAACATCTTAAAGGCACAAGTCAAGCTTTGCAACATATGGGCCCTGGATATATTCTTTGTATTTCCCTTTTCCTTTCCAATTACTTTTTCCCTATCTTAGTAGCTCTAGAATTGCTCAAAGTATGTGGATACTACAATCTTAAACATAATGCTAAACACATTAGTTTATCTGTTCAATTTTAGTCCTGACCAGGAATAGAGTCAAATTTCTTCTCATCTAAAGCAACATTGTTCTTTGTACATGCACACATTGTCTAGCAAGTCCTGCTGAAGCAGCACTTTTCCAGTTTTCAGCATGTGTGCACCACACGTTTTACCAAAAGATGGTCTTGCTTTCCCTCCTCCAAGTATTTCTGCATCTTTCCGAATTAAAATTTTTATCACTTCCCCTATTAAGATTATGATCAGCTTCCTTTCCTTGTATTAAAAAGGTTGTTAAAGCCTTCTTTCAAGTCACTTTATCTCAAATGCAAATACTCGTTTCTTCTTGTCTCACGGAAAAGTCCATGCTCTGAATCCATAGAAAAGTACAGTGACAACACAAGAGCCTAAATCTGGTGCTGAGGCTGCTTTTGAAGAGATTGTTTATTTCTGTAACGCTGCCTTGATTAGATATCACTTGTTAGATGGGTGTTATGACGGATCCAACTCCAAAATACATGAATGAGCTTGCAAATTTTTTATCTCCAACCTCTGCTCTTCTGTGTGGAGTACCCTTAAATACACTGAATTTCCTATTGTAACAGTTGAGAGCACCCTTATTCATCTTTATTATTACTATTTTAGTCTGCACACTTACAAAATGTACTAACATCCAATAACCTTTAGGAGATGTGATCTGTCTAGGTGAGTGAGATAACTGAATAGTAATAATTTTTAAATATGGAACCTCTAATTCAGTCTGACATCACATCATACTGGATTGTTGCTCTTTAAGAAACATGCTACATCAGTCACATCATTATCAGATGATAGGAATAAGACTGTAATATTTAGTTAGGTTGCAACAACAAAGCACATTTGGGAATCATTTACTGGAGCTCAAAGAAGACGGATAAAAATCAATATTGCGTGTTGCCTACATAGCTATTTCATTCTCCAGTTGCCAACAAGCAATAAATTGGTGCTAGAATTAGAATTCTGACATATCATTAATCAGAGGAATAAATATGAAACAGCTTGATGAACCTTGGTAGAAGAAACACAATTTCAAATAAAAAGTCATCCCCTATGTGTCATTTATTGCTAGGGCCTTATATAATTCAGCAAATTGTGTCATAAATTTTGGCAAAAGAGACATTGGAGCTGTCAATTTAATTTTTTTAAAGGAAAAAGCTCAAAAGATAATATTAGTTCCACGTCACACAGAGTAATCCTGCCTTTTCTGCTCTTATATGGGTTTAAATATAGTTTTCAGTAATGACGGTGTAATCCTGTGAGGATAGGTACGCACCTAATTTGACACTTTAAAGTTCCAGTATTTTACGTCTCTGTTTTGATCCAGCTGTCTGATCCATTTTACTTTCCATCTCCTTTCAATCCACGTGGACATTCTTTCGTTCAGCCAGTTCAGTCAGAATATTAATGCACTGATATCAGTAATGAATTTGGTTTGCTGAAGACAAACAAGAATATTGCTGTCACCCTCCCCGGAGGCAAGGTTGGACTCATTTGTTGATGGTGGTCACATCTCAACACAGACATCTTCAGAGTTTGTACCAGCACTCCACACTTCTTTTTAAAAAGTAAAAGAAAAGAAATTGTCCCTTGGCCGGCAGAATTAATGACCCTTTTTTAAATTTTTTTTTTTTTTTTCACATTGGTGTTGGGCTGTTATTCAGCCCTTTTCCTATCTCCTGGGCTTTGCCCTCTCTATTATCAGTAATGAGGAACATCATTTAACTCCACAGTCTGATACTGAATGAAAAATGCTGGTACCCATCAAGGACTGTGATACTGTAGAACTTCACGGACAAGGGGTTAGTACCTTTCAAGAACAGGGGGCCACTTTTGAAGTGTCGTGTTACTTTGATCTTGCTGTAGATCAAGAGCAATGGGTCTAACAACAGAGGCTGTAGTTGAAAATGGCAATGGAAAGCTTTTTCATCTCCTCTGTTCCCTTCCTAGGAATCACAGATTTCCACTCACTACAGATCTAGAGTGACTGCTCTTCTGCCATGTTTTGCAGGGAAAAGGGAAGAGAGGACCAGCCAGGGGGAGGAAATGGTGAGTGCAGTCAAAATCACCCTCCTTTTCCTCCTGCTGCAGTAGGGAGCCTGCTCAGGCAGCACAGCTGAGCTCTGAGTGTAGGGAGGGACAGGGCAGGGGGCAGAGGCTTTGCAGCGCTGGGCAAGGAAGGACAGAAGACTGTACACATAAGGTTAGTGCTACAGGTACTGCGGTAACAGTGGTTTCATCCTCAGCATTTTCGTATTGCTTGTCTTCTGTGCATTCGTTATGTTATGCACATGTAGAATTGCAGTGTTGCCATTAGAGCAGTTTAATCATCCAACAGTATCTGAGTCCTGCTTGAAATACAGAATGCCTACAGGAGGCTGAGAGGCGATAAGGGCTGTGGCTACTTTCGAACTGCATGTGCAGGTTGTCCAGCCAGCAGAAGTGTGTTGTTCTCAGGCAGTAGCCTTTCCCTTAATGGGGCTCTGCTTTTACTGAAGGAAGGAGAGTGCTAGTAGCTCATTTTAATGTAGAAAAACAAACAAAAAAACCCATCACCATCACACTAAGGAAAATAAGCCAAGAAATGTAAAATTGAGATAGCAGAGGAAATAAATTAGCAGTCATGTAAAGTTTTTAGTCTGGGACAGGATAAATCTTCATTGTTGGGAAAAGTTGTTACTGGTCATTTGGAGCTATTACTCCTTTATGTTAACTGAAGATATTTTTTCTGATAGCGGTAGTTGTGTGGAAGAAGTACAGATAGTGTCAAGATCAAGTTTCTTGGTGTGAAGTTCTTTTATTGTAGAGATCAGCCTCTATAGTGACCTATATTCAGGTGACTGTACTGACTGTGGTCACTGGCAAGATACACACACCTAGCTGTAGTCAGTGACTATACAGATATGTATATGTTCTCACCAGACTTCCTAAATCAGAGAAGGTCAATGCTATGAGATATTCTTTTCTTTCCATACTAGCTGCTGAGCTTGGGCTGGTACCGGAGGCAGTGGATGTTACAGTGGGGGTTGTGGGAGTATGTCTGTCGTCAGGCTTAGCTGGAGTTTTCAGTCCCTTGCAATGTTTTGATTCTGCCTCTCTTCTGGGGTGCCTTTAATCTCAGGTATTTGTATGTAAGCATTAATTCTGCCAGAGTGCAGTGTTTTGTTCTTTGTGCATTTTTGAAATAATCCTATAATCCTTTTACATTCTAAGTTGTTACATAATTTGGGCTAAGTAAATGCACTGTATGTACTTCTGTCCTGCTTTACAGATACACCAAGCACTTAAAGATCACGCTGCTTCATCAAAAAATCAAGGCATTAGATACACAAAAAGTTGTCATAAGATTAAAATAAGTCCTTGTAATTGCCTGCATTCCAGGACAACAGATGTACCCTAAATGCCCATATTTAGTCTACCCAAGAAAGGTGTTCCTTGTTATTTGCCTCAAAGCAGTGGGGACAACAGGCTGGGGCAAACTCTAGTACAGATAAATGAACATATTCTAGGCTGCCTGAACACTCATTTTAAGTCTGAGTAACTCTGAGGTCTTATAAACATATATCTGTGGTCAAGAATAATCTGCCCAAAAGTTATGAATTGGTATGTAAGTATTTCTTGCAAAGTGTTCTTTAATTAGTAGAAAATATTCCTATGAAGTTAAATGTCAGAATTAACCTTTTGGCTTGTCTTCAGTAGCCAATTTTCTTACATATTTTATTTCACAAATTGTGTATGTGCTCACAGAGTCTTCCAGGGATAAAAGGAGAAGTGTGAGAGCCAGTGAATGCTGTGAATCTTCTCAGTGTATCAGTTTCCAAAACACCTGCATTAATCAGTGTTGAATGGATCTAGTGTGAAAATGGCTAGGTCTTTCAATTTCAAGTGATGTAATACAGAAAAACTGTTTGGAGGGGGAAAAAAAAAAAGATAAAAGAAGCCAAAACATCTTTTGATTAAATTTTTGTTACTGACAAAAAGTTAAAATATTGACAGATTCTGAAAAGTAAAATGTACTAACTTTTCAAAAAGCAGGGTTGCATATTTGAGTAAAACATGAGGTTTTTACTAGCATCTTTTTTTCTACTTAGGAAAGATAGCATAAGACTTTGTGATGTTAAACCTTTAATACGTGAGCCAAGAAAACTAATCAAATGACTTGAAAGCACGTGACCAACTTTACCCGAGCTCTCAAAAAATCTCAATATGTGGTATCTTAAACAGATATGTATATAACACTGTCTATTCTACTAACTGAAAAATAAATAAGGTAGCTTGTGTGCAAACGCTTTCTTTGCTGGATTACCAATGACCTAAGTTTAGGCTAATTTACTCAGATGAGAAACAAACTGAATTGATCTTTGTGGGTTTTTTGTGCATTCAGTGTTAGCATGGTTCAGCTGCCTCTAGAGCTTAAAATAGCTCATTCAAAGTTATCTTTATGTCAGTGATCAAAGAATTTCTACAGAAGCAAATGTGAGAATTTTGCAATATTTCTTTTCCCAGTAAACGTTAGCTGCTCTGTTTATAAAATAGGCTTTGTTTGCTTTTATCAGCCTTTAAAAAAAGTCTGACTAAATATCACGTGAGACCGCTGGTCTGGGACTCATAGCTATGAGGAGTGCTGGGATTTAACAGAGGAGGACGAGTGGTAATTATACCTGGATGACCTTTTTCTCATCGTTAAAGGGCTGAAGGGGAGTAGATATTTATAGTTCATTTTCCTAGGAGGGACACAAGAGTAAAATTTTGCAACAATAACTAATTATTGTTGAAATGTATATGGATAAATCTATACTGCTTGAATCTCTTTTGAATGAGGCACGTATGTTGAAAGCATTGTCTGAACTCAAGCAAACATACTAGTCTTGTCCCAATAATAAAATTCGTCTTGGACCGATTTTGAAATTGGTTCTAATTGAGTGTGAAAAGGCACCTCAGTTTTGATTTGTTCTCTTGACTGCAGTATGGATATAGCAGTAAACAGTAGGTCCTTACCCATTCTGTGTGAGCTTTAGTCCATTTTGGAGCGAAGGAAATGTAGACTTCATTTAATTTTAATAAGAAATGAAACAGCAACAAATACATTATTGCTTAAGATGAGAAATAGGGTAAGCAATTTAGAATCATAGAATGATTTAGGTTGGAAATGGCCTCAGGAGTTCATCTTGTCCAACCCTCCCTCAAAGGTGGCCTAACCGACCTAGATCAGGTTGCACAGGGCCTTGCTTGGGTGTTGCTGTGGCAGGGGAACTGGTTTACCTCCTTCATTCTCCCATATGAGTTGAGAGAAGTTAAGAACGTAAGCTAGATTTTTAATTGTAAATAGGAAAAATAGGGTCAAAAAATTTGAGCCATTTATTACTTTATGGATCTACTAGCAATCAAGAACTAAAACAGTTTGGTAGAATAAAAATAAGTTCAAAACATATTCAAAGTGCAAGCAGCCTTTTTCAGATTTAGTATTTGCTGGGTTTTTTTCCTCTTTTCTATTGGCCTCTCCAATGAGTTTTGCTTTTAAGATTTTGGAGGATTAATCCAGCGTATCTCTCTAGCTTTGCCCTCTGTGATCTCACAGGATAAACTTAGAATTAATTCCTCATACCCTTTCTGATGGAGGAGATAAGCCTTTAGATAAAATGTTATTTCAGTTGCTGTCTTATCCGAATGTTTGAGCTGCCAGTTAAATTGTAAATTAAAGGCTCAAAACTCTGGATTATGGACTCCAGCTTCATTATTAATGAAAAAATATGCCCTTTTCACAGTTTTTTCATTTTCTGTCTTCCAACAACCTCTCAATACAATGAATCTTTTCCACTCTCCTGTTTAAACAAAACAAAGATACAGTGATACACTTCTCCCTTTGTAGGACGAAGCTTCCACCATAAATAATTGATTTGTGCCTATTCTGTCCACTTGAATGACCGGCCTATGGAAATGTGAAGTTACTTCCGTAAGGCACTACTTGCTTTGGAATAAAGAAAAGCCTGAATCAGACTTTCCTCATTATACTAGTCTGCAAAGTTTGTGTCCCAAATTTTAATGTGACAGAAACTTCTCCATTGTCATTAACCTTTGTATACAGCCTGTCAGTTTTGCTGCTTTCATTGACTCATTTTCCCACTCACACAGTGGGGATTTATCTCAGTCATCTCTTCATACTTTTAAATTAAGTCCATTAAACGACTAAATAACAATTGACCATCCTGTTTCAAAGCTATCTTCTTTTATTGGGCCTTCTTGTAAAGACAGACATTCTTTATAGAACACTACATATACTTACAGTTCTGTATTATGTGAAATCTTTGTGCAGTTATGTTTTAGAAATTAAGAAGGAAATCTCACAAGAGAATTGACTTATTTGTAAGATCCACAAGATGTCGGTTGTTTCCTATACAAGCTCTAGCTCTTTTTGTGGTGTTATTATTTCTGGCCATAGCATATATACGTGAAAAAGTTTATGGAAATGAAAAAAATATGTATTGGAATGAAAGCAATTTGCTGAATTTCTTCAGTTTTCAGTCTTTCTCACTTCGTCCTGATTGACTTAACCGTACTCCTACCCTGGCATATGTACAAGTGCAGATAAAAAAGAAAATCAGTGTATACCTGCAAAGATTTTCATAGACATTACAGACATAAAATTCCAAGCCTTAATTTGAAAATAAGAGCATCCCAGAGACATAACAGGTGCTTTGATGTACTGCAGTGTGCATATTGTCATTTGAGTGTACTGGGATATCATATATTAAGGTAAAGCAGTTGTTTCACAGTTGGATGATAGATGAATATGTACGTGACTGGGGACATATGCACATACACAGATGTAGTCCTGTGATGTCGTCAATAGTCTTAACAACTCTGGTGTCTTGTTTGAAAGTCCATCTGATAGCATTTATCATCTTGGCAGGTTTTCTGTTCAGTACAAGCGTGATTGGTGGGCAGACCCATTCAGTAGGTTTATAAAGTGATCAGTCAAAAAAATGCGAATTTCAACAATTCAGTGATATGTATATACCTGCTTATTTTGTCTCTTTCCAAATGGTTAGTTCCTCAACCTCTGTTCCAGTTTCTCTTTAGGAGCAGTGCTGCCCTGAGGCAGACGGCACGCTGGTCTTCTGCGATGGGCCAAATCTTTCTCCTTGCAGTAAAGTCAACTTGGACTATCATGTCAGCTTGCAAGGTTCAGCCTCTGAAATTAGTACTGCTACATGCTGTTTAGATACTGTGGTGCATGCCACAGGTATTTGCATTTTTTATTTACTTTGTATGTTAACTGACCTAGCAAATCTCTCAGCGTTGTCACCATTTGCTTGAACAGGGCTGCATATGGGAGGTAGGTTCACCCTCAGATTGGAACTGTATTTAGTGTTTTAGTGCACTTTGAATGGAAAGCATTGAAAGGAAAGTATGTATATTATTAATGACAGCATAAGTACTTTGTAATAATGTTTAAGGCATACTGATGAATGTAACATGAACTGCATTATCAGTAAAGAGCTATGAAAAGAATGTGAGACTGACAGGATAAAACCAAAAAGAAAATAAACCTCATCTATCAGACATACCCTTTTACAAACTCTCCGTTTTCTGTTACACAGCACCTTGAGCCAGAGGGCTTGTGGTGAGAAAGGCTGAAGATCCTTTATTCATTGTACAAGACAAAAAGAGAATGGGTGTGCTGAAAGCAGTTGCAGAAATGCATCTTGAAAATGAGGCTCTGTTTTGAGAAACAGAAAAAACAAAAAGTATGAGGAGGACTTTAACAGTTTATCTTTGTTAGAAAGTAACAATAGCTCTTATGTGGTCCAGAGACCTATTTTCTATTCTTAACTATTACAAGTTCAGTGTCTCTATTAATTATTCCTCCATGCTCCATTTTTAAACAGTCAAAAACATTTATTTACTTTCCTAAAGCTGTGGGTTTTTAAACATTGCTTATTTATCTTAAAGGATTTTCATCTTTAATAGTCATTCAAGATAAAACAATGAGTAGAATATGTTATAACCTTCTAAATGGAAGGATGAATTCCCCTGTTGGTGTTAGACACAAACTTATGGGAGCCAAAGCTGTACTCTGAACACTTGTTGAATATATATACGTTGTTCTGTGATTGCTGCCGGGGTGGGTTCCCTCAGACACTTCTGTGGATGACAACCCTTGGGTTTTGTTTTGCCCAGGTTTCTCTCTTTCCCCCCTCTGTCAGTTTTGATAAAAGACTATCTTAAGCTGTCAAGTTTTCCATGCAACTGGGTTGCATGTGATTTGCACGCTCCAGGTTCTTTTGACTTGTGTTGATCAATATTTCCTTCTTCTGGCATCTGCTGAACAGGTAGCTGTGGTAGGCTGCTGTACTTCCCACTTGCCTACTAATCCTTCCTTAAAGTTTTATTCTGTCTGTTTCTTGTTATTAAATGCAGAGTAATGGATTCATGGAGGAAAAATTATTTTTTTATTGTGGCTTCACACCTCCAGATAATCAGTTGCTCCGATGTGATCCATCCTTTTGAATACCATAGCTTAAAAAACAGCATAAAATGGTCCCGAGAGAGGATTCTACATTTTTTCCATGGTTTAATGTCAGATGGAGTCCAAATTCTGTTTTGCAGGTAACTGTAAGATTATCTTTAGAATGTCTCTACTGTTTAGAAGAGATCTTATGTATTCAATAGTCTCAAAATTTGAGCCAGATACTCCGATAAAGGGCTAGTGTGAAGGGAAGTTCAAATTGCTGAATATTTTTCATTACACTTCTCCTAAGATTCTTGGGTTTTCACAAAAATAAATCCTTTCTATGTAAAAGGAACTTGAATCAATAGCAGGAATCTTTACAAGACACAGCAAGAAGTGTCCACACTGGTTTCGTTGTTTGGGGGTTTTTTCTTCATTTTAAGATTTTATGTCATGTACAGCGGACAGCAGCTTTCAACATGTTTTTTGTCATCTCGGTTTTCTGGTTTTGTTCCAGTAGCTGTAATTTACACAACAAGGAGGATATCTTATTTATTTTATTCACCACCAAGATCGAAGGAAACTTTTTGATCAGAATGCATCTAACAGTGAGATGCCTTGGGTTTGTTGCCAGAGTTCTTTGTCAAAGATGCTCTGTTTCTTTTAAAGCAAAAATAGGTAGGATAACTGAATAAAATGGCAGTGTATGTCCCCAGGGGAAGTGTGAGTTGCTTCAGAATGAAGAAAAAGTAATATACTTAGACCACATCATGCAAATTCTTATTTCTGCTCTATTCAAATCAATGCATTGTGATTAAAAAGAAAATAATGATTTAGGTAGGACTGAAAAAGCTGATTAATTAATACTTTCTCTTATTATTTTTATTTTCAAAACAGCCTGTTCATTAGAGATTCCAACCTTGATCACAGAACCTGTCCTTTCATCTGAAAAATGTAGTCCATAAGGTTGGCAGGTGGGATTCTGGTCACATTGTGTCTTTAGAAAGCTCATGTGTTAATCCCTTATTGATTTGTCCAATTAGCCCATAGAGTGCAGGAGGATTGTGTGGGAGAGTAAGTGCTTGTCACTGGAGTAAAGGTGACTCTATAGTATATTTTTGAAGGCTAATTAAAAGGTTTTTTAAGTGTCTTGCTTCACAGAATGTTTAGTTTCTTAAAAGGCTTTGGTTTCTTGATACAACATTTTGTTGTACTTTGAGGATCAATTTAAGAAATTGTATCAGTGATTCACCTATAGTATTAGTCAGGTGACTGGCATACCTTTGCTGGCAAAACAGTTAGAGACTCAAACATTAGTATCTGAATTCAGAAGTTACATGAAATAAAGAACATAAACTTCCTTTTTGGTATGTCCATTTAAGGAGTATATAGTCTGAGACTGCTTTTTTTCAATATACAATGCTATGGAAGACACTTGAGCAAGAGAAGAGGAAATCTAAGGCTTCATGCAATCACTCTCATACACTCTTTCCCTCTCCCCAAGTCAAGTCACCTTTTTTCCATAATAACAGCATTCCGTAAAGAGCTATAAAAATATATTTCTTTATCTATAGTGATTTTTTGGTCACCCTTCTATAAAGAGAGACAAATAACAACAAGTACTACCCAAAAAATGACAAGTCATTGGGAATGTAGGTTAAATAAACTACAACTGAATGTAGCACGTCTAGGAAATATCATGCCATATGCCATATTATGCAACTCCTTCACCTATTTCATTTGATTAAGGGCTGTGTTGTGATTATCCATCCCACTGCTATGCTATAAGCATGGTTTTGGCAGAGATGCTGGGTGAATGAGAAGGAGCAGTTCCCAAAACTGGAGTCCCCTGTCGCGTTCTCAGTCTTCTGAAGGGGGATGTAGCCACTTCCTGCTCCAATTAATGGGAAAAATGACCCCGTTTCATTAAGTATGCTGGAGAAAACTGTAAAGAAAATGCATTAAAAAAAAAAGACAACACACAACACTGAATACAGAAGTTGCATAAAGAAGGAGGAAACCCAACCCCAGCAATCAAATTCAGTTAATAGTATGATATAAATTATTTCCCATCCCCCTGTAGGCAGCCAGGCAGATGTTTACAGCATATTTGGATCCACTTCAATCCTAAACCTGACAGATTAGTTTTACTCTTCTAGAATGTGGAAAAGGTGGAGTAAACATTGTCACTAGAGGCACAGGAGTCAAAGGGTGAGCTCACTCCCCTGTGCCAGCCCAGCACTCCTGTCCTCTCCCTTTCAACAACCAAGGGTCCTGTGTGGCACTGGCAGGCAGATAAGGCACTGATGCATGTTTTATTCCTCTGTTACTTAGACAAAACTATAACATCTGCGTGCATGAAGAGAGAGATAGACCTTTAAATAAGCATGCAGAACAGAGATTTTTTGCCCTCTTGCTTAAATGTGAATTTTAATGAAAGATGTTGTTATTTGTGTCTAGTTACATACATTTCAAATTCTCTTAAATATTCTTTGAAGCTAGTTATACACATCTGTAAAAAACCTCTTTGCTATCCATCAGAAAATCTTTTTGCTTTTCTGTGGAAGATGAGGGTGAAAGTTATAATCATTTTTATCTCAAATAAATATTAAACCCCTTTCCTTTAAAGGAAAATGATAAGCAATTTCTGATTTAATTTTAGCATTAGAAAATTAAAACTTGTACTTCAAGAATAAAATGACTTTAGAATGAACTTTGGACAAAATCAATTTAAAGACTTCTAATGACTCTAATAGGTTTTGGACCAGGCCTGAAAAAGATAAATTATGAACCTACCTTCTTCTTCTCCCTCCAGGAACTCAGGAGATCTTATCATCAGAGTGTAAATCTCAAAGGAACAGCTTGCTGCTGCTTTTATTTATCACCTCTCAAAGTTCATTGTAGTTCTTGGGGGAATCAGTTTAATTGCAACAGTAAATACTGTTCTAAATTTTTTCACCCCGTGACGAAAAGTATACAGCCATAATTACAATCTGTGCATAGCATGCTTTGTCTCTGATTTACTTGTTTGCCAAAGTGCCATTTTCATGTGCTAATATTGCAGCAGTAATAGTGTCACGTGACCTACTTAAATAGCAAGTGTTTAGCACATAGCTGAAGTCATTGCAGAGCATACATGCTGAATGTACTCTGCAATAATGAAAAAAAAAAAAATATTAAATCTAAGTAAGAAGAACGAGGTTTTCAAAAGTCATCCATCTGCATTAGTGAGGATTCACTGTTTATGTCCTTCTCATTGAGGCGACTGTTTGATTACGTGGGGACGGAAGGAAGGGGTGGAGAGAAGCGGTGTTGAGATACATGGCTTCTACAGTCCCTGTCTCTTTAAACAAAGTATTCTGAAGGGTTTTTTTCTCTCTTCATTGAACACATTTCATTTTGGAAAACAAAGGCCCTTTTTTCCTCCTCCTTTTTATTGCAATGACATACTTGCAGGGATGGCTTAAGCACTCAGCTGGAAGGGTTTGAATCCAGTTATTCAGAAAGTGTGGAGAAAGGCAACAGAGTTTTGGGGGGATGCATGGTGGGAGGCTCTTGGTAGAACAGTGGGAAGAGGGCTGTGAGTCATATTTTTTAAACAGGAGGAGATTACAGGAGAGATGGGCAGGCTGCTTTTATTCTGACTTTAATAACATCAGGGACAACTGAACTTCACTCTTAATTGAAGTTCCTCTTTCTGCAGGAGTTCAAAAAGAGCTTACCAGGCTGGTGTGAATAAATGATTGTCTAACTGTCAAATACCACAGACCACCTTGATTTTGCTGCTGCCAGGTCATCCAAAAGTGCCAGCTCTCTATAAAGGAATCAATCCTGTGAAAGCACTAGATGTCTGTTAATAGATTTTTTTCTTTCTCAAATGGGAATGGTTTTCTGTGGGTGTAAGAAGTTTCCTCCTGGATCACCAGCTATCACACTGATAAAATGAAAGCCTAAGTAATTCACAGAAAGGAAAGGAAATATAGCAGCATATGAAGATGAGGAGATTTCAAATTAAAGGCCAGATCCAATCATCTTATGAACCAAAACACATTATCTTAAGCAGTAGCTAGTAAACTGGCAATCCCACACAGGAGGAAATCTTGACATCATCCCATCAAATCTCTGATGTGTATCAGAGAGAGAGAGAGGCAAGAGAAGACATTTTTTCCTTAACAAATCATAAGGGTCATTTAATATGCTGCTCCTTACAGAACATAATAGTTTTTATATATATATATAAAACCAAACACATATATGAATAAATTTTTCTCCCTTAGTTGAAGTGTAAATTAAATTCTATGGTGGGTGAATGCTTTGAAAGTTTCTTGGTGTGAGGTTTCTAAGTTTCACACTGACAGCAGGTCTGTCGTTACAATGCACAATATATAACACAAACTACTGTGCTATTGGAATCATCGTTGAAAACACATCATGTAAATAAGTTATTTACATTTATTTTATTTTATTTATGAGAGATTTCATCAGGAAACACAGAAGTACGTATCTTTTATAGGAAAGAAAAAGTGTAACAGATAAAGTAACCATTCCATGCATTACCGTTACATCCTCCTTTCTGAAAATGAAGTGGGCATTTTTAGAAAACCACCACATTAAATCCTATCTCAACTCAAATATATTGGGATATTAGAGTATATTTATGTGGAAATCCCTGGATATAAGTTTTGTAAATATTTCACATGTTTAGATTGAACTGATTAAATGGTTTAGATTTGGAGAAATATTTATCTCCCTGTCACAATGTGTAGGGCTAAATGCATGGGTTACTTAGAACCATATTTCAGGAGAGAATAATTGTCTTTAAATGTGTAGATTGTTTCATTCTTTTTGAATTAAACATTTTGATTTGAAACCATTCCTATTCAAAATTTTCCAATGAATTTTTTTAATAATATCTCTTTTTTTGCTTAAGATTGATGTACTCTTTTTTTGCTGGTAAGTCCTAAAACAGAACAGTGGAAGAAAAAATTCATGTTTCAGATACTATTTTTAAAATCAGTAATCAAAATAGATTTAATTTTTTTAATTAGTTCTAAATCAGAACATCTCATTTGAAAGTATTTTAAATATGGAACTGACTAATGCCCATTTATTGTAAGCCATAGATCTATATAGCTATAAGTGTGTATTTTTTACTTTCTTTGATTGAGTCACAGTATGGGCACTTAATGGGAGGTTGTTTTGTTTATCGTGTTATTTATGCTGAAATGAGTGGCAGGAGTTTCCATGGTCCCTTGAGAGATCCTGATCTTATCTTCCTGCTGGATAAAATTTCCCTTCCACTGCATGAGCATTTCTGAGATTCATGGAGTCAATAGATCTCCATTATCCCAGCGTATTCAGATCAGCTTCCCCTTTTGGTTAATCCCTTAGGCGGAAAGCATGTCACTTCCAACACCTAGTGAGACAGGCTGCTTTACAATCAAGCTATGTGGATCAAGCTAGAGCTCTACAGCCTTAGACTGCATTAAAAATGAGAGTGACAGAGCACAGGGGTTTTTTAAGGAGTTTCAGAACCATATATTGATATGTTCCTAAGAAAAATGAAAGAATCATACGTCTGATTTTGATTTTCTCACCCAAGGGTACCAACTGTCATCAAGAGCCTACAAAAGAAGCATTATTTCAAAGGTCCTTGCAGACTATGAGGAAATAATTTCATATAACATAATTAGAGGCTGATCTTGTCACATGCAAGTTCAGATTTTGTTTCTGGTGCATTCACCTAGCTCATTTTCTCTATTTGATACATCCTCATTACATAAAAATGCTGTCCTTTTTTCCCCATCCTCCGCTTCCCCCCGTATATGGTTTTAGGGCAGGTTATTGATGTGTATTGTTCAGGATAGGGCCTTCACGAAAGCATAAACACTGTTTGGTTGCTTTCCTGACAAATCTTCTCTGTATACAGACATCTTCGGTCTCCAGGCAGGTCACTAAAGCTCTATCTAGAACATTAATTTTGAAAAGAATGAGAATTATGTTGTTTGAATAAGAGAAGTGTTAATTGCAGACTCCAGTAAATAAGTATTTACAAAATCCTCTCAGTGTGTTTTCACCACATTAGGAATTAATGTGAAGACTTGTGTGTGTGAAATGCCTGGATAGTGACTGACACAGTGATTGAGTCACTGAGATTGAAATAGCTTAGGAGGTATTGTCTATACAGGGAAGTGTGTTAAAAATAAATAAAAATATGGGTACTTGTAAAGAATAAGGACCTGTTTTTCTCTTCCTGCCTAAAACTGTAATCCTGCACTGAGCTTAGCTGTATTTAATAGCCTGAGAATTGGAATTAATGAGCAGTGCTGAACTCTTGCAGATAAATCCTCCAGGTCTGCTATGACTGTTTTGCAGAGGTCTTCAGTATGAGGGTTTTTGTTTTGGAGTTTTGTTTTGGGGTTTGGGTTTTGTGGGGTTTTTTTTGTTTTTTTTTTTTTTGTAATGCCACCAAACAACTTCAAGTTTTTTGAAAAGGAAGCTTCCTAAAACCAAACAAAAGTGTTGTGCTTTAGCTTGTCATTTCCTTGCTAACTATTATTTTGATGTTGGAATTTAAGCTTGTCAAGCATCCTTAATGAAACAAATGAGACAGAATGAAGGATGTGTCATACCAGTTCAGTTTTTGCTGCTTCCCTAGTGAAGGCAAATTAGAAGGCAGATTGAAGTTGTAAATAAAGCAGGTTTAAGGGACTGTTTACAAGAACATACAGGGAGATCAGCTTTTTGTTCTCTCTAAATGAGGTACGTGAAAATCAAGAATATGACTAACACTGCATAGTTAGCTACAGCAAGAATAGCTTGTTGTAGTCGATTTTCTTGGTTTTGTTGCTCACTCTTATTTTTATCACTGCAGTATTGTTGTAATTTTTCGCAAAGATTGGACATGAGAACATAATGTTCTTTGTGGAGTAATTAGGGTGCTCATATAGCACAAGCAAACTTGCCTCACAGCTGGAAACCTCTCCTTTAGAAATTATTTGGAGGGAATTTGCTTTCCAGAGCCTTACTGAACAGCTCTGTGCAACAGAGGAGAGATTTCCCATCCCACATTGAAGGCTGTTACTGTTTCCAAGCCATAGTGAGTAAGTGAAGAACTACAGCCTTTAAAAGGAGATTTGCTTCATTTTAAACTTGGAAACTTAAGCCAAGATCTGCTGAGTACAGATTAAGCCATATAAATTGAAGTGATTGGATTTTGCATGATGTAATTTCTGTGGTTTGACTTAGCCCGCTTTATATTAGAAGATATGCAATTAGAAGCACTGAAAGCTGGTAAGGAGTAAATTGAAGAAGACACTGGTCCGAAACTCAATTTTTAGATAACTTTTTCAAAGCAGCTAAGGTAAGCCTCCCTGTTCATAGCAGCAGCTCTTTGAATGTAACATTCATATTTTCACGCAATGGAGAGATGGGACACATTGTTTCCAAAAATCATTATCTTGATCATTTTGTCACTTTTCAGATGTATTATTATTTAACATTTATGTCTAGTTCATCTGAAGCTTCCTGCGTCCATAAGAAAAGCTTAATAGCATTTCATTTTTAAACTTGTAAGTACAAGATGTCAAGGGTAAAGTCTGTAGTTAAAAGATGTTATGACAAATCTACCCTGCAACTCCATCTTTGGGAGCTATCAGTTCAGATGCCAAGTCTCGGTCTCACAATTTCTGTGTGTGCACATACACCTTTACAGTCAGTAGCCACTTCTATGTTTATATTGCTTAAGACTTTTCTAGAGAAGGGATTTTATGACCTTTTTGTGAGATGCACTAGGAGCTCTGTTGTTTGCAGAGGACTTTTGAAATTGAGCCATGGAGTCAGAGCGTTGTCTTTCTTTGTCCTGAGATTTCATCCATGTTTAGCTGAGGTATAAAGACAGTGTCATCAGAGAAATGTCTGGAGAAAAAACATTTAAGCCTTCCAGTCTTAAAACCAAATTCCTCTTATTGCCAAAGGAATGTACTGCTGGCATAACCAAGACTAAAGTGAAGGAGACAGGACAGAGATCTGAACTGGATCTCTTGCTATAATCTTAGCAAGTTAGGTGAGAGCATGATGCTCTCCACATACACAAAATTCTACAGAGCAGAAGCAGTAGCAGTAACTGAGACCTTAGACAAATGAACACTGTTATTTCTTCTTCCAGGTTTTAAGATCATTAAGGTTATGTTGACCAACTAAAGAATTTAAAATCCGTGTAATTATACTGTTGTCTTTGCTGGACTTGCTTGCAGATGAATTCTACTCAATGTTGTGGCAAATTAGTTTTGGAAATTCATTAGAGGCATCGAATACTTACATTGTAAATCAGTTTGTTCCTGCTATACTAGCTAGCACCTCAAAATAAAAAAATAATTTAAAAAAATTGTGGAGATATTATTAACAGTAGCTGAAGAATTAATAAGACTAATTGGGTCACTACTTGACCAGGCAAATTATATTGCTGTTCAGTGTGTGCCATTTACACAAGTTTTCCATGATTTCTTTCCTAAGGTAATAGGCCTGGCAGCTAGCTGGCTGCTGCTCCTGCTATGCTTCGGCAGCTGTCATTTTGACATATTTTATGCTTTCTTTAGAAGAGAGAGGTTGATTGAATGTGAGGAAAGTGGAACTTTGACAGGCTGTCAGAATCCCTTGCAGCATAAACCTACCTGCCAGCTAACTTGTTTCAGGTTTATTTCAAAGAAGGTTTCCAGCACACAAACTTCCATTACTAGCCCAAGAAGGTCTTAAATAGGTAGCTTCCATTTTGTCAAAATCTAAATTAAATAATTTTCACTTCAAATTGGTTTAAATTTCAGGAAGTCTGGGTACCTCTGAGAAAGCAAAAGCAAGTTCGCTTTCCTCTGTCCCTATGCAAAGTGATAGGTGAATGAAAGACATATTGTTCTTTACTTTCTTTCATCATTTTTATTGTTATCAGTTATTTATCTTCATTTATAACTAGACTTCTGAAATTCTGAAGTCAGTTTATGAATTGGTCAGGAGTAGGCATGTTGTAAATGATCATTCCTTAATAGGGGATCAAGCTGGGAGGAGATGCAGCTGTTATTACTGATGGAATCAAGCTGTTATAATTAATAGCAGACAACTATTCTCACAACACATTCACTTACTCACTCACATAATTCACTTATTCATAGCCACCCTGTTGGGGCAACCCCAACAGCATGTTTAGAGGCGGAGGTTGGACTGGTGTCCTAATGGCATCTAGTTAGGTGTTTGGAAAGTCCCTCTGAATGCTCTTTGCTTTCTGAGGTATTAATACATATTCCTGAAGTCTTCATCTGCACGTACCAGCTACTGCCCTCTTGGAGCCGGTCTGAGTCGCACAACCCATAGGTGATGCCAGTGTGGGCTAGTGGCCTTGGCCAGATTCAGCTTGTTCTCAGCACGTTGTTTATCCGTTCTTGCAGGTGCAACAGGGCTCCTGGTCTACAGAGTCAAATTGGTCTTGGGAAATGTTCACTGTATCTTCTCGGCAGGTACTGCTCCTTTCTTTGGCCTGGAGTTTTCTGATAACTACGTCTCCATCTAAATCTAGGAATACCTGTAGAAATCATTCTCTCAGTTCACAGATGAGTAGTCTTTATGAAAGCAAGAAATAAACAGAATTGAGATGATCTCAAAAGAAAAGGACTCCTAATAATTTTGATCATCCTGAAAAACATATTTACGTGTGTCATTTTCACTTTGCTTGCTGACTTGCATGAAAGAGGTTAGTAAGGATATATTATTTATTCATCTGCATTTCTTTCTACAGTATATACAATGATGAAATGAAACCCTACATTCCACTCTGGTCCTATGATAATTATCATCTACCGTCTCCTCTGGAACAGAACTGTACTATACCTGCTGAAGTAGTCGCAAAGCTGTCTGATTGAAGGGTGCGCCTAGCTAGATTCTCAGCCTGAATCCATGCTACCTACAAAGTCTCTGTCACTCCTAATGCTTTAAGGAAGTTTATGGAATTATTTATAAGTAAATAATAGTAGAATGGTGTAAAATACAAAGATTAGTGTCACTTAACTGTCTGAGATCCAAAGTCAGTCATGTTCCTGGGAGATACAGTGAGCATACAAGTGGAAGTAAACAAAAGAACGTGCTGACTCATCTCCTCTTAATGCATTTTCATAAGAATAGTTGCTTGGCTTGCTGTATTTAGTAAAAACTTGTTTTATTTTTTCTTCTTATCTTGGAAAACTTTCAGCATCAACTAGATGGTTCCAACACATGTTGGACCCAGTTTGCTTTTCAGTCATTATGGTTTTGAGATTGGGATGAGAGTCACTGTATAAATACAATTATTTATTACAGAATTTGTATACAGGAAGGTGGAAGAAACCCAGTTCTGGCACACAGAGAAATTAGATAACGTGGTATAAATTCCTACCTATCCTCTGGTAGGCAGTTTGCACAATGCCTACAGCAAATTCGGTCCCTCTCTAATCCTTGCAATCCATTGCAATTTTTGTTCATAAGAAACAGGAAAAAAAGGACTGTTGTTGAAGGAAAAAAGAAATGTAATTCAGGCAAGGTTCTGTAGATATTTAATTTTCCTATGGAGGACCAGATAACTTACAGAGACCCTTATGACCCTTAGAGTTAAGTTAATGTGCTCTGTGACCACTTTCCTATAGGAATGAAGGAAGAAATTGTCAGAATTCTGTTTTCTTGTCTCAGATAAATTTTTCCTCTCCTTTTAAAGATGATTTTACCACACCCCCACCCCTTGTGAATCCAATGTTTTTGCGGTACAGTTGTCCAAATTATTCCTCACCAAAACACACAAACTTGCAAAAATGAGCCAACTTTATGCAGCACTGCCAGACACTGTTAGTCAAACAGGGAAAATACAGCAATGCAAAGTATTTCTCAAGATACTTCAGAATGCTTTCAGAAGGTCATCTAGTCTGCCTTACTACTTCTTTATCCACATTCTTTACAACTGTATATAGTAATTGGTCACAAATTCAAATGCTTGGATTATGCAAGCTGTGATTAGCCAGTTAATCACTGGGAACCCAGAGATGATTTAGAAGTCCATTCTGTGCTGGGATTTTTTTCCATACAGACATTAAGAGAAAAAGAGAGGAAAATTTTGAAAATTAGTGGACAAAGATCTAACAATGATACACTTTCATTGCTTGAAAGGGACTGTTCAGAAGCAAGTTCATTGAAGGAATTTCACTGTCCAAATAATTGCGAGTTTTAGTTTAATCTGGAGTTGAGAGAGCTTTTTGGAAATGTAGTCAGAGAACCAAGTTCTAAAATTACATGTTACCTTTAAAAGCAGAACATGGTATTGGAAAAGAAGCTAGAAGTCCTGACTAAAACTCAAGACCAATTTTGCCATCTGAAAGCAGGAATGTGATGGATTAATTGTTAATGATTGTTGTTCAGAAAAAAATCTGTCACTTTTATGCCTTCATAGAATCTAATATGAACCCTTAGCCCAATATACAAGTACTAAATTAGGAAGATATGAATAATTAAATTAATCCATGTTTTACTTTTCCATATGAAAGATTTTTCCTTTTCAGAGACATATGCTCAAGTGACATGTAAAAAGTCACTTTTAGAAATAGATTTCCATAGGATATTTTTTTCTCTCATAATTCTGTATTTATTTGTCTACTCTTTTAGCATTTGTAGTTAATAAATTTAAGATCTGTACATGTAAAGACCAGCTACAGATTTTGAAAAACTGTACAGTTTGCAAGATTTGTAGATTAATCTATCTGTATGCGGACAGAAAACCGTGTAGTATTCTGTATAGAATACTAAGGACAATACGAGGTATGTGAGAATCCGTACAGAGTTCATTTGAATGCTAATAAATCATGGAATCACTATGTTTTCTGACCATTGGGACTTGCTGCATAGGAAATATTCACTTCAATACATAGAATTATGTTTTGCACAATTTTTTATGCCGGCTCAAACCATTGACATTTGGGTAAAGAGCAGAGGTGTCCTCAGTGGCAAGGGAAAGTGAGTTTTCAGTGCACACGCAGCATACTTTTTCTTCCATCCTTAGATTTCGTGGCGATACTATTCATTGTTTAATTTTTAATTTTCTTACTCTCACAGACTTTTCTATGAACTTAACTTTTAATATCATTGTGGTATTGGCTGAAAAGGATGTCCGTGTGCATAAGCAAGCGTATGTGTGTGCGCGTATGTGTGGTACTCAAGCTTCTGGTAGCCAAGTTAGGTGAAAGTTAGATTAGGTGTCTGTACAACGCATTGACATGTGTATGTTTAGTTATATATTTTAATATGTGTGTGTGTATGTGTGTATATATAGAAAGTTATACATACACACGGCCCACATATATAAATTTACAAGTATATATGCACGTATGCAAAATATTGATATACATACGTCAGTTTGCATTAATATATACATGTGTGTGCAAAGATAGTTTTATTCCTTCCTGAAAGTTTGTACTGTTTTCATACTGTTACCAGACTCTGTCTCTAAGGCACTTTCTAAACTAAATGCATTTAGGTGAGGAAGAGGATGGTCCTGCCAGGCAGTATTTTGAAGTGGAAAGAGCTAATTTTCTTCAAAATAGTAAGCAAAACCAAAGACCTATCAATATAGTATGGGACAGGCAGAGGAAGCAGAAACACGCTTTCATGTGAAATTTAAGTTTTCTAAGAATATCACTGTTGAAATCTTTAACATGCTCCTCCTGTATAAAAATGGGGGAAAATGACAAGCCTATCTTTTTCTTTTCCAGTTCAATGCAAAAAATACTCTTTAAATTGACTTGGCTACTTACTTTTGGAACTAAAAATGATGTTTTTCATGTTGGGCCTCCGCACCATGCCATGAAAACAGATGAACCCTCCTGGAAAAGGTGCCCATAATCATAGTGATACACCATTCCTCTTTCCATGCCCATGGCCAGCCTTTTAAATGTAGGGCTATTACTTCTCAATAGAGCAGAAAAAGATCTGTAGAACACGCAAGTGGCAAAGGCCTTGAGAAGATTCTAGGCAGTCACCACACAGAACGTGGAGGCATGATCATATCAGCTGCAGGTTCAGTATCCCCTGTGCTCCACCGAAACCTGCCAGGAATTAAGTTAGTGCTTTTGAAGAGGAAACACACTGTTCACTGGCCATCTGTGACACCATTTCAACATCAGACGGGGCTGAAAGACCCTTGTCAAGTGAGAGGCTGAAAATGTAGAACAGTACACTCCAGCCCAGTTTGTTCTTCGTGCCAATGCAAGGAATTGCTTCCCTTTCGAAGGGAATAAACTAGAGATACCATAGTTTAAAAAGTACATCTTTGGTAACAAAGCAAAGGCATTTATATCCCTCATTTATACACACCTATGAGCATCTATTTGATAGTATTTGTGTGTTTGCAAAAGGAGATTAATTTAGAAATATAGGAGAAGCATCTTTTTATAGCATTTCTTGTGGAAAAATCATTCTGGTGATGATTGTAATCACATTAATCCTCTTTCACATATTTCATTTGCTCATCCTGAATGAGGTACTGGGTGAATTCTAAGGCCGTTTCAGATTTGACAGAATGCCACAGAGTAGAGGAAAACAAGCAGCGAAGCCAAGGAAGCTCACTTGTCATCCCTCCCCTCACAGGAAAGATTGCATGGTAAACTTGGTCTCTTTTCCCTACAGCCAATTTTCACGTTTTGTGCAGAACTCTCATACTGGCTTAGCATTTCAGTTTTCTCCAAGCATGTTTCATGCTGTTGTAATTCTAATTAAATGCATTTTTAGTAAAATACCAACTTGTTAATTTTCTTAATTAGCTTTGATATTTTAGCTGCTATATCTATCTTTCAGTCTTTCACCAGTATTTTGGTTTGGAAGTGATACAGTTCTGTATTGCATATATGAATGTGTATGAATGTGTATTTTTTTCTTTTTTTGCTTGTTTCATACTTACACATTAAGTTTTCATGTAAACGCTACAACCCTAATTTTCTTTTTCCTCCCTTTTCTTTCCTCCTTAAGATTACTGAGCAATAATGATACTTTGCAGAGCTGTTACTGTAATAATTAAAATAATGATTGAAGTGATGATTTGTGGTACAATTACATTGATACGTAGATGCTACTATTAACTTTCCTTCTTCAAGTTATTGCTAATACTGGTATAATACTTCTGACCTATATTCTCAAGAAACATCTGCAACTATTTTACTCTGAATCTTGACTCCTTATAAGCAGAAGCATTTTAAAAACATCGTAGTGTCTTCTAGGAAAAAAAAGAAAAGTATATTAATCTCCTGAGTCTTGTGGCCTCAGCCCAACCAGGCAGTGATTTAGTGAAATCCCATTGTTTGCGATGCATCTGAAAGGCTTGACAAGAGCTGCTCAGAGCGGGGATTAAGGTCGTCTTGCCTATCATGTTGGCACTAGCTTTGAGTTAAATATGTAAATTTCTCTTCATGCCAAATGAGCAGAATACTCGGGAGTGAGAGGATAAGAATTCTTTCAGTCATGTATCAAAAAGTATCATAGATTCTGACTACTTTGTGATGTATGATAAGTAATTTCTATAAGTTCCCCATTGTATACAGATATACAAAATTAACAAACACACTCTCTTTTAAATGAAATACATTTCTTTTAAAGAATACATTTGTATTAATTTTTACCAGCGGCTAGCACCTGGTCATTTCCTTTTGACTCCTGAAAATGAAGCTGTTAGAGCTTAGAAAGCCAAGAAGTAGTACACATGCCGAAATTAAGCTCATGTTCTGTCTTACCCATGGAGGCTAAATGATCATTTCTTGATTCTCCTTAGCAAGAAGGAATAAAGGAAAGAAAAGTTACAGTTCAGCAGAGAGGAGAAATTGCTACACTGCAAGTATTTTGAGTAAACAAATGACAAGTAAACGTATGGCTTTCTGGATGCTGTCTTCCTGTTCCCTACTTTGGGGTTTGATAGGTGAGAGGAAAGTAGAGCAATAAGTAATTTATTCTCCAAGGTGAGTCACATCTTGGCTAAGGAAAACTGGTATTGCCACACTTACTCCTGCCTGTCTACCAGCTGAGTATCAGCCACGTTAGATTAATATACAGTGTATTTTTATTGCAAGATATTGAGAAAACTGGAAAGAACCTCGTTACGTTCAGCCTTTCCATAGGAAAAACATATATCACTGAGGACACTGGGTGCTCATCTTTTTTTGACATTTGAATAATAATAAACTAAATGCAGTGTAGAGTTCCAAGTAAATGAAATACAATGTAGAATAAGGAATAGGTTGTCTTATATTAAGAATATCACATTTTATCCTTGTGACAAGATAATTGAATTTTAAGAAGTCAGTGGCTTTTTTATATTGTTAGGTGGTCTTTAATTGATAACAGCTAAAATTTCGTTTTCTACCAGCGGGATTGGTTTAGATTGTCTCAATTGCCATTAAAAGCCACGTGCAATTGCTCATTTTTGCTGTACACAATTCAGGTGATTGATTTGTGGCAAATAGCAAAGTATGTCTAGAAAAGTAAAGTGCTCACTAAATACCTTGTAACACAGTCATGTGTCCTGAGGTAGTGCAGTGTGGTTTATACTTTGCAGCATTATTGTATTTTCAGCAACTGGGCATTAAAAAAGCTTTTGAACAGCCACAGGTCTGTGCAGGGGCAGTGGCTCACAGAGCATGTTTAGCTCTGTTCTTACAGCTCAGGTTTTTCCTGCTTCTTTCCTTGATAAATTCCATGTCTTCCACTGACATATGGATAAAATTGCACTCAAAGAAAAATATGAATCTCTGTTAGTATGAGAGAGATAAAGAACCTCTGCAAATATTATTTTAATGTTTGTTTTTGTGCAAATATGGTTCTGGATTTGTTACTCTAGTACGAAAAAATAATCCTTGGTTCATATCCAAATAAGACCATTTGAACCTAATTTTAAATCTTGTTCAAGGGAACAGATACATACAATTTTTAAAATGCTTATATCACTAGGAAATGGCATTAATTTTGTAGGTTCATTGCTCTTCTGTTATACCAATGACCGCTTATGAGGCTTTATGAGAGTTTTGCAGGTAGAAGAGACCTCACAGTAAGCAGATTTCGCATTCATTTTGGTGGTGACTGTAGAAGCTATTTATTTTCCCCTGTTAGTTATTTTAGTTGGTTAGTTATTTTAGCAGCGTTTTAACAGCTTAGCAGATGATAATAGCAGTTGAGTAAGGAAAGGTTGTTGACACTAGGGTGAGTGTAGGGTGATTTTTCACAGGTATATTTTCGCAGTTTCTACCGGTAATTAGTTTAGATGGTTTCTGAGACTTGAAGCTGCCTTTAAGAGACATACTCGTTAATTAAGCTTTGGAGCACAAACCCTCCACAAACTTCTGTGACAATGAGTTCCGTACTTCAGTTACGCAGTCTGACGTGGAGCTTCCTAGGTTTAGTGTACGCCTCCTGCATCAGCACTCCACTTGGTAAACAGTCTGTAACTAACCAGATACTTCCCCGAGCTCTTTTAAAAATCAGTATCGTATCTGTCACCTTCCATTTCTCTGATACCTCAGAAAATTTATGTGATAGATATGCAGCATTGTGGATAACACTAATATAGTTCATATATCAGTGCAGCCTTCCCTTGAACCAGTGTAAACTTTTAGGCTTCATCTTTGGCCAAGAAGCTCCTTAGTTTTAACTCTGTGCTGCGTGAAGGGCGCCACTGCTTGTTTATACCTGGCACAAACAGGTTTGATTTGGTACCTCAAAGAGCTGGTACTAGAGAAGAGAGAGTGAGTAGTTTATCCCTATCCCTCTTCCCAATGGCAGGCATGATTTCACATATCCCTTGATTATATCCCTCCCTTAGACAGACAGGACAGCCCTTGCTCACAGAGCTGCTGCTTTTACAGAAGCTGTTCCATAACTTCTGATCCTACCCTGGAGAGTGTCAGTGTAAATCTAGATTGGGAAGTGACAGCAGTGTGATGGGAAATAATCTACTTCTCTCTTTATTTTTTTAACTTCCAAAAAAGATATATTTTTATTCCTGATCTGTTGAGTTGGAATGAAGATGTTTGAGTTCTACTGATGACTTGTCAAACCATGGGATTTAATCACTTCTTCAGAGACTTACCTGCAAAAGTATAATAATATTTTTATAATGTAGATTTAATGTTATGATGATGATAATAATAATATGGCCATAATTAAAGTAAACCAAAAGAGATGTTGTGAGCCATAATGGTTTAATGTTTCTTAAGTGCATAGAAGGTCAGAAAAGGAGGGCGCTAGAAATGCAAAGTGAAAAATTGTTTTGTTTTTTTATTATTATATAAAACCAGGATAACGACAACATATATATGAGGCAGGATTTTTTACAGCACTTAGTGTGTTCATTACATAGAAATTCTCGTATTCAATGTGTACATATACTTATGTCCTTAACCTGTAAAGTATTTACTTCCTGGGTAGTTCATAGATGCATATAAATGTTATGTTTTCATTTTGGTCCCACATTTTTTATGTTGCAAAATGCTGACATCTTGCAATAAAACTCACAATTTCTGCTTAAGAGCTGCCCAGTAAAAGCAGGGTTTTTTCAAATTACCTCATAGGAGAGAGTCCACTGCATATCACTGAATCATAGCTGTATTCACTACTTCACAAATGACAAATTCAATAAAAATATTTCAGTTAAATATTTTAGCATGTATACAGCAGTGATATTTAGATACACAAGCTTTATTCATTAGCCCACCTTGATAAAATAGCCATCCTTGGTGATTTTTTCTCATTAATCATAACCAGGAAAATTTAGAAGGAAACAGTACATTGTTTTTCATTGCTCATGTTAAACAAATAAAGTAGAACTGATAGATAGATGGTGACCCATATTGTCAACTTCTATTTGAGCACAGGATGGAGGGAAACACCTTTTGCAGTATGTCATTTACTGAGGATTTTATAAAAATAGAAGTGTCACTACCTGAGTTCAGATTAGGAAACTCAACCTGTCAAGTGCCTGATTTTTTACAAACTCTTCCTTTGCCCTACAACCTGCATTTTCATGTGGCTTTATATTATTTTTTTCAATCAATAAAACTTGAGAGCAGTGCCTACTTGTTGAGATCTAAGTTCAAGTTCTCCACACTTTTTCCAAACAGAATTCTACAAAAGGCTCCCTGATGTCAGCTATTGATTAAGGCTGCAGTGCTCTTCTCTGTTGCATGACACTGAGGCGAGAAATGTGCTAACCGCCTGGAAGCACTGTCAGGGACTTATCCTAAGAGGAAGGAGAACACCTGGAAGTGGTGAACCCACAAGAGCAGAAAGTGAGGCAAGTAACTTGTCTCTTATTACGAACGATGGGAAAGGTGTGGAGTTAAAAAAAAGAATTCATGAAAGAAAAGGTTGTAGAATATTGTTGTGTAATAGCTACTCTAGCAGCAACAGAGCTTATGATGCAGTAACAGACAGTAGCAGATTAGTAATGGAGCAAATGTAGTTGTTGGTGGAGGGATGGCTTGTGACTGCTTGTCTGTGTGACCGTGGTTATGCCATATGACACTGGAGCAGGTTGCTAACCCTCCCCCTTTTTGTTGTGTAACAGGGGCCGTTACATATCCATAATCTCAATTCACATTATCAGTGCCGCTCTACCAAATGCTGTTAGAGGAATCTCTTCCCAGATATTATTGGTTGCATGGACTTTTTAACTATACCCTTCTTCTCTGATCAAAAAGACTAATGATGCAAGGCTTTTGGGCACTTTTCCAAAGAGACATAAGAAAAACACTATGGAGTTCGGGAATTGGTGGCTGTCCCCTGTTGTCATGCCTGTAGGACAAAGGATTACCAGGTGCCAGTTTATAGTTTTTTGGGTTTTTTTTTTACCTTGTTGGAATCTCTGGGAGAAACTGGCAGGATTATAAAATAGAAAGGCAGGGATTACACACACACACCCTGAACAATCACATGACTGGGTATAGACTGTACTTTTTCAGTTTTCACCATATGAGGCTATTTTACAAAAATTATACAAGCTAGAAAAAGTGAAGCGGTCTCCAACGACACATGTGCCAAATATTTTCTGATTTATTTTGTTCGTTTGTTTTAGTAGCGCTAACACTGAGTACCTAGATTAGCTCTTGTAAAAAAAAAAAAGATGTCTTGTCCTCATAATTATATTTATTTTCTAAAAGGGGAAATGAGCAAATGCATGTTGGTGAAGAAACAGAGTAAGAAAAGAACCCCAAGGAGATCTTGACCCTGTAATCTTTGATATTGCAGCCCAGCATGTTAACCACTGCATCACATCGTGCAGAAGTGTGAGTTAAAAGGCCAACAAACTCTACAGATTTTCCGAGTCTTTCACAGTTTCAGAAACACCTGTTCTAAGTGTATTTGGGCTGATGATTCAATATCCATCACAGGGTCCTTAACGACTGACCTACCGTACCTGAGCTACTCAGCGGAAATGCAGTGGAGGCAATAATTTTTACTTGCCTTCATGTCGAACAGATATTAATGCTGAAGGATGGACAAACTTTGAGTTTTGTGGCAAATGATTTCCAAAGTACACCACTTGTCTGAGGAGAGCATATCAAAATCTATCTGAATGGATCAGGCTCTGTTTCTGCAGGCTGGCAAAAGGATCATTTTGAGTAAGTGTAAGTGCCAACACAAAGTGGTCATATCAATATGTTCCTATAATACATCTGTTTATCTCTGATTTTGTTTCTGTAAATGGACAATGACTATCTTGGCAGCACTACAAAATACACTGTGTATGTATGTAAAGCACATGAATGCACTCCATATCATTTTTCTCACAAGGATTATTTTAAAATATTTTGCATATTGAATCTCCTCTATCATAGTAACATCAGCAATGTGCTATAAAGACACTTCAGGGAAGGGAAAGTAGATTGTTAATGCTAGTGTATCACCTGCCATCTGGACCCACTTAACACATGGTGAGATGTAAAGGTTCAACCATTTGTGGAATTTGATCCCAGAGCTCACTTTCAGTCAGGTAAAGTCATGTCTAGACAGGCACAGCTGTTGTATGTACATCATGTAATTCGTTTAATTTATGGCTTGATTGTGTTAGAATAATGCTGTATTGGGATTAGTGCAAACCCACAGTGCTCTGCTAGGTGAATTGGTGACAGTCAGGTTCAAAGGAGCATGATCCATGCCAGAGTCCCCAGTGCTTGGTGGCATATATAACAGCTTCATCAAGGTGGTATATTCCCACTGATTTAGATCATGGTCAGAGAAAGACAATGGAACAGTAATTTTTCATATTTTGTGGGTTGTGCTAAAAATCCATAGTAATATCTCCAGGATTCTCCTCAAAACAACCCTAGCAGTTCTGGTGATTCTTCAGGTATGCTGCAGACAAATGTTGATGACTACATTGTGTCTTTTGGGCCCAGGGAGCGTACGCTTTATGGAGGCAATGTGTCCTCAAAACGTATTTGTGGTGTTCATTTTCGTGTTCAGAAATACCCAGATTCTTTCTTGTTTTGTATTTACATAAAAGTATAACTCTTCTCTAAGTACTGTCTTTACAGGTCCATGTTCTTGGAACGCACGTTCCGTAAGCAAATGCAACCAGTGAAATACAAGCTATAGTGACATTGCCAGGCACCCCCACTGGTCAATGTAGAGCTATATTTTTGTGATACTTAAGTGTGTGTCAATATTGAGCAGTACAATAGATTAGTTTGCATAGCATCCCTCATGCTACCTCTTCCCTGAGCCTCCCTACTGCACCTATGTATTAACAGAGAACATCGTAACGGTCCATTCATATTTCACATATGCACGCATGTATTGTTATGCAAAAGTTGAAGAATGTGTTTTGAAAACATCAGTTCTGAACATAAACTCGCAGGTGCAGCATTAGGGTTATGTACAGTGAGGCTGTGGCACGAGAGCTGTAGTCATGTAGTGCCAGTATAGAAAAAAGATAGAGAGCAAGGACGCTCTCTCTACAAGCTGAAAATGGACAGTAAAAGGAACCGTATACAGTCAGTGGAGGTAGACCAGTCAGTTTCTCCTCTCCATTGGCAGATGGCACTTAAAACATTTCAGTCAGTTATGTCCATGGTCCGATACGGTTTTGTTCTGAGAGCTGTAATTCTCCAGAGCCTGCCATCTGTTACCTTCACTAGCACACACACTATGAGGTAGGCATGTACATCTTTAGGGAAAGATGGTGGCGTCCATTTCCAGAACAGGGCTGCTCTTCACCACAACTGGGGATACTGAAATGTGCTAAAAATTCAGTGTTCACCATCTACAAATAGCATCTCTGTCATATGTCCTGTAGCTGAGGAAGGAGAGCTTTCTATTGCTTGGCCATTTCATTGATCCCCAAAGGCTGGATGTTGTGTGGAATATGCCACTCAAAAGTTGACATTTAAAGTGTAAATTTGGCATTTGTCAAAAATTGCAGTCTATATGTGATATCTTTCCTAGGAATATATTACTCTTAGAAAATTTTTACCTAATGCTAAAATACCCTTAGTTACCTCTAACAATGGCAAGCTTATCTTCTTTTTATTTCTCAAGCTATAGAAGGCCCTTCTGAGTTTCTGCAAAATAGTACCATTTCACCTCCTTATTTCTCTGTTGAAGATGACATATCTTTTTCTTGCTCTTATTATAGATTCAGGCTGGCTTTCATATTTTAAAAGCTCTATAAACAAGGCGAGTGGTACAGTTTTGTACTTAAAATATCAAGACAGATAAGGTCAATAGCAGTTGGAACAAGAATTTGAAAGGTGTAAAAGGGAAGTAAGTTTCATATATTACTTGGAGTGATGCTGGCTGATGAGCATCACTGGCTGTCAGCCACAGGGGAAAAAAACAACTTCGCTCAAGCTCATAGAAAATTAGTATATTTGTCCTTTTTCATACTTGTTTTGGATTTTATGGCTACCCATGCTGTCTTGCCCCACAGGATATTAAATAATAACAGTCTTCAGGCAGCAAAGAGGAGAACTAATTGTTCTTCTTCTACTTCACCACTGCTGCTGTAATTGGAAGTTATCTCCTTATAATTGCATCTGTAGTGAATAGTAATTATAATTCTTATCATTAGATTTTTCTTTTAATTAGTTTTTTACCCTGATAAAATAATATTTTGTACTAGTTCTTGTCGGACTTCAGAACACAAAGACAAAGCAATACACAACATCAGTATATGAATATTGTTTTTGCTGTGTTCTTAAATGAAAGGGGATTCTGCATAGCTAACAGTAAACTTGCCGCATGATCAGTAAAATGGAGTAAGGTAAGAGCTAGAGAACCTGAGCTACGAATAGGGGAGCAGAGCTTTAATTTTAATTCTTCCTTAGGCTGTACATAGAGTCCTGAACATAGAGCTTAAGTGCTATGATGAAGTATAGCTTTGAAATTAGTTTAGGTCAAAATGAATCACTTAAACCAAAAAAGCAAGCTTGCCAGCTCTTCATCAAATCAAACAGATATGCTTATGGATTTTTTTTTTTTTACGTCAGCATTTTGGCATGTGTTAAGAATGGGAGCAAACATTTTAATAACAGGTTATGTTCTATACAGTGTAAGCATGTTGAAGAGATTCCCAAGAACTCTCTGGAGTGAGTGTTTTGCCCCAGACAAGAGTGAAAGGTAGTCTTGTCTCTTTTCCAACAGTTTATGTATTTATGAACTAGCATTTATGGGGGAGCCTTAACTGGTTTTTTTTTAAAATTTTGAAGACTCTTTTGCTGTCAGTAGTGACTGAATTCTGAGGAGTTGTTGTCATAAATCACTAAAATAAAACCACACTCAGTTCTAGCAACACATGACACAAGGCTGTTACATGTTTTGTTACAAAGAATGTTAATTTCCTTTGTAAAACATGAATATTCTAGAATTATACTGCATGATGCAAGAGAAAGGGGAGATGTAAAGATGGCTATGAAGTTTTAATGGAGCCAGAGCATGGGGCACTTATGGGTCTGCTCGCAAACTGAGAAAATGCCGATAGTTTTAGCAAACAGCAAAATGTATTTTTGACTGCCATTTTAAAATTTCAGTTGGGATGTAAGTATTCATTAAATACTTTATTACTGTATGCTTGTGCATTATTGTTCTATTTTGTAACTTTCATTTGCAAGTCTAAACAGCAACATACGGTTAGGCTTGCAGCACCCAATTGAGTGAACGCTGGTTATTTTTTAAATCATTCTTCTGACCTAACTTTTAAACGAGACAGCAGGAGTACCTGTAGTTAAAATGTATTGCGAAGTGGTCTGCAATGCACAATAAACTCCATAAGCACGTTCAGTATAGATTGTGATTGATAATACTTGCAGAATCTAGTCCCACTGCTATTCCTGCTATCTTGTTACTCAGACTAAAGCTAGTAGATGTAGGCTTTTCATCCTTTTTGTTATCCAGTGCTTTGACTTTCAGATGTGCTAGAAATCTTTCCTTCTCCTCATTTTTCAGCTTAGACCTAGTATTGTGCAGAGAACGTTTCTTAAGACCTTGAAAATCCTAATTTTCCACTGATGCATATCTTTTCCTGACTCCAAAAATTTGGCAGTATAAATGTAATCAAAACCTCTTTTTATTAGCATGGTGCACTAAATATATACAGAACATGTGTTCAACATTTTCATAGCCAAACACAGACCGTGTGTGTAGAAAATTGCATTATAAATCAACTTACCTGTTTACTTCTATTTTTTCCTTTGGATAAACAAAAGCAATTGGCAGACAGAAAACTTTAATTAAGAGGAGGCTATTTTGGCTTTCTGTCCATAAAAAACAAAAATGTATAAAGCTACAAAACTTCTTTTGTCTTCCTTTGGCTTTTGGAATGGTGTAATTTAACCCTCATGTGAAAACTCTATATATCTCCAAAGCCTATTTGTCTATCTATAGATGTATAGATAAATTTCCACTTCTAGGATGAAATCTTGTATGCCACGATCTAGCCTTTAGGGAATTTTTAACAGTGAGTTATCAAACCCCAAGGAACAAGGGTTTGTAATGGAAATGCTGACACATTTTTAACTAAAGTGGCGCAAAAGGCAAGGATGCAATATAATTAAAACACCAGAAGTCCAGAATGTCAGTATCTAAGCGGATCTCCTTGACAAGTTCTCTGATGTTTAGCTTTACATCTTTAACAGCATCAACTGGTTTTTGAGGGTGGTTTGTTGTTGGGTTGTGTTGGTTTTTTTCTAAGAGATGTATTAGAAGGAGATTTATAAAACTGCAGCAGAGGGCAAAACAGCAGTGAAATGATTGAAGATGTGCATTTGAATCAGCTTGGTTTACAGGGGTTACTTAGGCTATATGAAAATCCATGAAGGTCATAATGATATTTATGTCATTCTGAAGCTGATGTGTGCTATTTTTTATTCCCTTTATACACTGAACATTAAACAATTTTAAATGTACAGTTGAATTAAAAAGTAGTTGTCTTCAGCTTTTAGTGCAGAACAAACTTCTAGGGAAATATGCTACCTCTAATTTAGATTCGTACCTTTTGGAGCTAAATAACATTTTGAACTAAGCTGCAATTTGACTAGAATTACAAATATCTACTCGAGCTAATTAGCTAATGTGTAGGTTTTGTGAACAAGTATTTCTGGGGGAGCCTTAACCAATTTTTAAAAATTTTGAAGACTCTTTTGCTGTCAGTAGTGACTGAATTCTGAGAATTGGAAAATATAGGCATCTTCCGTTTCATCTACGTCATCTACAAGCTGCCTCTTTACAAGTGTGACTTTTTAAAAATAAATTTGTTATAGGCACATCTAGATTAAAAATTCATAAATATACCATAAATAACTGCTACATTATAGTTTTCAATAGGTATCTAATTTTTAATAGTCAGGCATCGTGACATAGGAGTTCCAAAATCAAATGAGTTGTTGTCATAAATCACTAAAATAAAACCACACTCAGTTCTAGCAACACATGACACATGGCTTTAATGTTCTGCCTTTAAATTTTGTATCTTCTCCCTTGTTTTTCAACTAGGAACTGAAAGGAGAAGAGAAAGCTGAGATTCATAGAATTCCGACTTGTAGAGCTCTGTGCAACTGTGAAACTATACCCCTTAGTATATTTAAGGTTTCACGAAGCATTTGGTCTTATACTTTATTTATGTTTACATGCTCTTCTGACTTTGTCTTACTAGTTATTTTATATAAACAGATTCCTTCTCACCTTTTTTTTTTTTTTAATCATTGCCACATTTTAATACATAAAGTTTGGTCTAATTCCTTAATCTTTATTCTTTGAATAAGTGGAAGGTCAAGGTTTACAGCTCTTACTTACTAATTTGTGTTTGTGTTGTATGCCTTTGATAACCACTGACCAGTAATTCTTCATGTCTTATTTACAGCAGTCTTGCAAGAGCTTTAACCCACGTTAATTTTGTACAACTTTGCAGGTATCAGTAATTGTACTTAATTTCAAATATTACAGTGGCACCAGTTCCATCTGAAAGTCAGAATAAATATAAACCTTTTGAATTGTTTGGTAATGAGAAAAAAAAAGGTCTTTTGATCCTTATCCTTTAGAGCTGTGCTTGTAGATCAACAATGATATTTAACTAAAAGGACTGGTCATGCCTACTGTAAGAACAAGAATTAGAAGCCATACCATTTTTGTGTTATCTTTACCATTTTACCTCAGATGTAAGCTGTGCATAGAAAGTAGCTCCTTAGCTTGAACCGGGGAAGGGGGGTGTGTGTGTGCAGTGCCAGGCCGGGAAAGGAGAGAAAATAAATTACTCAAGTATTGAAATGACTGAAAATTGAGACAAAGTTAGTAAAGAGAATGCTATTGCTCATGCTGTTTGGCTCAATGCTAATAAAATGGTTTTGGTGTTTTTCCTAGCGATTAGAAGACTTTTCTAAAATACATTCCTAAATATTTATGTAAAAGAAGCACACACAGCACGGAATATATTTATTAACTGACTTTTAACTTCAAAGCTTTTTATTTTTACATAATTTCATCAGTAGAAGATATTTTTTTAAAAAAATTCTTCTGAACTGTGTTTGGGTATCTTAAAAAAGTAATCAGAGCTGATCAGCAGTTGGTAAAATTAATACAAAGTAACTGTATGTTCAGTGTGGCTCAAAATATAATCCCACAGCTTTCAAGAATTTCAAAACCTTGCAAAGCATAATTATATCCTAAAGATGTTAATATGTAGGGGAGAAAAAGTTGACAATAAAATTCCTAGAGCACAGAGAGTGCAGCTGGAATGGGGATCAATTGAAAGAGGTCAGTTCTCAGTTACAAATTGTGTCCCGGCTTGCAGAAGATATTGCCAGAAATTTGAAAACTAGACAGAGATTTCCAGGATTCAAGAGTTCATATTCCTATTTTAGGCTTAATGGGAGCATTTTATACACAAACAAAATGATACATGGACAGATACTTTACTTTTATTATAGTCATAAAGAGCATTCCTAAGAAGGTTTTGACATTTTTCAGATATTCTGTTTGCCCAGGAGAATTTTACTAGTTATATCCATGTGTCACTACTAAAATAACATCCTTTTAAACACTTATATTGTATCATAACGGCATTTTTCTTTGGCTTAGCCCAAAGCTTTTCCTAGGACTCAAAAAAAAAAAAAAAAGAAAAGAAAATATGCAAAGCAAATGCAGAACCTTATTTGCAGCAAATATATTGATTATATTGATTTAAACCTACATGTCAGGTTACATAGAATTTCCTGCTGTGAAATAGGAATTCATATAAAATTTGGGACATGTCAGAGTGGGGACTGACGTATCACAGAATGCAGTGGCCCCAGAGCAATGACACTCTTGAGAAGGAGTTACTCAGACTGTGATTTCTGCCTCCTGTAAACCCATGAAGATCAAAACCTAGAACTTAACATTTCAGCTAACATTTTGAAGTCGCGACTAGACCTCATCTCCTCTGCTTTGTTATCTGCCTTTTAGACTTGTTGTGAGGTTGACATGGGAACCATGTGGAGCAGTGCGGTGCTGTTCAGAGGTGTCTGGCATACTAACAACTGAGCAGGACTGTTCCTGCAAGCAGTGTTTGTGTCAGCATGGTACGCGGTTGTGTGGGTGCTGCCTGCTTTTTGGCAGGGCTAATTAGATGAACCAAAACGCAGAACTGAGGTGGTTATATTGTTTCAGGTACCTGAATCTGTTACAGCAGAGCTAGTGCTTTTATGTCTGCACACCATGGCATTATGTTGTGCAGCCACATCAATGACGGTAAAAATCTGATTTTAAAATTAAAAGCAACTGTTTTGCTTGCATCTGGATGTTCAAAGTCAATGAAATATTGTATTCAAGCCATACCAGTTAAATGGTCACTGGTTAGCACTGCTAGTCGCTTTCTTATTCACAAGAATTCAGTACCTGTGCAGTACTCATACGGTGGTGAGGAAGAGGCACTATGGTAGGGGTTAATTAACACGACAGGGTTTGTATTGCCTACCACTGTTGTCCAAGTTTTTTGGATCTGTCCTGAAGAGTTTGCTTTCCTGTCGCTGAAATATCTAGGGATTTGCGTGAAGCAAAGATCTTTTTATCTGTGTATTTATGCAGCATGACTCTTGAGTGTTATAAAGTCTTTGACAGGGTTGTTGAATTAAGAAGATGGAATGGGAGTCAAGGTAGGGTGGGACGAAGATCTGGGGATGATGGAGTCCTACAGATGATGACATTCAGCCAAGGAGATGGTTTTTGCAAGAAAATAGAAGCAAAATCAAGTGCTTCTGGTGCACTAATGCACGTCTCTGAATAGAAGGACCTGTTTCTTTAAATATAGAGTGCTTCCTCAGCAGCATGTTGGCTCATAAAGTACTGCTTCTAAACTACACAGAAAGCACTTCTCCTGTATGAGGGAAATGTAGCAGATTATAAGGCATATTTCTGAATATTTTACTGCTTAATAACAAAGTAGAACTGAAAATGGTTAAGGAGAAGAAAATGAGAAATTAATGAAGATTTTTCTATATGTACATTGTAAGAGATTAATGCATGTTTTCAGGGCAGGGAAAAGTGGAACAACGGATGTTGTTTAAAGATACTGTTTGTTGTATGTTTCTTTTCACATATGTTGGTAGTCTTTCACTGCTTTTTTGGTTCATAATACTTCGGTTAACATGATAGATTATATTGGCTTCAGCGAAGTCCGTGTTTGTACCAGGTCACTGACCAAGGAAGGAAAAAAGAATCAAAGGAGGAAAAAAAGACTCTCAGAGCTTTGTAAGAGCTATTACATTTCGTGAAGATCAAAAAATCCCTCAATAAGCTTTTCCCCAATGGCTTTAAACTAGTATAATGTACTGAGTAAATAGTGTGCCAAAATACTGTGCATATAGTCCTCCATATATCAGATGCATTTAAATCCATAAGTATAATGAACCTGATTTTTTATCATAAATGCCTTAGTCCTCCTCTGCCTACTGTGACTGGTAAGGGAGGCCCAAAGAGTCAGGTAGGAAGAGTTTTATTCCTTTTGTACAGGCAGCAGCTGAGGCACAACTATTTTTAGGTGGTCTGTTTTACACTGCTGCTTGAAGAAGTTATGGCATTAGTGCATCGACTAAGGGCATCTGGCTAGAATACATAAATCCAGCTATTGAAAACTCTGCCACAGAGATTTTAATATAGTCCCGTAAACAAATCATGATATCTTCCAATTATGTGCTTCAGAAAAGTTTACAACCTAAAAAGAAACACTAAGACTATTCTCTGTTTTAAATGCACTTGAATATAATTGCAATTCAACATAACTTGGTATTATCCCTAGATTTCTTATGTTTTCTACTGAGACTTAAATATCCATTGCCTTATTTAATACTTAAATTTGGTCCGCCCCTGGCTCTGCCTAGCACAGTGTTAATCCAGTGACCAGTGAGTGAATCATTACTGCACAGAAAGTAAAAGTAACAGCGCAGAAATATGCTCCCAATGTGAAAGAGCCAGACCCCTTCCCTTCTATGAAGCCATATGATAAGAATGTTTACCACGTGTGTCAGGGTACACATATTCTTCAATTACAAAACCCTAAAGATGCGGAAGGAAGACCACTGGTTGGCTGCAGCAGGACTCGTTGACATTGCTTTGTAGTTGTTAGAACACATTGGTGGATCCAGATCCAACAGGCTCCAACAGCTATTTATGCTCGTTACTACTACATAGATTCCAATTTATTTCTCCATTTAAGTCAATATGAAGTCAGAAACCCAAATGCATCACTGGATATGAATGATTGTGGCTGTCAGAATGGGCGTTATCTATAGCCATTACAAGTAAGAGTAAATCAGAGTAGTCCCAAGGCTGTATAATAATTTATGCTGGTGACATTTACCCCAGGTGGTTGGGGATTATAATATACCAGAAAGTCATGTTTTCCCCAAATTTACATTACATTCATCATAACGTAGCTAAACATAAATATCCAGCTTTGGGTTCAATTGTATGTCATATCAGCTGCCAAACAAAAACGTAAAATCAGTTGCTGTGACTTCAAGCATTGCCTAGTTCATCTGTGTTCAAATCCTCAGATTCAAGGAAAGGATTTTTTAGAAATCAATTACATCTTATTTATAAAACACTCAGCAAAGTGGAAAGTCAGATTTAAAATAATTTCAAACTTCCTGGCCGTAAACCAAAGCTTATGACCTGGCAAATCATTAGTTGGTTTTATCTTCAAATTTAATAGCTGTATTCTAAACTGTAAAAATGGCTTAGGAGCACTAGGGTTCTTAGTGTCTGTAAACTACATTGTTGGAACTTGTTTTTAAATATTTATAAATCTACTGTTAAGAACAAATTATTTTCTCAATCTATTTCACTAACAAATTATTTATAAGTATATCATTAATTATTTAGATTTTCCTGGTATTATATTTACATTAATAATTTAATGCATCTAATTATTAAATCATATAAATAAGGTTTAGTTTCATTGATGAGCTGAAATGCAAACAGCGATTCTATCACTGACTGTAAACATTTGAAATGAGATACTCTTCAGTAACAAGCCCTCTTACTTGCTAGAAGTCATGACGGTAACCTGCTGAGCTAACTTACTCTCCATGTCTCTAGTACATAATTACTGTGACAGGTTTTGGATTCTCCCAACCAGAATCAGCTTTGCCCACCTCTCGTGGTTATTACAGTGCAGGCAGCCAGCAGTGTAATGCCCGTGTCTTTACGCTGTCCACCAATTACCTCTGTACGACCTGATGACAATTACCTTTTCTAGAGTAGATGAAGGTCTGATTCACGCTCCAGGAGCCATTGGCTGTCTCCTCATTAAAATCTTCAGAGTGCCACAAATGTGTGACAATGTGCCTTAATCCCACAAATTATAAACCGTCTCGAGGGGCACTTAGATTCCTGCAGTGCCCCACCATGGGCATTTCTGCAAAGTACCAGCAGTATCAGCTTCCTCGGCGCAGCATTTCCAGGCTGCAGAGGGGTGAGGTTTGTGCTCCGTGCTATACAAGATGACACGGTTAACAAGCGACTGATCTCTCACTCAGTTGTGTCTTGTACAAAATGCAATTACACAATGAGTCGAATGTCACCTGTTCCAGCCCCTGATTAGGATAAAGTTAGACTAGGTTCAAAAGCCTATCATTACCTATATGAAGACTTCCGGTGATTACAGTTCTTTAGCATCAACCTTCAGCTAATACAGTCTCACTGCTATTTCTAGGCTTTCCATTATCAGGGATTACTCATGTTTAGTGATTACATTCAGTGTCCCACATCTGCAACTCTCGTGGCAGACAGACGTAAAATCTTTAACAGCTTTTGAAGATGCGCAATGACTATTTTCTAGGATTCTTTACTGGCTTTCAAAACAAGTCATCATTTTCAACCTGGCAGCTGAACACCTGAGGTCTGGACTAATGAAATTTGGTTTAAAATATTTTTCATCTTTTAAATATTTAGATGGAACCAGACACCAAGTCTATATAGTCCTCCTGGAAGCACCTTTAACAGAGGTCTTTTCAACTTTTCTTTCTCTTCCTCACTGCCCTTGGGTACAGCCTAATTAATCATAGGTGAAACCTTTCCAGTAAATTACAAATAGTGTAGATTTTCCAGATGGGATTTTCTGTTGTTCATAGCAAGGAAACACCTGTTATAAATAGCTGCCCTTAGTTGAATGCAGACATAAAACGTTCATAAATGTTTACTATAGCACTCCATGTTTTCAGTATCAGCTTGATATTTTCTTCTCAGGTCTTTATATGGTAATGTAAATCCTGAAATCTTCAGTTGCCTGCTTTCATCGGGATTTCTTTATTCTGTTAACCTATTTCAAGCCATGCTGTTTTATTGAGAAATAAAAGTATGAATAACGTCAATGGTTTTCCAAGAAAAAGGAACCAGGGGACACTTTAGGACAATGTGAACTGCAAGGAGAAAGAGCTGAGCTGATGCTAACCTATATGGACTTTTAATTTGAGGACAAGGTTAGAAGTGAATCATAATCTTCAAGGCGAAGATGTACATTAGCTTTCTAACTAAGCTGACTTAACCTTAACTGTGAGAGTGATATTAATTACCTGCCACACCCGTTATAAGTACGTTTCCAATGCTACCAAAGCTGAAGAATATTTCTTTGCAAAAGATGGTTCATTGACAGAGTGTGTGTATTCAAACAATGAAGAACATGCAATTGGGATAAGAAGAAATCTAAGAAATCTTCTGCTCTGTGTGTCTTATATTCAAAGAGAATTTTCTAATATGTCTGTAATCTTCTTTCTTTGACTAGACTTTGCTTTATTTGGGGGTTTGGTCATCTGGTCAGTTTACTGAAAAACTGAACTGTAATCACAAAAACGTGGTGAAGAGACACAAGACGGGCTGAAATCGTGCACACTGTAGGAAGGAAAGAGCAGAGTGTGTGCTATAATAGTCCATTTATACTTTTAGCAAGAGTAAATGGCTAGTGAACTTCAGAAGGAAGCAAGCATCATGTCTTAATGCTTTTATGTTGCAGAGAACTCTTAATTGCTCATACAGGGATGGGAAGTCAGAAATTAGAAAAATCATGACAGTAATTGCCCTCAATAAAATCACTAAACTTCAGCCCAAACTGTCTAAATTTCTGTCATATCACAGTCCTCCTTGATTTGATTATGTACAGCTGTTACATCTAATTCTACACTGTGAATTACCTCAAGAAGAACCTTTTATTTTATTTTTTTCCCCTGAGTCGATGTGGTTTGTATCTCTAAGCTCTTTCTTTCTCCAGCTGTCTCAATCTATGATATCAGACTTTCCTCTACCGCAGTTACTTTGCTTAAATTATTTATGCATAGACAAATTTACACATGAAGTCAGTTATGTCATTATTCATACATACCCAAGAATTCACTGATTCTCTGTTCTGGGAGGAATTCAAGTGCCTACGGTATTTTCGCTTGCAGGTTGCATATTCTGTATGAAGAACTGTCCTCAGTCAGTGAAATGTTATGATGACTCTGCACATCAGAATATGGTCAAGTTTCAGAGTATCACACTGAGTACATATACACTGAAATTCCTGAATTACACAAACAGCCTCTAAAATAAGGACCTCAGATACAAACAACAGAGTAGCTTCAGTGGTCCATGGCTTAGCAGAGGTTTTAAAAGCCATCGAGAACCCTACATAAATAATCTGGCAGCAAGTCTTCACTGAGTTTTCTGTAGCTGGGCATCTGCAACAACCCTTGCTAAGCTCATTTATAACTATCTCAGATGCATCTGCATGAGCTGTAAGTACTACTTGAATTTGAAATGTGTAGCTGAGCTTTCTGTATAGCCAAACTCTGTGAGATGGTTTCCTATTAATCTATATGTTTACTTGTTTGATTATGGACCTACTAGGTGTATGTAAAAGTATTAGTTTCTGGACGTGTCCAAAAAATTTTTTAAAAAATTTTTCTACCTTATATTCATGCCAGCTGAAGAAAGGGTCTTGCTTCACTGTAGTTTTTTAGATCTGTCTAATGATAAGGCTACAAATAAGCATATATCATACTGTTAAAGCTAGGAACATGGGCAGAAATGGCAGTAGGAGATTGGAAACAGCTCTCTTGTCAATAGAAATTTTGCTTCTCTGAACTCTCATCCAATTTGCAAGTAATTAAAATTTAATGCTCTTTAACATGATTAGGCAAAAATCTTAATCATAAGACAGATTGACCTACATGTCTGATAGAGTGAAAAAATGCCACCTTACACAAATTTCTTCTGATCACAGTTCTTGATGGAACCAATTATTTGGGAAGAGGGTTCTGCAGACTCTGGACACAAGGGTATCAAGAAGTGGCTTTCAAAGTTGATTAAAGCACCAGACCTGACTTATGTCATCTTAATGAAGTGTGCAGTACTACCAAGCTGTACTTGGTTTCCAGAAGACTTAGGGAGTATCTAAGCTTTTCTTATGGCAAATGCTTTTTTTTTTTTTTTTGCAGTGAAATCATTAGAGTACATTTTAAGATTAAAATATCCTGAGGGTGTGATTGGATCTTGATCAAATCTATGCTTGATGATGATGAAATAAGATAAAATGAATTTTATTAGCAGGATAATGGTGGTACAAGATCATATATATTTGTATTTGTCAATAATAAACATAGGAAAACAGAAGAAGATTTCTAAGCTCTAGACAAAAGGAAAGTACTGAAACATTTCCAGACAATGTGGAGTATGAAGGAGACAGTGTAATATGATAGAACTAAGAAATTAATGAATTAAAAATTAAAACTTGTGACCTTTGTCTTTGAGTGTTCGATTTGCTAGTATCCTCGGGAGAGGGCTGTTAAGATTCTTAGTTGTCATTTGTTGATTGTTGCTGGTGCTGAATTTATATTGACATTAATTAAATCCATGCCTGAAGGGTTCAGCTTGGAGACTTAACATGGCTAGAAAGAGATGCTGAAGGGATGCACTAACATGCCTAGAGATATTAAGGAATCTCATAAGTGATTAATTCATATACCCTCCTTTGCCCAGGATTAAAATGGTCACTAGACTTGTTTCCCAGAAGAAAATTTTGACCATGTCAATTTGTACTCTCCTGGATTTGGGATGGGTAGGGAAGACAGAAGTCTGCCTGTTTCTGTAGCTGGGGAGCATTTACCTGGATTATCTGCATATTTTTTCCTTAAGAAAGTCTCTACTGTTGTAGGGACAAGGAACACTAGTAATGTCTTTAATATCACACTTTTCCTTTAGCACACAGATAACTTTTAGAATCTTGTATTTCTGCCATAAGGTTGTAAACCTGTTGAAGAACACTGCATGTGCCATGCCACTTGGGATGTGGGATGAGGGTCTGTGGCTCTTTCTGGACAAATCCTGGCTGGCTAAAACTTCTGACCGCTGGACCCCTTCCATCTGCATGTTTCTGTGCTCCTAGATCCATTTCTGTACCAAAGGCTCAGGTGGAAATTCCCCTGAGATTTTAGATTCAGAGATCTATTTTTAATCTGTGTAAATATTATCAGGGATGGGCTGATATTCCTGTATGCAGATATCCTGACTGTGTGTTACTTCTCTTTTATACTGACAGCTATATACTTTCAAGGGGTGGGAAAATGTAGCTTTCTGGGTAATTTTTGGATTCCTACTGAACATTAAGCAAATATTGTCATTGAAATATCTAGTATAGCTTCCAAGAGTTCCTTGAGTGGTAGTAGCTAGTTTAGATCCCATTATTTTATACACATAAAGTTATCGTTCTTTCTCCCTGTAAGCATTATTTTGCATTGATAAACAAGGATTTTCCTCTATCATTTTATCATTGAGGCACTAAATATCATTACATATTCTATAAGTTTTCTCACATTTCATTTGTACTATCATTAATAAATTTGTATCATTAGAAAACTTCATCCCTTCCCCAGGTCATTATGAGCACGCTGAGCAGCACAGTCCCCAGCAGAGTTCTCTGCACAATTTTGACTGCAAAAACTGGCTGTTTATTACCTATCGCTTCAGGTCTTTTATTTGCTTACAAATCCGTGCAACGACTTTATTTTATATACCATGGCAGCTAAATTTCAAGAGTACTTTATGATGACAGTAATGAAAAGTCTTTGGCTATCCAATCATAAACTTTCCCTGTTCGTGATGTATTTGAAAATTCGTATGAGTTCTGTAGAGTATCACTACCCTCTCAAGGGTGCTTACTTAATCCATTATATCGTATATCCATGTATCTGCCAATTCTACTCTTTTTAAGCATTCCTGCCAATCTACCTGAAATTACTTGCTGCACTTTTCTGAATTCCTCCTTTATATAATTATGAATTCCTACTTTGAAAAATTGTATCTTATTTGCTATCTTCCATTCTTTCCATGCTGAAGCAGATTTAAACAACACAACATATGTAATACTTGAAGGCCATTTTCAAAAGAAAGCCTCTCATTTGGTGAGAATATGTGAAAGAGAAGTAGTAAACGGGGCCAAATTCTTGCCTAGTATAAACTGACAAATTTCACCCATAATGTGCCACTGGTCTAATTTGAAGTGAGTAGCCAATCTACCAGAAAAAAATAATCAACACTTCAGTTGTCATAGAGGTCATGCAGTTTGCTGGGAATACACCCAAGTGCCCAATTGGGCTTTACAGCCCCAATTTACCACTGCTGTAGTGACAGGGTAGTAATCAGTATTCATTCTAACTAGGCTGGGGCCTTAATTAAACAGTAGACCCAACGTGGGGCAGAACTTTGTCTGTCTGCTATAAGGACATTTTGTTTTGGTCAGGCCAATATGTCCTTTCCTTAGAGGTAAGCTGAGGAGACCGTAAGTGTAAACATACCAGTCCATTTTGGTAAATTTACCAAAAGCATTAGTCCCAAGTGAGCAGTACAATACCAGAGGCTGAGATTAAAGTAGTCCAGACAAAAGATTTTTGCCTCACTCTGCATGGTTCCATTCTGGGTGCGATCACTACCTAGGTAGCTTCAAGTTAATTGAAACTTTTAATCTGATAACCTTTAAGCGATATGACAGTAGCACTTTTTACCTTGAGCCACTTTTTATTTTGAATGTTAAGTGTATCTGATGTGGTACACTAACAAAACAGTAAATATGACAACCCCAAAATACCATTGTAGAATCATGTAGCAGAAGACTGTATTTCTAGGGGTTTTTTTTCAGAAAAATATTATGAACACAGAGGTTGAACAATATCAGCCTGTGATTATCTGAAACACTGTGGTGGCATGCTGAAATGCAGGCACTATGGAATGGGAAAACCACAGTTTACACGATAAGCCAGGAATGTTCCAGTGGAAAATGTTCTTTTCGTTAAAAAGTTACAATTTTCATGAAAAAAAAACACTTTATGTCTGACCCCGGCCTTAACCTGGACAGAGCCTATTGCTTCTCTGTGTAGGGAAACAGGAATACTGGGGATTGACTCTACGAGAAATATGAACCAAACTTGTTTTCTCTGCTGAGGCAGCCTTACAAGGCTTACTGAAGGGTTCTTCAGCAGGGCCAATTGGAGTCCAGTTTTGTTAAATAAATATAAATGTATCTCATTGATTTCTGTGCCTTTTTCTGCATAGTTTCTTGCCCTTGAATGTAAAAAATGGATAGGTATTTCTGTATTGTTCCAGATTTTGTGTTTCTCTGTGATTTATGGTCCAATATCATTTGCCTTAATGAAAAAAAAACCCCATAATATTTTTACATTGGTACCATTTTCAGCATAAAAGAGCTTCATTTAATGAAGGCAGATTCCACCTGAAGTGTTTGCATTTAGGAGAGCTTATTTGTCTAAGACAATATTTGTGTGAATAAAATTGGCATGTGAGAATTATTCTGTTTGCGTCAAATTTGAAACTAAACACAGAAGAGAAAACTTTGAATTAGTACTATTGATGCCTGTTTGTATTAATATCAAAATTTATAATGCTATGAAATACGTTTATGGCATTTCAATTGATAAGGCTATTAACACTATGTAGTATTAGCACTTGCAGTTGTATCACATTAAAACTAATTTATACTTACAGTAGTAGTCTCTGACATGCAGCTTGAGATCTAAACACACTTATAAATCTGTGAAGTATTTTTGCATGCAAATTCTGCATTTCTAAATAAAAAATAATTTGCACTCCAAATTGAAGATTTTTCTCAGTCTGCCCTTCTCATTTTTCCTGTTTATTTACCTGTGTCCTCATGGAATGAGCTTCTTCATGCTTTGTAAAACAACTGCAGAGAAGCGTATAAATAAGGCTCAAGAAGCTTTACAAGAACCAGCAGGAATTACATTTTTCATAGACTTGTCTGTATCCGTCCTTGTTGCGATAGCTTGGTAATAGTGCCTGGGGTAGATCCAGGGCTGAAGTATTCACCAGCCTGAGAAATGCAGTAATAACTTCCATAAAGGCACCATACCTGTTCTTTATTCTTATTTTAGAGATGTTTCACAGCTTTTTCCTAGCAAAGTGAGATTTAATCCTGATAAAATGCTAACACCCATTAATGCTACTGGATGAACCTATTATTTTTGATTGCTTTCTCTGTCAGGATCCAGTCAGTGAATTCGCTTGATCAAGAATAATCTTGGATCCAATGTTTCTTTTTAGTCCTGTTACAAATCAAAATCATTTTTGAACTTTGCAAAGTCTCATGAAAGTGTCCTTCAGCATCTCTGAAACAGGTACATAAAATTACCATACAATAGAAAAGCAGAAGCCATTTGTGTGGTTGTTGCATCAGTGGAAGATCTTTCCACCCCCTCTGCTATAAATCCTAAATTCTGGATTTAACAGCTTCCTTTCTGTTCCAACATGCAATGCCAGTTATATCAGGAGTCACTGGAGACCATCTTCCTTGTAGCCTGCTGCACTCCAGTATCTAAATGGATTTGACAGTCAAATATGGTTTAAATTTTAGGAATATTGTGATTTGTGCAGGACTTTTAAACATCCTAACCCAGATTCATTCCCTCTTCTAAGAGATGGATGAGTGTAATTGTGCATAGAAAAACATGCTTTTTGCCTAGCAAAGTTAACAGGAGAAGAATGGACTTTGTTCTGCCAATGACAAGAATGAATGAAAATGTGCAAAGTATGAGTGGACAGATTAATTTTATAATTTTAAAGTGGAAAGATAATGTGTCACTTCCTTTTTGCCCTTTGAAAACCAGTGCTTTCCCAAGGAGGTGGGATGGCCATAGCAGAATAACACACGCACTCTGTTTAATTACAGGCATTTCTGGCAGCTGTGGGAAGTGCCCTCGCATAGGAAGGGCTCTGAGCAGTTGTCTGAGTCCTTTCCATATACCTCTGGGCTGATAGAGAATTCCCAGTGGGGAAATAAATAAATAAATAAATTATGAGGCTCTTTGGCATACTCTGTGCTTTTTATTCTAGCTGATAAGCTACTCCTTAGCTCCAGGAAGGCTTGATATCTTGTAAAACAAGCCGCTCTGAGATTTCCTAGTGGTTGGCCCCTGAGACATGAGCTCCACTTTGTCATTTTCTTTCATTCCAGCCTTGCACGGGTTTTTTTGGTGCAAGATTACTCAAAATCATGCAATCTAGAAGGTTGATCTAGTTGTGTCTGTATGAATGTTTCACAGGTGGCTACGCGTGTGATTTCCTTATAATCCCAAAGTTACCAGGCTATTTTAAACAATTGAACTCCGTCTTTAAAATTAAAAGTGGGTATGATACAAGATAGCATAAAATGACTATAAAAAGACAGTCTGTTTCCCACCGACAGTTTCAGTGCCCATGAGCTGCGGTGAAAGGAGGGAGAACAGAGCTTTCAGCATCCAAAACCAAATCCCAGTCTCCCACCCTCGCCCCGCTCCCAGGCAGCCAAAGCCCGGGCGCTGGCTGTCCCCACGTCCCCATGCCAGCGTGCGGCTGCGCAGGGAGCTGCTGCCTCACATTCCGACAGCTTTTCATGGGTCAGTGCTTCCTCCCTGCCTGCTGACAGCAGCTCCTGCCGCCCCCGCTTTCACACAGACAGAGAGTTCACCTCACACCCCGTTACCTGTGCCTGCGCACATCCTTCATCAAAAAGGCCATTCTGAGCCTGGCCGGCCTTAGCATGAAAATACATTTGTCGTCTATATTGTATTGGGGCCTCCATCACAGGCAATATTCAAGCTGTATTAATTACTCACACGCTAGCTAGGAGCTGGGGACAGCAGGCATGTGTAGACAGATACAATATGAAACAGTGAAACCATAGTCATTCATATCATAAATGGTGATTTTTTTATTTTTTGAGTGGAACCCGTAACCTAGCTGTTTCTAGGGTCTGTGTCTTATTCACCCTGATTCACTAACCCTCGGGTTCCAGCAAGCGTGGGAGCTGCCAATCTTTGTTTTTCCTGTAGACAATAGAAATACACATCTTGCCAAGATTTTCTACCACTTTAAAAAGACATTTTTAATATTGTGATTGTACAATTCAACTTTCTAATCTATTAGTTTATGTTTGCATAGACTTATTCTTACTACTATGAGGAAAAAGATTTAATCCACAGGAGGACGTAAAATTGTGTTTCTGTGAAATCCAGCTGCATGTAAATGAGAAAACAGCTCCTCAGGAACTGCCTCCTCTCATTTGGTTAAGCAGGTGTGGAAGTTTTCCAAAGATGTTTTTGAGGCACTGCTGTAAATTCAGAATAGAAATGGAAAATCATCTCCATTTCTATTTCACAGGGAAAAAAAAAATCTGTTTTCTTTGAAGATTCTTAATCTTATCAAAATCCAGCTATACTTTCTCCATTTAGAAGACAACGCAAGTGGGTAAAGGCTACAAAGGGTTCATTACCGTGCCAGGAACAGCCCAGGAAAGCGGTGGTTTGGTCAGGCACGCTGAGGTTAAGTAAAGGCAGTGTGTCTGCTAACGCTGACAGCAGTGCTAATTATCTGTGTTTGGGCAGGGGCCCAGCAAGGATCCCAGCCAGCCCTTCTCATGAGTAAGATAACACCAACAATAGAAGAGCGACTGCAGCTTTTGTCTGAAGGATCTCTTGTGCTGCACCATGGGCTGCAGCCTTGTGCTGCGTAATCCCTTTTGCTGAAGAGCCTACACCCAGCCATACAACATGTTCATCTAACAATGGCAAGTGGGCAAAGTCTGCCAAATAGTTTATTAATTTGTGATTTAAAGTGAGCTATCCCCTTTTCTGTGTTTACAACCAAAATCACGTTAGTCAAAAGATAATGGCATTGAGCATAACGGATAATTTTTTTCCCATCGTGTTTGACCTGGGTTTCCACAGGTTTGTAATCCGTGCATCCTAGAGAGCAGCTGCTTCTTTAGATGAAGCAGATTTAAAACAATAAATACCAATACCTGTATTGCCTTATCTGCATCTGACATTCCTGTCACTCTTCTATGTAGACATGATTTAACCTTGCCATCTTCTGTTCTCTTGAGGAGAAAATTGCAGTCCATTTCTCCTTTGATCTGTCATCTTGGAGCAGCTGGCAACTTGTCAGCACCCCTTCTGCAGATGGACATTTTACTGCCGCGAGTAATACCCCAACAATCTGTATGTACTCGCCTTGACAAAATGACTGTGTATTCAGCAGACAAGGAGTCACTTTCCTTACTGCTGTGGCATTTGAGCATTTTTGCGGATTCATACTTGGGCTGTTACTCGTTATTGCAGGTTCTTTTAAGCAGTCCTCCCCATTGTAAAGGAACAAGTCCTTGAGGGTGAACAGCAGTAGTCTTACAAGCAATAGACACGCTTCCTAGCTTTCAACAACGCCTGCTTAAGCACATGCTTAAATTCAAGCAGTGTTCTCTTTGTAGCTCATGGAAGCTATGCATGTGCTCTTGGAGATCAGTGAGATGTATGGAGAAGTAGCTCTAAGTGGTGGACACACTGCAAACAAAGATCAGGAAAAACAAGGTGACATCCTGTCCCACAGAGCTAGGAATGTGGAAGCGTTAATAGAACAAAAATGTATGTGCTGCATGCAAATCTTAATGCAATTGGCAATTTAAAATCACAACATTTTTTTAAATGCAGGTTTCCAAGTCCCATTAACTTCAAACAAGAGGATTCATATTCTATTTAGCTAGACTTCACATGGAGCTACTTTTCATTTACAGTATATTCCTAAAGGTAGAAGCAGCAGGGAGATGAAATGACTTCATTTACTGGAATTACAGCTTCTTTTATATGAAACGTTAATCATTTTATATATGACAACCTTATGCTTAATGTTGCTAGAATACTCCTCATAAAACATTATTTTGTGAATGCATAGGCTCTCCTACTGAGCACATAACAGCTTTCAGTGGATGTGCTAATCCAGTTTGAATATATGTAGTATTTAATCTTAATTATGATGCTGAAGTCTATACAATGTTAATTATTCATTTTGCATGTTCCTTGCACTTTATTGTAATTCATAATTTCCCTAATCAAAATGTAGCTTTTAATTATAACTGTAAAATTTGGATGAAACCTGCCTGGTAAGCATAAGCAGACTTTTTTGTTTTGCTTAGATTTTAGTGTAAAATGACGGGGGGAAATTTGCCGAATTGGTGAGAAAAGAATGTTGAATGAACAGCATTCAGCCAAGTAAGCAGCATCTCCCCAAGCCCTCAGCCCGCCCTCCCGCAGCTGCTGGAATCAGCGAGGACTCTTCCGCTGACATTTGCTAAATCAGAAATCTCAGGGCTTGAGAGCACAGGGTGATTTTTAATCTGGCATTCTTGCCTCCTTTTCATCAGTACCAGAAGACGGTAAGCTTCTGCAGGTAGCGTAGGGCATATTTCTTTGAAAAGCTTTCAAACTGGATAAGAAGACTGCCGTAGTACACAGGAAAAACACGAAGTAGAATTAAAAGAAGCCATTACAGTTCCAGTATCCTTAACAAAATGTATAAAAACAGATGAGAAAATGTAGCAGAAAAATAGAAGAAAATGGGTAGTGAGGGTTACTCTGTACAAAGATTAGGAGTAGAAAAGTGTCTCTATTTTAAAGTATGGCAGGAAACAATTAACAAAGAGTAACAATATTAAACTACTGCTGCTTTTTGTATAGAATAGGCTTAAAATAACAGCTAAGTGTCAAGTTACAAACGTTGGGAATGCTGAAGACGATAGATAGTGTCATATCTCAATTGCAGCATTTAATTGAATATTTATATGACACAGCAGAATAGTAAGTTCTAGCTTTTCTGGGTTTTGTTGCATTTTAAAAGCATGTATTTTTAAGTGGCAAAGTACTCAAAAATGACTGAAGGAAGCACAGTATTGTAAACGTGTACATCAGCAAGCAAGTCAGAAATGCATGACCTCTTTTGCTTTTTATTCTTTCTGCAGTCCTGGAGGAATAAACTCAGAAATACTTACTTAGGGTTCATATTATCATCCAGCAAAGACTAAAACATATATACTCTCATAAAGGAAACTCTGTGTCTTGGCAAGTACGTTCTTGCAAACCCTTGCCATACCAAATTTACAAGCTATTGATGAAAGTTACTTGTGAAATCACCAGGGAGGAAATCACATCTTTTTAGCCTGAAAGATACATTGGCAAATATGAACTGCCACACAAGCTTTGATATGAGCTGCAGCTGCGGCTCCTCGTCTGTCTGGAATGTCATAGTTCAGTAGCTACACCTTTGGTCACATGTTCTGTGGCAGATCCCAGATGACTTAAGGAATATATCCTTTCTCATTAGTTATAGAGTCATGAAATGACCTTTAGAAGGGAAAATAAAAATTCTAATGGAAAAAAATCAGTGTCTTAGGATCTATTTTCCTCATCTAGGATTTGACACTTGAGTTTTTTTGGCTTACAGATAGAACTACTCATGTTCAAAATCCCTATACGAGCAAAATAACCTTGTTTGTGAAGTTGCCTGTTCTCCCCTCATCACCTGGGAGCTGCTGAGCCAACCAACTCACGTGTTAACATATTGCCAGTATTCAAGAGTGAGCTCCTTACGAAAGGGCGCCAGGAGAGGCTGAGCACAGAGAAAAGCATAGGAAATCGTTAGGTAGACGAGTTTCTTGTTTTCAGGAGTAACAATTACAAGTGTTAGCCAGCCAAACTATCCCTCTTGCTGGCATTCACTTTTCCAGATCTGTGCTGCAATAATCTAAAGTTGGCTGGAACTTTATCACCATAATAATGCTTTAGTATTATCCAAGTTTCTTTGACCAGTGTGTTGAGATGTATGTATCGAGTCTCCATGCCCTGGAACCATTTCACATTGCAGTTTTAGCCATTTGAAAGGTGGTACCTCACGAGATTTTACACGCACTGTTGTAATTTCTTGCAGCGATGATACATTAGTCCTTTGCTCGGTTGATCCCTGTTTTTTTTCAAGAGGAAAGAAAGGTAACCCATACTTAAGGGGTATATGGTGGTTTATAGCTGGAATATGCATTTTTTAAATGGTTAATATTCTGCATTTTAGAGGTTTTTGCAAAAATATTGGTATTCCAGTGATGCTGCAGACTTTCATAAAGCTGTTGTGACATTTAAGAAATTAGCTGTGAATAAATCAAGAATGCTCTGGAATAGACTGTGGAAGAGCAGAGCGATTGGAACTGTAGCTGTAATAAGCAAATTGTTATTTTTTGGATAAGTTGATTTCAGGGAGAGATTTTTAGTTTGTGTATTATGTTAAATCTGAAGTACCTCAGCATAGAGTGCTTTTTAAAGTCAATATAAAAGCTCAAAATAAGAGTTTCAATAAATTTCATTCTTTCTGCTGTAGAAACCTTGCTCTTTTTTTTTTTTTTTTTTTTGCTTTTAGAGGGTTTATGGTCTAAGTATAATATCACTCAAAACATATCTGTTGTAGAAGAGGAGTTCTCCTTCCTGTTTCCAATCAGCTGTACAGGATTTATAAATGTGTTGTTTCAGTAATTTCCGTTTTACTGGAAGTTTTGAATCCCAACAGCTGCTTAAGAGACGCATTTAAAATGCATTTTAAGTTTCTTTAACTAAACAGCATCGAAGATATCTATTTAATCCACTTTGTTTCTTCTTTAAAATTTAATGTCTTCTCTTTCCTTTCACGTTTTCCTAAGCCATATGCTTCTAAGCTTTGACCTGTAGCATAAATGAAGGCAGTAGAAAAATTCCAGGAACAACACAGCCCTTTCAAGCTTTTCCTAATGTTCTTCTTGTTCTCTTCTGTTGTCATTTTAATCTTCTGTTACCACTGAGGATGGCTATTTCCTAGCTCTCTGGTGTTTGTGTGATTCTTTGTTTCTCCTCTTTGGCTGTCTTCCGTGGTTTCCAGCTCTTCATGATAGTCAATGAGTTCATCACTTTGTGAGATTGTACAGAAAAGATATCGGTGTGTATATATTATATCATAACAAGGCTAAAGCCTCTTGAATGAGTTATAAGTGAGTTACAAAATAAATACTTAGAAGTTTATTTTAGAAAAGACTACTTTACATAATTTAAATGTTAATACAGAATTTGCAGAAGCTGGTTGACTTGGTTTAGAAAACTAAGGGTGTGGGGAAATCAAGAAGAATAATCAATGACAATTCATATTAGTTTATTTTCACAAATCATTTATGGGTAGTCTTGTCTGTTTCCTTTGTTAGGCTTATCAAATTCTTAGCTGAAGGATTTATGCAGGATATATACACTTGTGGTCTGAAAAGTTTGCAGTATGTTTATATACTGTCATTAGTTGTGACATATGATTATTTCTTCTTTCCTTAATGGATTGTTGAAAAGAAATCAAGTAATAAAAATCATGTGGCTTTTATTTGTTATTCACCTAAAAATAAGATTCTTACCAACAATTTCCTAAATATTTAGGGCAAACTAAAATCGCTGGTACTTAATAATAACTATGGCTGAAAAAAGTCATATTATATGGTATTGAACTGATTCTAACCTGAGATACCAGGACAGTATTACTTAACCGCTTAATGTAAAACCAAACATGAGGTTTAGAAGAAACATTGCACCTTGTTAATAACCTATTCAAAGAATACTGAGGTCTCCAATTTGCTTTTAAAAAGAAATTATTTTTCTCATAGCTGTCTGGCACAACCTCACTACACTGACCTGAGTATGGTTCACTGACAAATTGCAGTGTCCCACATGAGAAAAAAGTAAGTCTCAAATCCCCAAAAAGGACTGTTTTTATATCATATTCAAGTGATCTACCATCTGAGACTAGCATTAGCTAAGCCACTGTTGTTTTTTAACGTACAGTCATAATTGAGAACCATATTTTGGTCTTTCATATTCTATGAACCAAGGCTCAAATATTTTAAACACAGTGATAATAAATAAAATACGAGCTTTACAGAAATTGAGGGGGTTTATGCCAAAATGTTTCATATGATTATCAAGGAAGTAGTATTACCTTAATTAGGCTTTTTTAAATATTTCAAGATGTTTCTTTATTGACAAATACATACCTATGTTCTGTTAAAAAAATTAAATATTTTAAAACTATACTGAAATTAAGTTGAGATGAACAACTGAAAGCAAAGAATGCATGACAAGGCTTCTACAGTCTGTGCTCTGTTTTAACAATTACAGGTTTTACTCCTATGAAGTCCATTGACTCTAACAATACACAAAATATTTGGGAAAAGATTGCAATGTATTTCAGTTGCTTTTTGTTATCTTTCATCTTCCTACTTGTATTTAATCTTTAGTACTGAATGATTGATTGACACTGGAATACTACATTAAAATTCTACGTTCCTCATAGGTGTTGGCTCAATTCTAGTTTGGAGCTGCCCCAGGAGATGCAGTTCAATATTACTATCTACTGGAACCCTGAAATAACCTGATAACTTCTACTTTGTGGCATGGTTTGTGCAGTGCAGCGTCATGTTGCTACAGAGAGACTTGAGGGTTTTCTGTACAGATTTGGAATCTGAGGCACCACGCTGTTTGAGAAAAAATGCATTGCAGAAGTGATGTGCTCATTGTCTTAGAAGGACATCGGCAGGGCTGCAGAGGGGCATGGGCAACTGACTGGCCAAGGGATAATAGAAATAGCAAGTTGAAAGCAAAATTGCTCCCTGCTTTCTCAAAAATAAATTACAGAGATGCTGCAGAGGAAATAGGAATTGAAACACCCTATCTCTGGTTACGATGATAAAAGAATCTTGCAAATAAGCCAGGAGAAACACAGTGGCTAACATTGCAAACTACCTCAAAATACCAGCTGTGTTCAACACTATTGACTACTATCCCCAGATGGGACAAAGCCCATTAGAAATTTGCTTAAAAGCTGTTTTCACAGGGATGTTTGACTTCACGTTAGAGAGTCCTTTGTCAGCTGAAGGGAATGGTATGACTTCAAAATTCAAATGACAAAATTCATGCTATTTCAATGGTTCCTAGATATCTCACTTTAAAATACATTCACCATTAAAATAAGCTATACCCTTACAGTCATAGACTTTGTATGTCTGTCCTCTACTACATATGGAAATATATGTGTATATCGACGTGTATAACTTCGAGGCTAGGCGTCCCTGCGGTGTATTTATCCAAATGCACACCTGAATTATGAATGTTAGATCAGTGCATCACACATATGTACAAGGACAATCTCAATATATGTTATATGTATGCCCAAGTGTTTTGCTTATTCAGGTGTAAAGGGAAAGTACGCTTATTTTGATTGTTAGCACTTTTACTTGGACTAGATTTTGTATGATGAAACATTTGATATGCTGAAAATACTTGTTATGACAAGACAATATAAATATCAAAATACACAATGTTCCCTGATTTACAGATATCGATTTCTTAAACATTTCTCAGTTTTGAGGCAATAGCTTTTAAAAAATTTTTTTTGGTATTTGTACTTTGTTTGACTTTAAAGCAGGATATGCAGAACGACCATATGGAGAAATTTCCTTTATTAATGATGTAGGTTGCTTTCAGAACTGACTTTCCATATTATACAAATGTCAAAACTGTAGAACTACTCTGACAGAATATTTGTGTCAGGATCCTAGCCCATCAGTATTCCAACTGCTTTTGCGAAATATTCCATCTTTTATAATCATTCCTATCTGTTCTTGAAATTCATACTACCTGGATTATTCAGTAATACTTGTTTGTGCATTGTGACACTAAAGACAGTAAGATTAAATTCAGCATGCACTCATATGACAGAATTGTAATTTGTATATATAATTATATATAATAATAATAACAACTTTAAAAAAGGTAAACTTCTGTTCTTATTTATGAGCTTGCCAGAGCTGCAGGTTAGAAGTCAAGGTTTATGGATTCTGCTCTGAGTATTGCCAGTGTATTCCTTGCTTGACTTGAAGTAGTTCAGCAGTTTTTTCTTAATTTCCACTTAACCAATGATAGAAATTTTGCATTGTTAACATTTGCCTCATTATGAAGGCAAGAATATTTGATGCAAAGGACTCAGCATTCAGCCTGGTAATTGTGTTGGGGGGGTTACTTCAGACCAGCTTGGTTCTGTGGACTGAACGCCTGCCAGCACCACTTCAGGTACTTTCCCAGCCTTCCTTGTCTGCTTTAACCTCCACACATTCTGCAGCTTCTCTGCAATGCAAACCAGAGCAGGAAACTAGGGACAGTTTGGAGACTGGCCTCAAAATCAACTGATGCAAACTAAAATGCTGACATCAACACTCACCAAATAAAAGGCATAAATTAAATTGCTTCCAGTTGACCGCATATGAGGATGCATGGATGGTTCAAAATGAGCTCTGAACTCCTGAGTTTGTCCTGTGCTGAAAGTACAAGCCCTTCCTCATGAACAGGGACTTACAGAGTTAAAATTTGGCAGAAATTTTATTGGCACAAAAGGGAAATGCTTTCAAGAGAGCAGCCATCCAGAATGGATGCTGTAAACCAAAGAAGCGCTGTTTCACTGTGGCACGAGAGTGCCTCTTAAACATTCCTCCCGTGAAAGGAATCCACAAGAGACAGAACCTGATGGATTTTTAGTCCTAAATGAAGGACAGATACGTTGACAATTGACAAGGGGCAAATCTTCCCATGGCTTTGTTTGTAGCTAGGAGTAACTTCAGATACCAGAAGGCAAAGTCTACTGCCAATTCTGCTCACCTGGAACTCCGTTGATGTGAGCGAATGCAGCTGTAGTACCTCTCCTCTCAATCAATTTGGGAAACTAATTGTTTTCTTGAAAAAGGAGTTGAAACATTTGAAAATAAACTAGGAGTTAGTTATATTTACAGTATTTATTTATTTTTGGTCAAGTACAGGTAGTCTTTGTAAACAATTTAAAGAGCTGCTGCTTGCATTGGCTTGTGCTCAGTAGGTATTTGCTTTTAACAGTGACTTGAACTTCAATAAGCTGGTACCCATAGCTTGTGCCATGTTGCTTCACGAGGTGAAAGCTTGTGACTAAAATAAAAATGAAGGTGACAGGATTTTAACTGCCATCCAGAAACAGAATTAGAGTTATGTTCAAATTGTTCCTGTTTTATGTTTTTTATTAAAAGGAAAATAATGGTTTACTTTATTCCTTTATATATTTACTTTATTACTATTCCTTTATTCCAGAACTTCCCTTACTTTTGATTGTTTGTTTTTGGAGGCAGATGTGGGGTTCATTAAGGATGTGTAAATCTGAAGACTGCTAAGGCACTGCATATTCTTTGAACTTCTACCTGGATTACAAAACATTGCCAGCTTCTAAGTACCACATGGAAAGTTACAGCCACGTGCTCAGTATGTCCTCTTCAGTATTGCTGGCAGACATGTTTTGCTAACATTAATATGACCATTTAGATTTAGTATCCTGTTCACAACAGCTGTCACTGCCTACTTTTGAAACGCAGGCAAAACCAGAGGCACAAGGCCACCATGATACCTAATTAAGCAGAGGTAAATCCATAGACCTCTGCAGTTTTTACCCACTTAAATGAAGGTCCAAATAAATACTTGCATATTTATTAGAACTACTCCTGGCCTGTAAGTGAGCCAAATAGGCAAAATTTGGCTGAACTTGGTATGGAAATATCTTTTTATCTATTCAGGTTGTTTTGGGGTTTTTTTTATTAAGTTTAAGTTTGAGTAACCTTTTCATTATAATTAATCATTTTAGATCCTAGTGATAGTGACAGATTATGCATGCAGCTGAAAGCAGAAAATGTAACATAAAGTAAAACAATTTTTGTGTGGGTTTTTTTAACTGTTGCTTGGTTTGAACCAACATTTGAAACAGTATTTCTGAGATAATTGTATGTGATTGCCTAGTTGGAGTAAACTATGTGGTAAAAGGATGCTGAAACATGCTATTAGCATCATACTTCTAAAATTATAACCTTATTCAATGCTTGCTAATGAAATAGAACTAAATATTCAGGATAAGACCCTCTGATGTTATCCTTACACTGGAAAGAAATTTTGTCTTACTGTTAATACTACTAATACGTATTGATAGGTAAGAAATAGAGTAGTTAACTGAAACATGTGGTTGGCATCTCTAAAAAAGAGTCCTGTCTCTATGCCAAAAAGTTATTGAATACAGCTGTGAAGGATTTGTTAATTGTGGACATCCTCAAAGGAGCCAGCTGATCCTCCTTTAGTGCCTTTTCCAGCTGCATTGCATGAGGGATATTTGCTTGGTAGGGCTGCAACTGCTGCTAGTTGAAGCCCAAACTTTTTAGCTTGTGTGTAGTGAGCCACGCGTGCTCACAAAGCTCTGAGCTTCTGTGTTTCTGACAGTTGCTTTTCCTGCAGGGCCTGCTGTTCTTCTTGGTAGGAAGAAGCTGCTGTAGTATCAGATGGAAACACACCATTGAAGCTTGGGGTGAGTGTTTAATTTCAGTGCTGTTATGGGGTCCTTGGTCTGTGAGCAATTCTTTGTGGACTATGGCTGGTATTTCTTTGGACGAGGTAATGGCCCGATAGCTTTATCCACCAGGCAGAGTTAATTATGCACCGCTTGATTCATATGCTTTTATTGGTTGTGCTCAAATATGTAAGAAAAGTTAACTGTTTCTGTGTAAAAGCTGCTGGTTAGCTGAGTGTGCATTGCAGCATTTTCTGAGCTGTGATATTTGAGTATGCTGATGTACTAGGCATGTTGAACTTGTGCTCATCTTAGAGATAAGAAATACAAGCTTTGGTATATTTGTCCAATGATAACTTGGAATACTCTTTTCCCTGCAAACATGTTTAAATTTTTTTACCTGCCTTCCCCTGCCTACCTACTATCAAAAGTAGTATTTTTTAGGAATGTAGTAAGATTTAAATGAGCAATTTCTAGAGCTATTTTAAATGAAAGGCAAGGATTTGTGTTTAAATCAGGATGAAGAAGTTATTCTATGTTAGTAACGTTTCTTTAGGAATTTTTTTGAAAAATAGGATTCTTATTTTTTAATGTAATAAAGGTATGCATAACACACAGGTTAAGATCTTTAATTTAACATGGAAAGGAACTAAAAGAAAGAGCATTTTACTCTTTCTGAATTTGCATTGTATATTTGCATTTTAATGAATTATCTGCATTTCACAGACCTAAAATGAATTTGAAACTAATAGCTGAACCCTTGCCATATGGTGTTCTCACTGAGGGTTCAAAGCAAGACTGTTACATACAAATTATATTCTTGGTTTTAATGGTGACAGGATAATGCATATAGTGACATAAATTATAAATAGTTGTAATATTTAAACAAACTCATATAAAGTACCAGTGTTTGATGCCATCTATTTACGTCCCAGTTCTGTTTCTGTTTCTAGAGACCAGAGTAGTTACACAACAATTGGGGTACCTTTTTAGGTAGCCATGCTGAATTTAGTTCGTCCTGCTCCTAGAAGCAGAATAAAACATTGTCTCCTTACGTGTATGTAATATAGCTAGCCCTTATGTCTTTTAAAATTAAACGTAAGAAAAAAATAATAACGAGCTTTATCAGGATGTTTTGGGTAATTTAAATAAGAATTTGGCGCAGTCTCCCTTTCAAAGGACTGTGCTTATTCCTCCCCCAACAAGTCAGCTAAATCAGAACAATTAAGAGGCATTGCAAGAGAGTTTAGATACGGCATCGCTTTTTAAGGTGTATGCCATGTACGAGCTACTATTCTTGGCTTGGCCGCAGGATGTGAAAAGCAATGCACTCTGTTTCTAGTCTGCTTGGATATCCTAAAGACTTTGACAAAACTTCTTACAAAAGTTTTATTAGGGAACCCAGCAGCCAGGGCAGTAGAAAGAAGATGCTGACTTGGTAAATAACTATTAAAAGACAGGGAAGGCAGAGTAGGAGTAAGTGGGCATTTATTAAGATGCAGTCCTAAATTATAATTGCTTAAGCTTACCCGCAGGCTTCTGCTGAGACCTGTGCTGTAATGTACATTTATGAAGAACCTGGAAGGGGGTCTTCTGTGAGGCAACAGTTTTATGACTTCTTTCAGGGTCATAAGGGTAAGCACCAGCTGGTTTTGTTTGCAAGGCCAATAAAATGAAAGTTAAATTCAGCATAAATTGAGTGGTGCACATAGGAAGAAATTATTACTGTTTTTTTATATTGTTCTGGTTTCAGCTGGGATAGAGTTAATTATCTTTCTAGTAGCTGCTGTGTTTTGGATTTAGCATACCATACTATAGATGTAGACACTGTGTTCAGTATATAAATGGTGGTTGGCTGGGGGCGCAGGAATCTGTGATTGCTTCTTGGGACAGGCTGAGCAACAAATAATCAGGTGGTGAGAACAGTTTGTCGTGTAGCACTTTATTTTGTATATTCTTTTCTCATTAATAGAACAGTAATGGAGAAGGAAAATAATAATAAACTGTGTTTATCTCAACCTGTAAGGCTTTTTCTCCCTCTTATCTCTACCCTACTGGGGAGGGCGGGGTGGAGTGAGCAAGCGACTGCATCGACCTGGTTGCTGAGTGGGGTTAAAACACAGCTTATATATATGTGTGGCCTCCAAGCATCCAAAAACCCCTGATATCCTCCTCTAGAATTGAAATAATAGGGAGTTGCATGGAGAAGCCAGGTTTAGCCATCTCCAGCAAAGTAGGACTCCATCATGTATCACAGTTACTTGGAAAGACAAATGCTGTCACTCGAAACATGCCCCCAGCCAAGGTATATGAAGGCATTGGGTTTGGTATCAGAGCATGGTGCAGAGCGAACGCCACAGGGCCTTAAATTACAAAACAGTGCATTCAACCAGAAAGTAAATATCTAAGAATTTAGTTGTGTGCTGTGCTCCTTTCACTGGGAGTTTGTGGAATTATGATTGTGACTGCTTTCATAATAGAGTGTATTTATAAAAGAAATACTTCATATGGTTCCCTTTTGACTTCTGTAAACCAACTTTCATAAGCTGAGAGTTGAGATAACTGCAACTTGTACTTCACTTTACAATTTCTTGGTTTCACCTCACGTTCTGAGGCAACAAACTTTAATCTTGTTCTGGAATCATCCACAGACACACAGGTGAAAAATCATGAAAATCTGAAAGGTGACTTCCCATGTGGGGTTTACAGTCGCTGTGTACAGGTGGAAGTGTTCTAGTCTTTCATAAAGTGCCATTGCTAATTAGTGGGGGTAGTGTCATTTATTTCTTTTTGAGGGGACTTGTTTGTGATTTGTTTTTTACATTTTACTGCAAACTGTGCTAAACTCTTATGTTAGAGCAAGCATCACAGAACACATCTGGCAAAATGGAATTGGTTTGTGCTGATTCATTCTCTGCATTATTGCATTCACTGATGCTAAATGGACAAAAAAGGAAATATGAATAAGAATGATAAGATTCAGTTGGCAGATGCTTATATTGAACATATCTGATTAAATCTTGTATTAAAGGCTTTCATGGGCTTTGATTTTTAGACTCAGTAGCACATCTCTATCTCTTTCATGAGATCTAAATGATCCTAGTTATTAGTGGTCTTTAGAAAAATGTAAGTTAAATTACAGAAATAAATACCAGAAGCATGTGATTATTTTTCTCATTACCAAACATATCGCAAACACAGTAATAATATCAGGAAACACCTATGCTCCTTTTGTATGTTCTTTATCCCTAGATAGTCTGACTATTAACCTAATTGCCTGGCTACTGAGAATGTGGATGGTGGGGGGGAAAAGGGATTTGAGTCACAAAGCCGTAGTTTAAGGTCGTTTATAAATAAGAAGGTTGGCATTAACAATTCACACTTTGAATAGACTTCTGACTGTCTTGGGGTTCTATTGCTAGCTCTCTTATGATGTATAAGTACTTCTCAAATAATAAAACCAGCAATAACAGGTACATTGTCTCACTCTTCTTTTCCAGATAGTAGAAAAAATAAACTTATCAGCTGGTAGGAACTTTGCATGTAGAGTTCAGCAGACACGTTGTTTGTGTTTAAGATAATGAATTATTTAAAGACAGCTAATTTAAAGAAATGAGTTCTGCAATTAGAAATGAAAGATTTTGCATTTTATTCCATCCTAGTTTTTGAAGTTCTCTTTGTTACAGTTGTACACTTTCATGTGTAAATTGCCTTGATACTTTTGGGATAAGATTCGTGTCAGCCATTCAAAGACATTTCAAAAAAGAATCTCAGATTTTGTGAAAGACAACTTGTCAGGCTACCAGCGCCCTGAAATTTGGATTTGAATTACAGAACACCTTTATGAACCAATTCACATAAATTAATCATTGGAAAAGATCTTCATGTACCAGGCATGCTTGAACAATTTATAAGCTTTCTACTCATCTGCTAGATACATTTATACTGATTTCATGTTTAGCACCTAGTTTAACAAAACATTATGGAAATGAGCAGCATCCTGAATATCAAACTGATGATTTGTTAACATTAAGACAACACTAAAAGCATGTGGATTTCTAAGGGTTTTCTGAGGTTCAGTGTCCAGTTTATGCCTTTGAGGACCGTAATCTTGTACCTTGAGGGGTCTGTCCTTTAAAAGACAATGTGTAACTTCGTGTTTCAGAGTTTGCTGGAGTGAGCAAAGTGGTCTCAGAATCTTGTGGATTTTTAAATAGTGAAAGGAGACAAACTTAAATATATACACTGAGAGAAGAATTACAGTAAGGCCCCATAATTATCAAGAAATACCCTGATCTGAAGTACTGTCTTTTTTTTTTTTTTAGAAATAAGACGCTCTTTCATAATGAGTATATAAGTAAACATTTTTAGTTTCATTTCCTTCATATTCTTTAGTGATGTTTTCAATGTAAAAATGACACTACGGAGCTGCTGTTCCTCTTGGCCCCTTTTTTTTTTTGTACTCACAGAGATGTACTACTTTAGGGGAAACTTTTAGGACCTCCAAAAAAGCTTAATAGCAATGCAGAAAAACTGATAAGGTTATTCTCCCCTCTTTCTCCTTTAATGCTAGCAAAAGATTATGGGACGCCAGTTAGTTTGACTTCTTCTCGCACCCTAGAAACATCTTTTTGGCTTGCTTGGTATTAATTTATCCTTGAGCATCAGAAGAGAATTCTGAAAAGCATTCATAACGGCACAGATATGCTTCTCCCCCAAGAGTCATTCTGTTATTTTAGGATGAAGATATTGGTATGTAATAAGCATTAATGCCTAGAAGGTTAGTAATTTGAAATACAAACTTGGATCTATTCAGACTGTGATGCTGATCAAATACAATACGTATGACTGAGTATTTCGTAGTGGGAGGGATATGTTGGTGGGTGTTTGGTTGGGTTTTTTAATAATATCTGTATAAATTAGTGTACCATTATTAAATTTCACCCTATAGTCAGACTTGGTTGCTGATATACCTGAACTTCCATTATTCCTGGAGAAAAATCGGATGTTACATGTCTTGCTATTGCTGATATTTACTCCTTGCTCAGTGTACACATGTAACACTTAGGAACATTATTGGATGATCCCACACAATAAGATATATAGTCCATGCTAAATCCCAACGCACATGCAGATAACTAGAAAAGATAAGCTCTAACCCCTGGCAGGTAGCTTAGAAATCCAAATCTCTTTAGGGCAAACTTTTCAACTGTCATTCATTGTGAGGGGTGTCCCTCACTTTGGAGCTAATTTTACCTCTGGCCTACATGGACTTGAAGTTGGCTGACAGTGGCTATTGTAAATTATTTATGGGAAGAAAAAGTGAATCATGGAGCTGAGATCTAAAGTCTTATTGTTGGAAAAAGACAAGATTAATATATCACTTAGAAGTGTCTTGGTTCTGTAATCTTAGGTTGTTTTCTCTCTGAAAGCTCTGGCCATTAAAAGTCTGAGAAGTTTATAAATGGTAATGGATCTACCAATTGTTTATTCAATGAAGAATGTGTTTGAATTCTGGCTGTGTTCTTCTGATGTTTTATTATGTGGGCCCATTTTATATTAATTTCCAGTAACTGTCCTTTCAGTTTCAAAATTGAAACTTGAAAAATCATGGCAAAACATAGTCTGCAGGAGTGTTCTGAATTTAATACAGTCAGCATCAAATCCCTATTTATGTATGAACAACAAACATCCTGTAAATGAGTCTTTCTTAATAGGTTTTCATGAAATTGATAGATGGCTGTGTTAACTAATCTGTCATTTATTGTTAAGCAGTACTTCTGTTTTATTCTGTCCTTTCTAGTGTATATAAGCATGTATATACTTACTTCTTTTAAAATTTTGAAAGGAAAATAACATATGGGGTGGGGAAAAAAAGGAAGATTACATTTGCATGACACCTATTTGAATATTCTATTGAGCTTCTTTGTGTAAGACCGTGAGTCCTGTGTGAAATTTCTGCCCTGTAATTTCTAGACCCCATTTTTTTATAGTAAGAAAATAAACCTTTACACCATTATTTAGTAAATACATAATTTGGCAACTCAGTGTGAAGGAATACTGTGGATTTGTCTCAAGAAAAATATTGCTCTAAAAATTTTGACTCAATGAACAGGTTCCTCTGCTTGAAAGTAACATATAACTCCTAAATATACATGAACTAAATGTTGCTGTATAGTATATGAACATCCAAAATGATAACTTTATCCTGTAAACATTAGAATCTGCAACCTAGATGCACTTGTCCCTGAGAAATGGTTTCCCAACATCAGATGTGGGGAACACAATATGTGGTAGAAGTACTGATGAAATTTAGCTAAAGTATCAAGGCTCTCAAAGCTCCTTCTGGCTCCCTTGTCAGCAAACCCACAATATTTGCATGGCTGGGTTGCATCAGAGGACCTAAGCTCGCTCAGCAGCGGCCTTCCCAAAAGGGTGTAGGGGAAGCGTCCTGTGCACAGCCTGCCTCTACTGGGTAAAGATCTTTGGGGGATTTTTACAAGCCCTGGGCTTTTACAGGCTTCCAGGAAATACAATATACTGAAAATCATAATATTCATTTGAGGGACAAAAAATTAATGTAGTGATGGGGCACAGTCTATGTATAAATTGAGATGGTTTGTGCAAACAAGTAGGCAATAACAGCATGCCAAAATTTGCATCTTTGGGACATACTGTTGAAAGGGGCTACAGTCCCAGATTGAAGGCGATAGTGATTCGCGCTTCTGTTTACCACTGCTAATACAGTTAGTCAGTGGTGATACCGCTCAACTGCAGCCCCCTCAGAAGAGCTCGTCTTGGTCAAATTAATGTAAGTCTTTATTTGCAAGTCAAGTAACAACTAAAGTAATGATTTGCGTCTATAGTAACTCCCAGATAAATCTGAAACTAATATAAAGGATCAGGAAAAAAGTTCTCATTAGATCAACCACTAAACAGTTCTCACACACTAATGCTAATATCCTTATTGCACATACAAAAAAAAAAAGACAGTGGAAAGAACAAAGACCAATGCAAAGAATGCTTGTTTAAAAAATAAAAGACTAAACAAGCCAGTTTGCACCTGCATTTAGTAATAGACATATAAATGTCTAGCTTAGTAATAGGAATATATGAAAATACATATAATAAAAATATATAATATAGAAACAATACATCAAAAATAAATATATATTGGCTTTTTTGGTAACCAGAAAGCCAGAAGCAGCTTAGAGAGTCTTGAAATTTTAGATAAGTTTTATCAGTATTTCTACAAAATATTGTGTTCCCAATATTGCATGTTGGGGAATATTTCTTGGGAAAAAATGCCTTTAGGCTGAGGAATACAGTTTTATCAGAAATGCAACATATCTTTTAAGTATTATTATTGCCCTTAGTAGCTGTGACATCACCTGAACTCACTCATCAGCTGTCTGAACTATTGCAAGAACTTAAATACCTTGTAATGACTGGTGTAACTTTTTTTCTTCAACAAACATAGTATACTCCCTATAGCAAATACATGAAAGGAGGTAAAATAGTTTAACAGACTGAAATGGAAGTCAGGTTATCAAGTCAGGTTCAGAAAATGTCTCCCATGTGTTACTTTTTATTTCACCCTATTCTTTTTCAGATGGAAAAAAACCGGCTATCAAAGTTTATCCAGCTTTGCAGGTTATAATAATTCTGGTCATCTTGAAACTTCCTCTCAACAAAAATACTGTCTTTCAGGAAATTTCACCCAGTTTTGATTATTTTCCTTATGATTTTTACCTGCAATCTTTTCTTTCTTAAAGAAAAAGTGAATGTGCCTTTATATCAGTTCTCAGAGCTTCATAACAAAGAGGTGAAGTGACTTGCTAGAGTTAATAGCCAAGGGTAAAATCAAGGGTAGGGTGCAAAGAGCTCCAACAGGCCTGAATCTTATTAGGCTGCAATTTTTCTAGACAGTCATACAGTGAAAAAGCTACAAAGTTGCCCGCTAAAAACAAACCAACACACTAAACAACCCCCAAACAACAAAAAACGTCTCGCAGTTGGTAGGAGTCTCTTGTAGGTTGTGGCATAGGACATAGCGTGTTATGGATGGACATGGTAGGATTTTTAAAGGTGGGATACCGAGATTCCTGGCAGGACTCAGTAAAGATAATTTAGGTCATACAAACTCTTTGATTATGAACAATATTTTTAAAACTGAGGCATGGCTTTTAGAGATGGTATATTTTCTGCTTGAGAAACAACTGCTGCAGCTGGAGAAAACAGCAGTTCCCTGCCATATAAGCCACAGTGCAAGTTGTTTAGGAAAGAAATGATGCTCTATGCCACACAAGCAGCAGATCTGCAGTCTCGGGCTGGGGTCACCTACCATTACCTGTATTTATTGTCATTACCAGAGACCCTTGTTGGAAGGGAACTTTCTATGTGAAATTAAAAATGGAGGAATATTTTTGTCTGAACACCTTGTGCAATTTGAGGTGCCACAGGGTATCCAAGATACCTGTACAAGGCTATCAGATAAGAAAACAGGATTAGTAGCAGCTGGAGACCAGGCACAGAAAAATGAGCCCTCTGACACAGGTACCAAAAATGGTTAGTAGATGAATCCTGAATCTCTTAAAAAAAAAAAAAAAAAAAAAAAAAAAAAACAAAAAAAACACAAAAAACCCCCCACCAAACTAAAAAATTTGACTGATACTTAGCTATTCTGAAAGTAACCACAAAAATGCTTGAGCATCTTGTGAGGGCCTCTCTGTTTGGTGGCTGCGCTAGAACCTCATTTAGCTAGCTAATATAGGAGACGCAAGCATATGATAAACTTAAATTTTCAATATAAATGTGGACTATTATTTGAACAGCATATTCTAACACTGTGAAAGAGCCATCATCCTGACAAAAATGTATCTGACAGTTTCCTCTATTTAATGATAGATAATGCTGTAAATATGTTTTCCTATATCAAAGGGAACACATAATTTGCTTTGCTTTATAGCATTATGAATGGCATTTAGTTTAAAGTCTTCTGTCTTTTGTAGCATTCTCAAGTGATTTAATTTTCTCATTTTGCAGTGAGAGATGCTATCATGACAGAGAAATTTATATACTTAAAATGGCAGATTTCTTTTCGTTTTGAGGTCTCAACAGGGATTTTGGAAGATAGTTCCAAAATACTGTTTCATGTAAAATACCATCATTTGTAATCACCATGTTTGTGTTAAATAACGTAATCGGGAGCAAAGTTCATTCACTGTGTATTTTATTTACATGATGCAAATGAAGAAATTATTAATGTTGTGAGCCGTGTCATAGAAATGACTCACTGCAGAACCATGAATAAGACGCTGAAATGGCATGGATCCACTTAAGATCATCACCCCATTCTTGGACCCACTGTCATCCTTTCCTGACTCTTCCTGCAACATCAGATATTCTCTTTCCCTGGTGTCAGTCTTGGAAAGCTGTTCTTGAAAATATGAGCATTTGAAAAAAATAGATTTTGTTGTTGTTAAACATAGGAGTCGGCAGGATTACATGGTTTTTCTTTTAGTCTTAGTTCTCGTTAAATGGAAGCTTTTATGCTGGTACTTTCTCCAAACCAATTTTTTTTTAGCTGAAAAGCAGCCGAAGTCATGGTAGGGATGTGTGTGTGTGTGTGTGTATATGTGTCAGTATTCCCCTAAGTTTAGTGGAGCAGTTCCTGATATACAGCGTAAAAGAGAGAGCAGAAGTAAGGCTACAGCATATATAGGACATGTTTTTTTCAGTAAGTATAAGATATTCTTTGGTGTAAAGAGTGATGAAGGAAATCACTGCTTTTGTTGATGGATAACTTCTAACACTCCAGGAGGAATTTCTAACAATAGTTGAGTACCTGAATGGCCCCTTGCTGTGCTTGAAAACATGAACATAGGCATGTCATAAACCTTGTTTGTCTACTGTTGAATATAATTTCTGTGATCGATTATGACACTTTATAGATTAAGAAAAAGTAATATTGTAAACTAAATACTTGGAATACATGCAGAAGTAAAAATTCTGTTGTGGTTTAAGGTGTTTTAGCTGTCCTTTTCAGTAAAGCCTAATGTTTCAAATGTGTGTTGATCTTTCTGTTCATTTCTACATCCAACAGGAAGACAATTACCTAATGATTGCCCAGTGGTACTTATTCTTCTGTCTAAAAGGGAATTTAAAATGTGATAAAGCTTTGTATTAATTTAGGACAAGAATATTTTTTAAAATTATTAAATAACATTTTAATATTTTAAGAGTAAAGAATAACTTTTGAGCATAAACGTCCTTGTTTGTTTTCTGAAAGCTTATATATCTATACCACTCTGAAAAAATATCACATTTCTATTAAGATATGCTGAATGAGTGTCTCTGTTCCCAAGCAACGCCCTTCCCTGGTGTTTGCATTACTTTAGTCTGTTTCTAAGAGACAGTCATGCACATACTGATAACAAGTACATGTATGACAAAATGTTTTCACTAGTGTACTCACAGACTTTCACATGTTTTATGTGATATGAAACAGCACTTTCCATTAAGTGTGTGATGTGTTCCTTTTCCCTTAATGTCCTTTGCAAAGGAGGTCCACCTGTAGATAAGCTGCTATTATGTGTACAAACACTATTGCATAGAGAATGTATTAACTTTCCTTCCTTCTTCTCCATAGCATCTATTCTGTGCATCCTTTTGTCCTTCTAATTCTCTCTTCATCAATAACGTATGTCCAAATTACTCAGTAAGGCCTTCATATATAGACCATTTCATCCCCTTAAAGGTCTAAAGAGTCTCAAAGGCTTATCTGTGCTGTGTTCAGTTGAAGCATTAACCTGTGCAGCAGAGGATTTTAATAAATAACAATTAGTACTGCTGCAGTATGCCTTGCTATATTCTACTTAAGCTGAAATGAGGAAATCCTGAAACATATCATATTGGATTATTGCTTTTTTGTTTAGTATTTTATATGAAGTAATCACAATGAAAAGCTATAGCTCACCACAGTTCTCATATGTGTGCCTAAAGCCCCAAAAGCAACCTTTGTTTTTTGATCAGCACATCATTGTAGTTTGTCTGCTGCATGAGACAAAGTGCCCTACATCAATGACATGATCCTTTAGAACATTAACCTGCAACCCTTTACGCACCTGCATCATTTCATTTCAGTCATTGTCTGAAATGCAGAAACATGTTTACTTTGAAAATGTCTGCAAATAGAAGGTACAAGCTTTGACTGATGTATTTCAGTAATGACATCTATGTATACATGCAGTTTTCTGGGACTACCAGACACATGATTTCAAGTTTACCATTCTGAATTGGAAAGATTTGGGATATGAGCATAGCAAGTCATTCATGTTCAGAGGTAACGAACGCTAGCTCAGGCTTGCCAACAGAAAATATATTCTTCCATGTAGGACAGGAGCCTTGAGAGGAAAGTCAAGGTTTATAGTGACTGCCACTGTGTTCCTTGTGAAAGTGATGGGTTTAACATACTCATAGCTTCACCGCTTGACTAGTGCAGAAGAAATACTTCCTTAGTCGTAATCAGAAAAGACTAAGCTTAGAAGATAAGAAAACATAAGTGAGCCTAGTTGAAAACAGACTTATCTCTTAAAGCAAAACTGAAAGCATATAAACAGAGATGTTGGCTCAAAAGATCAATGAAAGTAGTGCTTAGTATACCCCACTTTGCTCTAGCAGTAAGAATTTTCCTGAGAAAGTGAAAGTTATTTTGCTAAGCTCTTGTCTTAAGGTGTTTAGGGTAAATATTTTTTGCTGTTTCTTGTGACAGCATTGCCTGTTATTTGAATTTGGTCTTTAACTCATATAATATTACACCATGCTGGCAGATAAATAGGAACCAGAAAATGGTGACAGAACTAAATCTGAATAGCCTGGGGATACAGATGGGCTTTGCAGCTGCTATGTAGAGCAGCAGAGGCTAAGGATAAGATAGCTGGCTAAGGGAGAAAGTAGCCTTTAAATGTTACCTCTGAGTTTATGCAAAGTTAGCTAAACCAAAATCATAGTAACCCATCATTATACTGTAAAATAAAGCCTTTTGGGATTAAACACAAAAATGAAATTAATGCAAAATTCTTGTCTCTCTCTTGTTTTTTCTTTCTTTCCCTTTCCAGTAGCTGGCATGCCAGCTGTGCTCTTAGCCTACCTCTCTCAGCTGGCTGGGGATAATTTTTTTTCTTAATCTTGAACACCCAAGTGTTTGCTGTTTCGCAGCTAAAGTGCACGCTGCAGCACCGACTTCTCGTGACCGTAGATACACTTGCACATCCTGTGACACTGAAAGCACAGGGTGTCACCACCAAGGCTTCAGAGGGCTGCAGTTCATCTCTCGAGCTCAATCTGTACAAGCTGTTCCATATTTTTGCTATCTATGATAACAGATTTTGAAGGACAATTTTCAGGAATGCATAATGCCTGCTTTTTCTCCCTTAGATAGTGACCTTTATTTGTAATGTATTTCTTTCATCTTGTTGATATTTAATTACAAATCTGAATCCCTTGTAGGTGTCATATTATAGAGCAAAATTTTAGTTACGTGTGTTGACAATATTAAGAAATATCTAGGTTGGAAGCGCAGTCAAGGGATTTGAGCTCCTTTTTCTCTGTTATTCTGCTTTCCTTTCTATGAAAATTATAAAGCTGACTTTTCTTTATATCCCAATGCATTCTCTAATAAAAACCAAAGAAAAAAACACCAACCTGAAATAGAATGAAGGGATTGATCCAATGCTTTCTTAGTTTTGGTTAGTCACGCTTTATACTGGTGTTTCTGTGTCAAGGCTTGGATTGAGTGTTAAGATGGACTGATTTTATTTCATACACAGGTGGTGGTTTTAAATTTGCCGAATTGGAACCTTGTAACATGTGGTCCTCAACTCCAGTGTAGACGGAATTGCTATTTGACAGTCGTTCCTGGCAGGCAGAGTTCCTGGATCCATCCAGCAGTGTGGAACACCAGCTGTTGTTGATTTACTGCCTTCTTACAAGTGTGGGGCTTTGAGGGAGAAGAGAGGAGGATGGAGATGATTGTTTTGCTTTAACTTGAGTACTATATTATTTGGCCTCTTAGGAGTAGGTAATGGTTGCTTTTTTTTTTATTTGAAGACTCCTTTTGAAGAAAAAAGTTTACAGAATTTAGTCAAACATGACTAAACCATTATTTACAAGCAAAGAAATAATGATACAGAGATATTTAAAGACTTCTAAAAATACTTTTAATGTACAACCTGCAAATTAGGTCTACAACTAAGGAAGAACTGAGTAAGAAGATGGGAGTACCAGTGATACAAATAGTATTTGTACTTACTGCTTCATATTAGTTTATAAAAATGAGAATATCAGCAACTACTGTCTCTAACATCTTTTTTGATGCTTTTCTGTGACACAGTAGAAAGAAGCTCTGCTCTCACCAACTTGGAGATCCAAAGAGCCAGTCAAAATTGATATAGATTTATTTTGCATCAGAAATCAGTCTCTTGTGTTTATATGAAAGTGTGAAATATAAATGTTTCACATGTGGCTTAGCAACACAAATGTCTGACTTTCAGAAGTAAATAATAGAAGTTTTCACTTTGTAAGCTTGAGCATAAACATGAACATGTAATTTTGTGAAATAGAGGAAGAAGAGGCATTAGCACAGTTTTAAGTCTTGTCAGAAGGACCCCTTACATTCTTCCTTTATACGCTGGTTTGTTTGTGCTTCTGACTTTGGGATTTTTTCCTTGATTTAATTTTTTCCAAAAATAAGATATAAATGAAAGACTAGCTAAGGTAACTTTTCAGTGTTACATTATCTCTCCCACTTAAGATAGCTGCAGACTGCACATTAAATGCTTCCTTCAATGAGATTTTCTTTTCTGTAAAAAGGCATAATGGGTCCAGCTAACTCCTATTGATGTTTTTCTGGGTTGAATGTTCACTGCTTGCAAAAGAAAATGAATTTCTAGCTACCTTTCTGCATTTAAAGTCTATTTCTTTATGCTTCTTTTATGCCCTTGTGGGATTCAGTGATATGGTTTTTGACTTGTCTTCTCCCCCACCTTGTTTCCTCTTTCTTCCTTGATTGTTTCACAGACCCACATTTATCTAATAAATTGTGAATATGATACAGATTTTGATCTGCATAAAGCAAATGCTTCATTTTGCCACCTGAATTCCTTTTAAAGCTTCTTTGTTAAGAGCACACTCCTCTACGTCACTAGCATAACAGTCAGTAAATTAGGAACTCTGTTAATCAAACAATGGTGTGTGCTTGGGAGCAAAACAGTGGGCATGCAGGAGAGCTGCTGCTTAGAAGAGCTGAGTAGAGCAGTGCAGCGGCAAATGGACACCGCTTCTCAGAAATGCAGGAATTTATTCTGCTGCCAGGTTGGAACTTTTTGCTTGTGTCAGCCTGTCAGGGGTGGATCTGAATGTGGAGCAGGGAGAGGAGATGAGCCTTATTCTGTGGCTCCCCTCCCATATTTTAGATTTGTCCAGGTATCATCACCGACCCTGTCCATTTTCCTTAGGGCACAGGGCAACAAATAAAAAAACAAATGGAGGGAGGGATTACTCTCTGGGTTTTTTAAAGCTGTTTTTCCTCTCTTGGGTTCAGAAAGTTTCCTGTTGTTTCTCTGTTCTGTTCCACTTCAAAATGCACCATGCCATAGTTGTCCCAGTAATATTGTGTGCACTGTACTGTCTCTTATGCTGTGTGCTGAATAATAACAGAAAGGGCTTTAGGTTTCCAAAGTGAATCATCTCTCTATGAACAGCTTGAGAGATTTTTATAATTATAGCGAACATATTAACTGTATGCATAAAGACTGACCTCTGAACTTTTTCTTCCTGAAGCCAAAGAATCTGTCTCTTCCTCTCAATGAAAGGTGCTATGCAAAATGAGAAATCAGACACGTTAATCTAAAAGGCATGTGACATATCTGTGAGGATAGGCTTATTTCACACTTAATTCACTATTAATATGAATGAGAAGCGCGCACAGCTGTATTCGCAGTATTTTTTGAAAGATATCTAACCACACTTAGGTATATAGACTGAGTCAGAAAAAAGAATGCAATTTACATGGTAAAGCTAAAAAAGGCGAAATGTGGGGATTTGTTGTAGAGTTACAGTAAGCCTGCTCATTTACACGGGATGGCGCTCTCAGTTCTAAGTAAATGTGGAGTGGTGTTGGAGAAGGGAGGACTGTTGGGAATACCAGAAGGGCAGAATGGTTTTATGAATTCCAAAGTAATGTTCCGAGCCTTGCTTTTGCCTTTATATTGGCATGGCTTAGTTTGTTGGTTTGCTGAGTAAAGGCGAGAAACCTTCCCCTGAAGTCCTCCTTCTGCTGTCTTAGTTTATGGAGGAAATAGCAGCTTGGCGTAATGCAGCTGGACAAACTGTAGGGAGATTAAATATAGATATATTTTTTAAGGCATTAGGTATGGTTCATTATGAATCCCAACTATGCAGATCAAACTCCTATTGAATTCATGGAGTTTCCCTTTTATTTCATAAATATTTAGCTTGAATCCTAGGTGGAAAGGAGGTTTCAAGTGTGACAGCTGTGTTTAATAGCTTTGTCATTCAAACTTTACAACTGATGGCCCTCACCAGTAATTACAAAGTGCCTGAATACCTGTTTGCATGGGCTTAGATCTGTTGCTAAAGTATGGACATTGTATATACTGTGTAATGGTTGGCAACTCGGAAGCTTTTGAAGAAACAGCTATTGAAGTAGCTTGCACTTAAGAAAACATGACTTCCATGAAAATTGCCTTTGTGTTAACTATTTCACGGTTTATATAGCAGGTGAGTGCTGCCTAGGTTGGGGGTTTTTTTAGGGGGTAGGTTCTTTGGCATTATGAGAACGCACTTGTTGATCTTGTTGCTCTGTACGATAGCAGGCAATCACAGGACAGTGTGTCTAATGGAATTGAAATTTTTGACTCTTTCTCACTTACACAGAGTTATCATTAGACGTGCGTGATGAGAAATTGCATTGCAGTACAGCTCTCATGAAAATTCAGATATCTGGCAGGTGATTCACAGATAGCTATAAGCATAAGTGATTTGAAAACAGCAGGCAAGCTTCCCTTACAGCAATTTGCCAACCAAATTTGTTGAGAATAAACTCCTATTCGAATTGTTTAAAGATGCTGAGAATTTATGAAGAATTTTCCTGATGTGGTTTTTAAGTCATGATTGATAACAAAGCAGTTTTAAAAGAGTGTAGAAAATTCCTCATACAACCTAGGCAAGGCGCTCATTAGTAAATGAAAATGGGAAAAGAAATATGAATGTATCCTTCCTTGTAATTATGACACTTCCACTTTGGATAGAACCCAAATGAGTATTATACTGATGCAAGTGATTTTAGCTTTACTAGGTTAAAAAAAAAATTGGTTGAAAGTAAATAAAATAGTTATTTGTCCTGAGACAAAAAAGTCCCTTAATTTTGAATAAATATTTGTCAATGATTGATGCAACTTCAAATGAGTCCTCCAAGGTGCATTTCTGCACATGAGAGATGCAAAGAGACCAGCCTCTAACTGGTTTTCTTTATTTAAATATAAAATGAACTGTGTCTGGTTTGTGAATGGTAATGCAGACCTGTTTTGAGCCAACACTTAAGTATAGTTAAATGCTGAAGGGTCAAAGCTACACCTTCCACATATCAAGGTTTCATGGTTAGTTTTGTTGTAAATGGAAAAAGAAACATCTGCCTGTCTGATGAAAATCACAGGGAAATTGCAAATAAGTAGCCTAAAGCAAATTAAAATTACTGGATGAATTGCTGAAGAAATAGGATTATAATAAAAATGACAACAAATCTTATGTTAAATGAAAGTATCAACAGATTATTAATGCTTTTTAGAAGGAAAATACCAGCATGAATCAATGCATTTAACTAAATAATTCAGTTAATTAGTTATTTCTGTCACCGATGTCAAACATACGAACAGATTACCTGTTTTGCATTTAATATATTGTGACATGTCTTTTGGAGAAAAAAAAAATTGAGTCCTTACTTGCCTTCGAGATTTTGAATGTGATGCAAATCCAGCAATGTGTATGTTTTAATGACTTACACAGCAGTAAAGGTGTCAAACCTCACAAACCTAACAACAAAACACATTTCCACAAAGAAGAGAGAATTCAGTCTCTGGTTCCAGATGAGATTTTAAGCTCTGAAGGAACATAAATCTTGAATGACAAATCAAAGAAAGCAATGTTTAAAACAAAAGAGGAAATCATGGATATGCAGGTAGGCTATAGAGAAAAGCCACATTCTAATGAAACAAAACACATGATTGAAGAGGGCAGAGAAAGGAAGATCAGAGCAGAAGAGGGGAGCAGGTCAAATACAATGAGTTTCGTGAGACCTAGAGGAAAGAGATCAGAGAGGACATTAAAAAATATAGTGTCAACATCATATGGGGTACTCTCAAATGAAAGAACTACAAGAGGATAAGAAGCTTTTGATGTGGAGGTACTGGCAGATGTTCTTTGTGAAAGACAATGATTGCACAGTGTGCAAAGAGAGATTGAAATGGAGCCCCACAGAGAGCTGAAGAATGTCACCAGTGACTTTATGCATGTAGCACTAGTAATACTCAGTGCAAGCATCGTAGACATTTTTCCACTAGAAATAGGAGACATGAGGAGTAGCTTCCTTTTTCTTCTCCTCTCCCTGTTTCCTCTTGCCGCTGTATAGGGTATGAGAAGAAACAGAGTTAAGTCAGCCCATATCACAAAAGCACTCAAAAATGCCTCAGAGTAACACAAAGGACTGGCAAACCACAGTCCCCAACATACATCAGAATTTCTTAGAGGTAAGATTGGTCGCTTTGAAAGAAGCAGCTGTGTTGCATGAGCAAAGTAAGTTTCCCACGAAGGGGGTTCTTGTGTTTGCCAGCTTCTTTGAGGACATTTTTGAAGCAAATAAGAGGAACTTAATTTTATGTGTTGAATTGCAGGTGTAAGGTGTATTATAAAGGGCTTTTTATTGATATCTCCTAGTGCAGTAGAGAGCAGTAAATAGCTGCTCTGCAGTTGGCATTTATGACTCAGTATGGCCAGGCAAGTGCTCTGTGTTCTACAACATGATCACTGGGTGCAGTTGCGAGGGGAAAAAGAATCAATGACTAAGCTTAAAAAAATAAAAAGTATTTGAAAGGCAACTACCGTCTGGCACCCAGGTATCAGAATATAACTTTGAATATAGTATATTTAGTGACTTTTTCAAACCTTCTTTATGAGAGTAACAAGCCAGAAAGTCTCTGAAAATACATCTGATATTTGTAAGTAAACTTGGATTGTTACATAATCAAACTTTTTTAAGCTAAATTTTTCTTGGCTTCATTGCCACCAAAGTATTCTACAGTTTGTCTCAATTTCTGGAACTGATGCTTTATCTTATCATCTTTCCCTGGTTGAAAAAGCTTGCATGTCTTAGTTTTTTGTAATTGGTGTTTGTGTGAGTTTATATATGAGAAAGGAAGAGGCTTCCTTTGAATGTACAATTATTGTTAATTAATTAGAAATAAAGCATTGTACACTAAAAAATCCCCATTGGACTTTGAGTAAACCTCTTTAAACATGGGGAACTTAATGTGCAATTGGTGGTGAAATGGTTTTCAGTGAAGGAAAGAGTACTTCATCTCCTCAAGGGAAAGATGCCCTTCATCTTGCCTAGTAGGTGACACCAGGCTGACACCTATAGATTGTGATTTAATTCTGTCTTCGCTTGCTCTAAAACAATCTGATCAAGGGAAGTGTTTTTCAATACTGGCTGTAGGATTGTTATGCTCAGTGCACTAAGCTAGGCAATCACGTAGTTAGTCATGTGTTGGTAGAGGGCAGTTCTGTTATATTTCACTATTGATCATTAAATCAGTCTGTGCTGAGTGCCTTCCAGTAATACAGCCGATAGCTGGACTGATCCGTGCCACGTGTGGTTCCTGCTCTCTCCTCCATCATCCCAAGGTGCGAACAGCATTTAGTTTGTCTTGTCGTAAGTATCAAGCATCTTTCTATCCAGCTATCTCAAAATATTTTGGAGATGTCATAATATACTATTTGCCCTTTATGGGGAGAGGGGGAGAGACAGTGAGGTCATGTGACTTGTCTAATTATGCAGTTAGCAGCTCAGTGGCAATTTTGAGGTGAAAAAAGGTTAATTCAGCACCCTTCTGCTATAGCCACTGACTGATGACACTTGTATATCTCTGGCTTTGGCTGCCCTTGCAGAGATACTTCCTGAAACCTACTATTGTTTTAGTACTAATAGCAGCTACTAAGAAAAGAAGAAATCTTTTTGAATGTGCAATTGACATGTAATGGAGAGACACCAGGGGATGTCTTAGACTGCTGCTTTCAGTGCTGTAGTGTTGTTGTGGAGTGTCATGGTTTTGGCCAGATTGGGCCCCCCCCGCAGCCCTCCAAAGAGAATGTAAAGACTTAGAAATTTCTGAGATACAGAAATTATCTACATGAAATATAATGATGCGGTTTACCAATCACATGTCATCCAAGTGTGATCACAACAATTACAGTAAAAACAAGTGAAGTAAACAGATGCATGAATATTTTCCTGCTATCCAAGCTATGAAGTACCTTTTCCTTTAAAATAATAAAAAATTAAATAGGAAGAACTGGGGATAGACAAAAGACAGTTCTCCTTCAAAGTAAACTGAAAGGCATGTAAGCAGAAGTACTTCATGAACTGTTTTCTAGAGAAGTTCACAGCAAAATGAATGGAGGAAAGCTGCAGCCATGTGTTGAAAATGTTGAATCCTGATGAAGATAAAGTTACTTAAAGCTTTATTTTAGTTTAACATAATTAGAGAGAACGTGTATTTGTGAATGTGAGAGAGAGGTTTTTGTTGAGGCATGTAAAGTACACATCTAGGTTTGTTTACAAAATTCCAAGAACGAAAGGCTGAGATTTCAGTATTTGGAAAATAGTACTTCTCTTTGAATTTGTTACATGTTGCTTTCTGGACACTCTAAAGTGATAAGAGATTGTGGGAATTTTATCAAATACTACATTTTAATTTTGTAGGCATCCACATGAATATTTTTCTAATAACTTCAGAAGAATCTTTGTTCTGAATTTGGGGCATTACTGGATTGTTCGTACTATGCAAACAATTGGGAAAGTAGTCCAGTGGCAGTCAGATAATTCCCTTTCTCTTTCTGAATAAGATGCACCATTTCAAGGGATTTTGCTACTGGAAAATTGGGAAGAGGTAAGGTTGAACTGATAAGTGACACAAGAATACTGAATATTAACAAATTTCTTTTCTGAACACCGTAACTAACTTAACAGATACACAATTAAAGAAAAGCATATGAACTTCTCACTAATTGTATGAGCCAGAAGTATTTTTAAGAAGGTGCTAATCTTACACTCAGCTTACAAAACTTGTAGCTCTGAGCTAATAAGTATAGAGTTCCTGTTATCATGAAAAAGAAAATTGAGCAAAACCAACGTTAATATAGTCAACTTCCTGTATACGGCCGGCTTAAGTGGCAATAGAGCTTCCCCTTCTATCACTGCTCCTCCAAGTAGCTTTACTTGTAATGTTTATTCAGAATCTGTCATTACATTGATGTATATGCATATAAGAACATTCATTCTGAACTGGCAAATATATCTCATGTAGATGAGAGGAAGGTTGCAATTAAATTTGTTAAATTACGACGTCTATGTGCATAGGTTTGATAAACCCATTATGTAGTCTGGAACATCTGGAGGCGTAGAAGTCTCCATTATGTAGTTTAGTAAGGTGTGTAAGTCAGTATGGGATTGGCTCCTTGTTCATCTAGGTTCATTTTGTCTCTGGCAAGGTAAATTTTCATGAGACTTCTATTTTGTATTGCTTTTGAGGAGATTTGGAGTCTTATAGTGCAACAGCAGGTTTTTCTGTGGAATATATTTCAGCACTTTGGAATAATCAGAGGAAAAGAAAAGTAGTTGTGTAAGAAAAGTAATTTCTGAGCATCAACAAACTTGGTGGGGATTGGTGAATGATTTGCTTATTTTATGAGACTTATTTGTATTATCTACTTGGAAAATAATCAAGTTTTTAACCCTCTTTCCTTAAATGTTTCAGGCAGTTCAGCTAAGTTGTTTATACTCATTTATATTTTATGTGTCAGGTCGCATGTCATAAAATGTAATAAAATTTAACATAAGTGACAGAAAACACCACATGGTGCTTAAAATTTAAAACATAATACATTCATGTTAGTCTGATACTTACAATCAATTTTGATACTGCAATAATTTGGAAATGCAGATGTGAAGGAGGGAGGGAGATAATGATGAAATATCAGTTAGTGTCATGTGGATTTATTCAGTTCGTTCCCCATAGTTATAGTCTCTTATAAGTACAAGAAGTTTTTATCGCATCTTGTAATTCCTACAAGTTACTGTTTTCTTATTAATATTCATTTGCGGTGTGATAGTTATTAATGTTGTAAGTTTAATAAAAAATGGATAAATTGCTGGAACTCAAAACTGCACTGAAATATTTATTTGGCTTTTGCCATATCGGTGTTCTGAAACTACACCTTGCGACCTGTAAATGTGAAGTTTGCAAATAATCCAGTTAGGAAAATATGACTGGATATAGGATTGTGGTGGAGATATGGGTGCCATGGGACAGCGGTCTTTTCCTCAGAATGTGGTACACAGCAAGTAATTACGGGGAGTACTACAACCTTACTGCTACTGTGGGTATTTTACTGCAGAGGGCAGAAAGGTAACCAGATGAGTCAATACTTTACACGAGTTGAGCTGGATTATACACACTCAAGAAGCAAGTATAAGAAGGGCCATGAAGAAGAGATCCAAGATTCCTCTTGTGGAAACTATCAAGGCAATTAATTAGTGAGGCTGCGTTTGTCTTGTCATCAAACATGTGATATGTTTGGCAGCTCAAGCATGTGCTAGAGGCCTAGATGATGATCATATTCTAGACATCCGTATGCTGATAGACTTTCCCCAATGGACATGTCTCTAGGCTTTTTCTATATGCCTCATTTACTTTAATTACCCTTTTAATGTCACCTACCCATAACTAAGACAAAGTATCTTTTTATCATCTCTCTTAATTCAGAAAATACATGGTACTTTCTGCATAGGATTGAATTGAAAGAAATGGACTAGCTCAAAGTTACAAGAGGGGCAGGAATAAAATACTTTTTTAAATCAAGAAAAATACAATCAGTGATCATTTAAAAGAATAATAAAACTCTCAAATCTTTACAGAAAGAGGAAAATAAGAGACATCAAAGCAATGTGATGATCAACTTCTTAGAGTTTTTTCTCTTTCACTGTACTATTTCTTTTATTCTTCAATACTCTGATGGACTTGCAGTGGTTTTCAGTTTGACAGATTTCCTTCTGGAGCTCTTTCTTCCCTTTTCTTTTGGGAAGGTCCCCTATCAAGTGGATCATTACTATTTTGTTTTGGTAAGAATATCTTAAAAGCACTGATAAAACTCAGTTTTCAAGATGAACAGTTTAGGTCAAGATGACCTGAGCTATCTATCACAACTGTAGAATGGTAGTTCTGTGTTTCTAAGACATGGAGAATATAAAAAGTGAGAACATAAAAAGTAAATGTACTTTAGAGAGTGAATTTAATGATCTTTCTTCACTGTAGTGAAAAAATATAGTAAGATTTTCCAGTGAAGTTGGTTTCCCAAAATCTACTGGTTTTCCTACCAATATTATTAATCCAGGCCAAAATTCTTTGTTATCACTGGTAAATGGCCTCCTCCTGCCTTCTCTAGGCACTTGACATCACTTAATGCTAATTAATTTGTTTATCTGCTGGCATGGACCATAAACTTAAGTTGTTGTTAAGTGACCAACTTTAGACATAAGGGCAAAGCGAACGCAATGTTCAGAGTTCAGTGTGTATTACAACAGGAAGTAAAAACAATGATGTTGATAGAAAATTCTGCCTAAAAGGAAGGGTGTGATAGAAGCCAAACAAAATGAAATAGGGGAGCCTGGACATGTTTTAAAGAATCTGTAATAATAACTTCTCCAAGCAGCTGTTGGTTATCAATGGCTATAAAAGGTAACTATAAGTCATAAGTAGGACATACAACTAAAAAGGCTTTCAGCAACAAAAGCTGTACTAATCATTGATACAAACCTCATTTAGGGTATTATGCTCATTGTTGGTCACTTATATAATAAAAAAAGAAAGAAAAAAATAAAGCCTGGACAAATGAGACAGGCTGTCAACAGTGATGAAGAGAGTTGTAAATTGGAAGCTGAAAGAGGAATATGAGTATTCCTTAAACAGATTAATTTAATTTGGTAATAGGTATGGTTGGACTAGAAATCAGAATGCTATTTTAATCACTAGAAGAGAAGAATTCTGCAGCAGCCTTCCAAGCCAAAATTGGAAGAAGAAACCCCAATCGTTTCAGAACAGAACTGGATAATTTAGTGTGAGATTGTATGGGATGGTGTGAGTGAAACTGGCCTTAGAAATGCAAGTTTGTGATGCAATAACTTGAACATTCAGTATGTATTTTGAAAAGAAATAGCTTCTTTGAGGAGAAAAAGAAAAATCTTCATCATTGTGCTCTGTTAACTTTATGGAGGGTTTTAGTCTTTCTCTGACCTTTTGAGACTAACTTGAGATAGTGAAAAGCTAGAACTATACTCTGTCCTCAACCTACGTGAAGAAATTTCTCATGTGTGTGCTGGGGATGTTGTGGTCAAATGCCCAAGGATAACCTGTTTACCCACTAGAAGTGAATTTACTCTTAGGTTTGGTTGACAGGGACTGTTTTTGGGCAGTCTTACAGAAGCTTTTACCTGGGATAATTTGGCCTCTCTGCACAATTAAGACGCTGGGAGTCTACTTGATTTTCTATAACTGTCTTCCAGCACCACACTGTGTTTTTGAGACTTGTGCAGCTCACAGGCAGAGGCTTTTAGTTTGTTATTCTGGCATACCTGGGGCTGCTTTACAGTAAGTGCAGGCGGGGAGGGGTGAACAGGAATGGTTTGAGAACAGTAGGAAAAGCACTAAGTCCATTCTGTGCAAGTAGCAAACAGCAGGTTTGCCAGTGGTAATATGATATGGTCAGTGTTGTGTTCCTAATCATGTTTATACTTTGAGAAAGCACAAGAAAAGAATAACAAAGCATGATCAAATTACACAGGGGTCAAATGTGAAAGTAGCAAACCAATGGCAGAATAAATCTTACATGGAGTCTAAATCTGATCTGAGAAATCATGGTATGTGTCCCAATGCTTTTCAGCTCAAAGCCCTCAGAGTTTACGCTCCCAAGTGTTTTTCTGTGTGTTGTTTTTCCTGATAAATTAATCAAACAATTAAATTAAGCTTGAAAAGTTTTTATTTCACAATAACTATTTTATATTGGGTGTCTTTCTGCCTATCTTGATTGCCAGTGTTCAGTTCAGTTTTAGGTTTGGTTTCACGTGAAAACATGTTTGGAAGCCATTTGCGCAGCCTGTATCAAGAAGGAAACTATCTGCTAGTTTGAAAGGAAAATGTGCTTACTGTTAATCAGGATAACATGCATGTTTGCCATCACTGGCATCATGGTGTATAATCCATTCTGCAAATGAGTCAGAAGCCAGTCTTTAGAAAGTTTCTTTAATTTTTGTCTTAAACCTAGGCTATGAAAAGTCACAAGAAGGTTCAAGCGCTGTTAGTATCACAAGCTGTTTCACCACCTATACTCAGAGCAGCTTTATTACTGCAGCTGCCTTAAGTCAGAGCTGGCACACAGCTGTCAGCCCAGGATCCCCAGGCCTTCCATAGAAAATAAAGGGAACACAGCACCAATGGGAGTCTATAATAATCCTTGCTGTCAAAAGCTGCCATTCATTAGTGTGTGACTCTGAAGTTTTTCAGACTGAGAAGTTTCCAGAAAATCATTTAAACCACCATTCAGTTTCTGAGTAAGAATTTTTTAATGTTATTTTTGCAAGAGAGGTTTATGGACATTGTTATTCTTGATAACTTGCCTTTCACTTTGATTAAATGGTGTTTGATTTTATGTTAGTATGTCTTTCCCAATAGTTATGATCAAGTAGTAGGCTTAAAGGTGTCTTGTGACTCAGTCCAAATAGTTTAATTTTGGTATACAAAGCATGAAACTTACTTGGTTTATAACAAAAACAAACACTAGGTTTATAACAAAATTGAATACTAGCTTTGAAAAACTGAATTGCATTGTAGCAAAAATGTAGCTGCCAATGAGTGTTAAATATTTGGGCAAATAATGTAATTTCTCTTCGAATGCTATTTGGAAGTTTTAAACCAGTTGTCATCTCCTGCATTCGTATCCCTGTGCAAGTTTTCTGGATGAAATTCATTCCTCTGTGCAAGATCCATGCACTGTGCAGTTCCCAAAAATGTTACCTTATTTTGGTACTAATGTCTTTGGGGGAGTCTGTATCTTTCTGTATGCAGTAACTAAAATATACTGTTCCTCTCCCGGCTGACAAGTAGTCACTTGATAACTTCATAGCGTTTTCAATAAGAAAATGAGATCTGTTCTCCATATTTGTAACTGAATAGTAAGAGTGTGTGATTTCTTACAGAGGCGTGTGCCACCACATACTTTTAGAATCAGGGAGTCATTTTGAGGTTGAATTTTGGTGTCAATTTTTGTATATTTAGGTATTTACTCCTCTTAAGTATCTAGACTCAAGTTTTCAAGCTTTTATAATAGTTTCCTAATATGCCAAGTAAAGAATGTGTAATAAATTTTAGTATGTTTTATTTTGCTTTGTGGATGTTTTTAGGGGGGTTATGGGGTAGGATCAGCCAAGAATGTTCCATTTCTATGCATCTCCTGAATTGTTGGATCACATCACATTTTACGAGAATTGAAGTATATCCAGTTTTTATCAATGGTTTGTGGAAGAATTTATAATTATTTTAATAAAAGTCCTAAATGATTTTCTCAGTAAATCTGAAGTACAGAAATCGCATTGAGAAAACAGTGGTATTGACATCCTACAAGAGCCTGTTTTTTTCCTGAAAGAGATGAATGAAACTGAGGCTTCCTCTTTATCTTCCATTTCTCCAGAACAAACACGGATTAGTTCATTTTCAATGTTTCAATGTTAAAAGGCAAAATTAAGTTACAAAATGTTATGTAGGAAGTCTGGGAGAGCTGGGACCGGAACTGTGAAGACTAAGGTACATGACACATAATCCAGTAGACCACACTGCCTCTTGCAAATTGCTTAAAATCTCTTTACTTAGCTAGACCAGCTGTAAAATCCAGCTAATAAAGCTTAACCACCCTTGTAAAGTGCTTTGAGGTCTACGTATGAAAAAGCACTATGTGAGTGCAAAGCAAAGACAGACTTTTTTTTTTCTTCCCTTGAGGGGTAAGTAGGAAGGAAGATCCGAGTGATTTATTTGGGAAATGCTGTGACCCAGGGAGCAGTTATTGACTATGAAGTTGGAAGATGTGGGTTTTAATCTTGAGTCTGATGCTTTAGAGCATTTTGTACTGGGAGGAGGGCTGTCCTGACTGCATACATAGATATTTTAAGTGACAAAGCTGGGCGGTTTTTCAGTTATGAGTGAACAGAATAGCAGCTCTACAGGTATGATCATAGAATGGTTGGAGTTGGAAGGGACCTTAAAGATCACCCAGTGCCCCCCCTGCCCTGGACAGGGACACCTCCCACCAGCCCAGGCTGCTCCAAGCCCCGTCCAACCTGGCCTTGAACCCCTCCAGGGATGGGGCAGCCACAGCTTCTCTGGGCAACCTGGGCCAGGGGCTCACAGTAAGAAACTTCTTCCTAATATCTAATGTAAATCTCCCTTCTTTCAGTTTAAAGCCGTTACCCCTTGTCATATTGCTACACTCCTTGACCAAGAGTCCCTCCCCATCTCTCCTGTAGCCTCTTTAGGGACTGGAAGGGACTCAAAGGTCTCCCCTCAGCCTTCTCTTCTCCAGGCTGAACAACCCCAACTCTCCCAGCCTGTCCCACAGCAGAGGGGCTCCAGCCCTCTGACCGCCTTCGAGGCCTCCTTGGGACTCACTCCAACAGGTCCGTGTCCTTCTTGCATTGGGGTGCCCCAGGGCTGGACACAGTACTCCAGGTAGAGCAGAGCAGAGGGGCAGAGTCACCTCCCTGACCTGCTGGCCATGCTTCTTTTGATGCTTATGAGTTTGGCCAGCATTACTCATTCCTCGTGGAATTTAATACCCTCTGTTACAGATTTCTGAAATTTATCCTTTATTCCATGCATAAGAGAAATTGACATAAAGGCAACTTTCAAAACGGAAAAGCTTCGTGTTCTTAGAAAACATTGTTTAAAAGCAAATTAGTACTGCTGCCTGTCAGTAAGGCCATTTCCTCAGCTGTCACATCATGCACAACATCTGAGCACTTAAAACAAGGAAATAAATAATTAGCATCTCCAGAAATTTTGCACTAGGCACACAATGAAGTATTCCTAATAAATACCAATTATTACTTATTCATCATACACAAGAAAGTTACCTGAAAGAAGGCTCTTTATTTTGGGTCAGATGTCATGTAATGCGTGTGGTAAATGGTATATTATTTAAACCAAAAATATTTTTAAAAATAAATAAATCCCCAAACCAGATATTGAAAATCTGGATAATCTTCAAGTAAGCTCTTACCTCAAATTTAACAATACATTTCTTCCACATGAATGAAAATGTTTCATTTTCTCTCCTTATATTTGTTCATGCTCCTCCATTTACTCCATTACAATAAGCACATCTTATTCATGGGTACCAGCCTACCAGCTGCAGCTCTCGGCATATTGCTTAAAGTCATGAATGGTAGTATGTTAATAAGATAAAAAAATGTGTTATATCATTTATTTCCTTTTACAAATACGTAAGCAAATTACATACAGGACCACTGGAAATAGAAGATATAGTGCTGTAAGCTTTGAGGAATTTGTTAAGATGTGGCACTTGTAGTATGTGTAATAACAGAATTTAAACCCAAGGAATCTTATTGGGTTTTTTTAATTACAATTTGTGAATGTTAGTTTTTTGCTTCCTTATTTCTAACTGTATTGGGCTTGCATAAATTAAGGGCTTGCACGAAAATTTCAGCAACTAAAAGCCCAAGAGAATAGTACTTTTTGCCTACTTGGCAGTAGAGAATGCAGTTCATAATATGCATATCTGCTTATGCAGATACTTGTACACTGATGTGATACTTTTTTCAAGATTTTCAATGACTTGTCATTTATTAGATAAAAGAGATTCAGGCAACCTTACAAAAAGGATTGATTCCTATGTCTCTTCTGTCAAAGATAAGTATTGGCCAAGCAAACATTACAGAAAACACACATGTAACTTTATTGTGGGTACCTCTGTATGCATGCACTGTTAAAAGGCCTCTAGGATAAAAAAAGATGGACTATATTTTAAGCAGGTGTTTGGGAAATGTCAGGTTAAGTTTCCAGTTAGCATATATATGGAAGGACATTGAAAATCTGTGCGCAATGTCTTGGTCTTCTATTTTAACTGAGGCATTAAAAGGCAGCTTATAGCCATTTAGTTTTATCACTGACCTCGTATTTATAAAAACATAGGAAAAATAATTTGATTCCTACTTATTAATTCACAGCGGTTCACAGCTCTGATGCTGTATGTCGTTGACTGTGGTTTCAATCTCTTATATTAGAAGCTACTATATATACTTTGCAATGTAAGCACTCTTCCAAGAAGTTCAGTTAATATATCTTCATAGGCAATCTCAAATAACTCGTATGAAGCTCAGAGAATGCTGATAGCATCACAATTAGCTACCACACAGTCCAGGATCCCAGTCCTTGGACATCCACAAGGTTGTTCAAATGGTAGATCAAGTTTGTTTCTCAAATACTGGTTTTGTAATGACTAAATTACTTGTAGTCGTTCAGGTCCTGTTGCTTGGTGAACTGTGGTGCTAGTAAAATAATGAAGAAAATTATGCATTATTCAGGAAGGAGACTTTGGCGTGGCTGTCTGTGTGGTTCTCTTATGCAGTGGAGTGTTCCCTCTACTGAACAGTTTTAATGCTTCCATTTACTTTAGTTACCATTTCTCAGGGGGTTTGTTTAATTCTTCTTCAGTGCCTCGTGATGCTAGTTAAAGTGCAAGCAAATTCTTCATAGTGTTGAACAGGCAGTTTTCATTCCTCGCTTAAATATCAAAGCAACATTTTCTTCCCCTGCTGGCCAGTACTCACTAACACTGGTCTTAGTTTATAAATTCTATTAGTTATGCCTGGGAATTTTGTGTTCATGTTTCCTGTGCCTTTTCTGGACAGAGAAAATCCTCACTTAAAAATCTTCCTTTGTATGTGATTTTTCTTTTAGTGTCGTGGCTTGACCACGAGTCTTCCTTTCTCAGTTGCTCCGTTTGCCTAAGGAAGCGTCTCTGGGTATTTGTTGCTTTGAGGTTTTTACAGAGAAAAAAGGCAGGTGCATGGTATCTGCTTTAAAGGATCAGTATGAGATCAGTTACGCTGTTTTGGAGATAGAAAAACAAAGTTAATAAATGAAAACGTGATTGGTTAAATAGCCTAGGGACCCTTAAGGATGGGAGTTATATGACAACAGTTAGTTTTTACGTGTGGGAATTGATCCAAGACTTGGTATGTCTCATCCTAAAGAAAATGTGGACTTCTGATCAGGTAACTGAGACCAGTAGTTTATTACAGGTTACATCTTCACTGACTGTGAAGAGAACTATTGACTTCAGGCTGTGATATAGAGCTGGACTGTACACCTAAGGTCAACTGGCATTAATGTCTCTCTCTTTAAGATATTTCACTGGCTTAAAATTGGCTAGTTTTCTGCCCACCTCCCCCACTTACGAAGAATTTGATATTCATATGGCATGGCACAGTGTAAACTGAGGTCTGTAACTTAAGCTTGATGCATCTTTAAACAACCCTGTTATCTGAGAGTTATCCAGTGCCTACAGATGGTACTGTAAAGAAACAATGCTGAACATGATTGTGTAGATAGTATCTGCTACTTACTTGGTTTCCTTAATCCTTCCACTCTAATTATGAAATATAATCCTATTTTAATCTTCCTTTCCAGTTTGAGACATATTTCTATGTACAGTCTGTGTTATATCAATTAATATTTTATCACCATTAAATGGGATTTGGTCTTTTATCTTAAAAAAGGTAAAATTGGATATAGAATTGCAAACAATATTGGAAACTATTATTCTAATTGTTGCTGAAAATGTGTCACCATTTGCCACTTTCTTCTTTTTTTAAAAGTGAAAACACATGAAAGTAATTGCTCTGCTTTGTGGAACACTGATAGGAGAAAAAGATTGTGCTTGGCAGATATTTTGTGCTATCCATTGCTTTATGTCACAATTTTAAGTCACTGAATAAGATGATTGTAGCTACTACTGCCCTCTTTAAAGATAAACCCTTTCACAATAATTTTGCTGTAATAAAGTATTGTCAGGAAATGCAATATGCTTTACCTTCGTGAGAAAGCCTCTCTAATTGGAGTCATTGGACCTTGACTTACTTGTCACAGTTATATTCAGGGTGAAGGTGAAATCTTTGAGAAGCCTGATTGTGAAAATTAGACCATGGCCTCTCTGAATAAAAATATTATAAGAGGACACGTTCATATGAAGAACTTTCTGCTTAAATCCTCTTTTTTTTTCTTTTTCTTTCCCTAATATGTGATGAGAACAATGGGCAATGGGGGGGGAAAGAGAGACAGACTTGATGGCATTAGAACAGTCTGACATGTTACAATTCAGTAACTAAAATACAGAAAAAATTAAAAACTACTCTTGTTTCCTATGCCTGAAGAGTTAATTAAAATCTCAATCTTAAATCTGAGAACAGGTGGGGGAATTTCAGTTAAAGCCATTGAGCTTAACAAGAATTAGTCATGCATTCTGATTGTTCAGATATTGGATGAGCGACCTGCAAGGCAAGTCCTTTTCCTAAGCTCCTGAAGTCTGGATAATAAATAGAAACAAACCATCTTTTAGTGATTAGTAGATAAGTATATAGAGAATTCATAACAGAAAAACAAGACAGTTACATTGCAGCATAGCAAAGCCATAGCTGAGGCACCCTCTTCTCTATTTAATATTATTGCTATTATTATTATTGCAGAATACTGGGAGCTGGTTGTTAATGTTTTCCTAAAATATAAATGGATAAAAAAAGATCTATCTCAACAGCAAGTGTGTGGGTTACACTGCGTTGTGCTGTGTGTAAGAAAGCACAGTTGGTGGAGGTTAGCACAGGAAATGGAGGAAGGCTCAGAGTTAGCTTTGTGTGCTTCAGAGGTTGGACCACACACGAGGTAACGAATGTCATGAAAGGCGTAAAACATATACTCTGGTGATTTAATAGCACAAACAAATTATGGAACCTGTGGTATACGGGAGATCTACCGAAGATGGTGGAAAACTCCCCGAAATTAGCTGGTCAGTTATTTTACATATTGGTATTCCCAGGAAAAAAATAAATCAGTCATTTGATCTGAAATGGTATTTAGGTTATGTTCTAACTTGGCTTGAATAAATCTCGTTGAAAGTTTTCAAAGCACTGATCAACCAACTTTGTACGACAGGCTAAGGCTCTTGATTCAGGTTTTCAATTCCTGACAGACTTTTCTCAGTAACTTGTGCATATCCACCTCTAAGAATTTTAATCATTTTAATGTAAACCAATAAGAGCATTGTTTTATAAGGCTATATCTTGGTTTGTAGGAAATTTAGGTGACTAGTTAGTGTAAACATAAATAAAATACTTGCTATGATATAATGTGTTTACATTACATTGTGCTCAGAAGGTTGGTCTTGGAAGACCAGCTCGCAATGGAAGAAGAATAACTGTTGTTTCATGTAAAAAGTTGCTCTATTATGCACTGCAAGCCTTGTTGTCACTCTTGCTTGCATGTAATGGAGATCAATAGAAAGTGAGCATTGATTGCTCACAGCATCCTGGCCTGGATCAGGAATAGTGTGGTGAGCCGGACCAGGGAAGTGATCATCCCCCTGTACTCAGCACTGGTGAGGCCNGGGGTGTGGCTTTAAAAGGTTTATTTAGGGTACCAAATTATTATTCTTGAGTTAAAGAGTAGTAGTAGATGAGGAAGAAAAATTAAATTATTAAGACTCAGTACATGAATTCTTACTTGTTGAAAGTGTACCTAAAACCTTTGCGGATGCACTATGCAACTCCTATATTCTTAAGCAGAGGTTTTTATGATGGAGCTTGAAGGAAATGGAAATACATAAAATCAAAAAGAAATTGCTAGAGACTAAATAGATTTTATTGCCAAATCAGCAACAGGCACAGCTAATGGAAAATATTTTCTACAGACAGATGGGATAGTCAGCTATCCCAGGAGCATAAGTATGAAGTATCTGTTAAGATTCTTTTTTATACATTTGCATATAAATATAAACATCATTAGTAGGGGCTAATTGCCCTGTAGGAACTAAAATGTGAGCATTAGCATCTTCAGGGTTGCTGGGTTTTTTTAAATTTTTTTTTAAGTATCTCTATCACCCATCATGTTTGGTACTGCATGGCTGCAACAGATAATTACTACCATTAAGAATCTCAATCACAAAATCAAAACCATTTGGAATGGCTTCCAGGGCCACCCAGCACAGTAAGTAACCATAGAAAATGACTATATTAGTTGTTTTGTTCGTGCATATTCATAAAGGCTCTTGATTTGAGTTTCATAGTAGGGGGCTTGTAAAAGCTCATCCACAGATTAGCCTCTACAGAAGACTGAACATCAAAGGTAAGAAGATATCATACATCATAAAAATCTTTCTAAAAAGCAATGTGTAATGCAAAGAATTATGTATTGTAGCTCCTCAGAAAAGAAACAGTGCTGTAAAAAAAAAAAAAGGATTTCAAGTATTTAGCTTTTTCTGTTGTCCTATTGATGGAAAAGGTCAAGGATTTATGTTGTACCAAGATTGGTTATTATGCCATGTTGCTGGTCAAAGAGCAGTTGAGTCATCTGTGATGAATACCCCTGACTTGTATACAATATTTGGGAGTTTGTAAGATATATGACAAAGCCAATGGTATTAGCATGGTGGTATCAGTTAAAAAAAACTACTTATGTTTCAAATATTGCTGTGTTATTTCACACTTGAGATGTTTGATTTCAATCGTAAGCTCGGACAAGACCTTGTTGACATTTAAAAAACCCAACCAAACAAACCAAAAGCCCATGTTCATGACATTCAGCTAATGTTTGTTGTTGCGTAACAAATGTGTTGAATTATGAATTAGAAATAGTACAAAGAAATATTCTAGAAATCTGTCTATTTAAGAAAACATACAAAGCCAGTATTATCTAAAAATAAAGTGCTTATTGTTTAAGTAAAATGTCTGCATAACATAACACTTACTGGACTTTCTCCCTCCCGTGACCTACCCAGTGTGGATGCAGAGGCGGGATCTGGGAGCCACTGATTATTGACTGAAGTGCATTTCCAGACACTGCTTTTGCTGGATTTATTTGCTTCATCTGCCCATTTTCAAGTTCATCTGTCTTTTTCTGCTTCTCTGTCTGGTTTCTTATTTTTCTCTTCACTACTCTTGGCAGCTTCTTCCCTGTCAAACGGTGAATACTTTTTGATATGGTTTCTTAGAAAATAGCATTGGGTTTGAAGAAGTGGGTGCTTGCCAGGAATATCCTGCTTATCTAACTTTGGCCTGCATTGTTATTTTCATGCATATCGTACTCTTCACATATAGTTGGTCAGTGCCATATGGAGAATTCTTCTCCTACCTTCCACCTACTGCTTGGGCCCTAATTTAGGGCCTACTATATGCCCTAATTTCAAGAATGGGGAGCTTTGTGGTTGAAATACATGTGACAGGTCAAGAAAAGACCTTCCAGCAATAGCTTCGCTCTTCTGCAATAAAGTAAGCTCAGTGGCAACTGCAGGAAACTACAGGAGAGTGACACCCACTGGAAAGCTGTTAGAATCAGCTGTGGGAGGTTACTTAGCAAAATCTAGTTCATTTCTTTCGGGCAAAGCTTTCAGCAGTTTTGTCAAGTTTGTGAAGAGTTGAAAGATGACCACAGCCATGTTATCTGGCATATTTGCTATTCATCAGAAGTCGCCTGGCTCTACTTAAAAGCTTGCAGTAGCCAAGTTAATAGAGATACATGTACTAGAGACATGGTTGGATTTGATTTAGCTTTTCCAGCTTCAGTCCCAGCAGTAATAGATGCTCAGGGACATTTTGTTACAAAGGTCTGAGGAGGATAAAAATTGAGCTAGTATGACATAACATGCACTTTTACACTTCTACCCTTACTTCCCTTAGCTGTTGTTGTCTCACCTTGCATTTATTCATACCATAGATTTTAATGCCACTGGGGGAGGAAAAGATTTTTCTATCCCTTGGTAAAGCACCATGCTTTCTTATCTTGCTAAATAAGACATTAGGATATAACCATGTTAATGTCAGTGGTTCTTATTTGATCACCAGTGGGACTGGGGAGAGGCCCAAGACTAAAGCTCAAAGTCTGAGCGGACACAATCACTACTAACACCTTTTTATACTAAAAGCAAAATCAGTGCCGTCTCAGCTGGCTGTACACCTCGGACCAGATAGACCCATTTGCTCATTGCTTCCTCTGCTACCAGAACAAAGCTTTGAAGTGGAGTGCCTGCATAGGAGGCAAATGTAATTGCAAAAAATCCCTCTGTAGGGAGTCCAGCCCAGTAAGGCTGTATTTCTGTATGAACTAAATGGGGGGGGGAAGCAAGGAAAAAAAGCATGATCTGTAAATGTGATGAACTGTTTAAGTTAAAGGATATTGTTCTCACAACAACATTAGAAGCCACCCATGAAAATTTCTAGTGGAAATCAGCACTTTGAACTATAAGTAATGTTAAGCTGTGTAGTGACCTCTGTGACTAGCATAGTAGATACTACTTAAGATGGAGCATAACGTGTTTCTGAAAGTGTCTATAAGGTGTATTTCTCGGCACTAGCAAGAGGAAGAGCAGTCCCAGTTGTCAAGCACTGTGGAAGTATAAAGCTTCTGTCTTCAGTAGAATAGTGTGAGCAGGGAAGTCCTTCAGTCCTACCCGCTGCAGTAATTGGAATAAGATATTACTGGTCTCCTGACAGTTTGAAGTTCAAAGAAATTTCAGCATTAATTGGATGTGCTTCACCCATTCATGGGTTTGAGTATATGCCAGATGAAATATCTCATGTACAGCTGTATGTATAGTGGGTTACAGGCCCTGCTCTTGTGCAGGAGCACCAAGTAAAGGGACTTTAAAATAGATTTTCCAGATTATTCGTGAAGTTGTTGTATGCCATGGTTTAAAGAAAAACCCTGCAGTTAATAATTACAGTATATGTATTTTTTTACTCAGAACTTTTAATTAATCTGTGTCCAAATCGATTATCTTTGTAAGGATATAATTACTGGATTCTCTGTATAATAAACTCAGCAGACTTCCTTTTTGTGAGCATGCGTGAGAAACCAGCTCTTTTACATGCAGTTCTGCTTGAAACAGGAGTGTCGACTTACAGCTGTTACTATTCCTTTTAGCGAATGTAGTAAAATACAGACTTAAAGGCAATTAAACCCTTCTTTGACCTTAATCCTTATCATTATCTCCACTGTTGTTATAGGAAAATAATATGCAAGCACAAAGCAGCTGAGTGGGGGGAAAAGAAGGGAAACGGAGTGGGGGGGAAACCGCGATTATAGTGTAATTAGAGCACTATCACTAGCCATGGCTTTAAAAAGTATATCTGAAATATGTTAATTATATAATGTAAAAGCATTTAAAAACATCCTGCCCTTTCAGTGTCCTCTAACTGACAGAATGTCACCATAGAAAAGGAGACAACAGATCTTCATATTGTGTTAGTTTGCAATGCCCAAGCGTGCTGCAGTGAGTTATGGCCCAGCCTTGCGATGCATGGATCTTCAGCTCTGTGGAGTTTAAACTAAAATAAAAGGCAGACACATTCAAAAAGCAAAATATGAATGGCATTTTGTGTTATTTATATGCAAGTTAAAAAGTGAGTTATGTTTAAGTGTACACATGAAAAGAGTAACAATTCTCCATCAGTCACTGTGAAATGTGCTGTATGCTGGATCCAGGTTTTCTGAAGATGATCGTTTAGCATAACGGTTGTAGGTAACAGAACAACTAGTTAAGTTCATTTCACTTTGTATTATGAAATTATTGCCTGTAATCTGGCTTTGGAAATAGCCAGTTGTAATTTTACCATAGCAGTTCAACAAGTCAATCCTATTAAAAAAAATAAAATCAGTTATTCCAAAATTAATGGAGCATATTTTAAAGAATGTCTGGAAAATTCCAAGCTGTTTGAATTTTGGTATAATATCAAAACACTTCAGTTAGACTTCTATATTGAAACAGGCAATACAGTATATGTCGCTATTGCTATGTATAAGGACTATTCTCTATTTTCAAATATGATTAATGTAACATAGTAAAGAGGGGGCTTATGCATTTTGATAGTTTTGAACGTCGGCACTATATTTCTAAAAAATACTTTGTTTCAATAATGTAGTTTTTGTGGAAAACTATTCCATAGAAAAATTTCGGTTACACTTATTCTCAGGGTTATCTCATTCTCGGGGCCATCTACTCTCATCATTTTGTCATGTGGAAGTGCAGAGACATAGCACACAGAATCATGTACCTCTTCTAGTCACAGCAAATTGATCAAATTCTTGCCCTACTGGAACTCTAAGTGGATTAGGGAAAGTGGATTAGGTGGTCAGAAATGACTTTTTAAAGTGTTCACACATTGCATTTTGCAGATGTCAAAGTAACTATTTAGTCTGGAAACTGTTTCCTTGATAAAATGAAATGTGAATGAGTATTAATAGAGGATAGTCCTAGTGTATGTTTGGAAGGGAAGAGGATATTCCACCTTCTTTTCCCGTTGCCTGCTGTGTTCCAGCCTCAGCACGGTCTCCCAGTGGTACTGTAACTCAGCAGAAGCATCGCTGTATCGGTACTGCGCACTAAAACCTAGGCTCAGAGCTTTAATGAAGAAAAGGCTTAGTTATTGCTGGAGAGTTTCCAGAGAGAGGTGGTAAATTAATACAGTCGGTGCAGTTGTGGTCTGCTTGAACTCTTGAACTCCTGCTGCATGATCCATATTCTAGATTGCTGGATGTGAGGCTTACTGGAGTATTTTCTTTCAAGTATTTCTTCACCAGTCTTCTACATTGCAGAGGTTTTCAGTTTGAGGATTTTGTTTAGTTGATTTATTTAAGAAGGCTGTTAGTTGGTAATAAACTTGTATCCCTCCATTTAAAAAATGGATGGAGTTTTGGAGGTAGACATCTTTCGTTCTGTTGACTTCATTGCAAAACTTGAAAATCTCACTGAAATATCTGGTGAAAGGACTATGGAATCAGTAAGAATTGCCATAGTGATATAACAATGGAGCACCCAAATGCTGGTTAGGTTTAGTACCTGTCACAATAAGTTAATGATGACTGTACATGGACTACAACAAAGCAGGAGAAAATAATGTTCCCTTTCTAGTATAAGTTATATGAATGCTTTGAATTTGAAAAGTTGTATTCACAGAAGATTGCATGGTATTTCTGGGCTGGCTTATGTTCTGTTGTGTTCAACAAAATAATTTGTTTAGCTTCCCTTTGACCACCTTAAAATTACTCTAAAAATTCTAATTCTCTCAGTATTCAAAATATGCTCTGAATGAAAATTCTGTATCTTGGCAACCAGGAAGGGACAGTTATCCTCTGGAAAAAGTCATCCTGTCTGCCAAGATGAATTTATTATCATAATTCTTGCAAAAATATATGAGTTTATTCCATATTTCTTATTTGGCTGTCTTGACTATGGTAGATATCCCAATTCATTGATACTGAAAGTTACAAAATTTAGCCCTTAAATGAATCTTGGTGAAGTGGGTTTAATTCAGTTATATGAAGTTCATGTCTGGTGGTGTAGTACAGCTCCTTATAGCATTTAAGATTTCTCGTGCTTAGAGAAAAGCAGTTCTCAATTTAAGACATCTTGAATTAAGATTACTCTGCATTAGAATATGTACAGCTTGCCATTTGTGGTTTTTTGCATGTCAGAGAGGCACAAAAGAAATACTGTGGACTTGGAACTAACCCTAGTAATGTGGCAAGAGATTTAATGCAAAGAACCTTCTACTTTCAATAGATAGCCGCTATTGCCTAGGAAAACAGTTAAGCAGCGGTACCTTTTTCTTTTCTAAGTCTTCAGTCTTATAATTTAAAATACATAAGAAAATATTAGTTCTTTGTATCACTGTTCATTTAAATGCAGGACATGGACTTGAAGCAGAAAAGATAGAGGGATATGTGAAAGCGAGTCTGAACTTCTGAATTGCATTACAGCGGTTTAAATCCTTCTTTGAAGGATGAAGACAGAAGCAGACTTAGGTCTGTAAGATTAGCCACAGGAAATCATCAGCTAAATTAATAAGTAATTTGAGAATGAGTGAATGGAATAGTAGAATTTTAAAGACAGGCATTAGCTGGTTAGCCTAGGTTAGTCTTCCTTTAGAAATGGTAGTAAAACTACTTTTTTTTGGTCATGCCATAATGTGACCTTCTCATGGTGCTGGTGTAAATCTAAGATTAATACACAGGGAATATAATACAGTACAAAAGCACGGACTGAACGCGCTTGGCTTTCCCACCCCAAGCTCTGTGTATTTCTCTCCTGGTTTGCGTTAGGTTATCACTTGGGAGAAAGCAATAGCGATAAGATGAGCAGGACACAAAACTTGTGATTGTTTTTTATTGTTGCTTCCCACTTAAGGTAATTCTTATTTCATTCAAGCTATCGAAGGATGTGGCGATTACAGAAGAGTCTTGCCTGATAGGAAATCTTCTGGGTTTCCTCAGCTGAGCATTTCTCAGCTTTGAGACAATTTCCAGCATTACAAAAGGAGGAGGAGGAGCTCACCAGTGGAACAGTTATCTTCATGGGGTGATGGGAGTGCTGGAGTGCACTGTCAGCAGCGGGGACATAGTGCCAGGCTGCTGCTGTGCCTCCTGGCAGGGGCCTTGCCCCAGCTCCCACCTTTTCCCAGAAGTAATCACAGCCTCAGCTGTACAAGATGAAAACCGAACTCTGCAAAGAATCTGAACCAAAGAAATTGCAAAACAAATTCATATGCAAATGAATTTCAATCATTTTCAAAATTAAATTCAATCAAATTACTTCTTTCAGTATTCCATACTTGTCACTTGCTATCTCCCTATGTCTATTGCATTTTACACTCCAAATAGGTGATTATAAACAGGAACAGGGTTTCAGTATGTCAGTGAGGCTGGCTGTCAGTAACAAGATGGCTCTTTACCAATTCCTACTCAAACCTTTAAATCAAAACATATTTTTGTTAATTTTCATGAGTGTTTTCTTTACAGTAAGGTTACTGCATTTGAAAAAAAAAACAAAAAACGACTAATTTTATGTGAAAAGAAATAGAAATAGTTTTGAAAAACACAAAAGCAAATTTGGAGTTCGTATTTGAGTAAATATTTCCTGGTACTTGTTTAGAGTATTTTACTCTGTGTTACTGTTACACAGTAAATTTCAAAACCCATGAAGGGAATTGTTCCCAGAGCTTAGGTTTAACGGCCTGACGATAAATTCTCATCACTTCAATAATTTTTTTCATTTACAAGTTCTTATAGGTTCATGCTTACCATTAGGTAAAGATATAAAAGCACACAGATATATACACACATGATTATTGATTTGGGGCAGACAGTTCATAATAACCTGACACTTAGTATTTTTAAACCTGTGACCATGGTGCCAACAAGTTTAATCCTATAAAATGGCTATACTTAAATTAAGATCAGTTATGGAAAAAAAGATAACCACCTGGAAGCCGTGCACAAGAATAAAGAACACATTAGTAAGGAAAGTCAAATAAAATCTTAATTTGAACACTTGTTATATAACCATTTTAATCAGTCAAAGAATCAGGCTGATAAATTTTAACATACTTAAACTGATGAATAGCTTCCATAGAGGGTGCATTGTCAAATACCTTTTTGCCAGTCCGGAAGTTTGGTTGCCTTCTCTATAATTCACTCAATTTGTAAACCAGGCTAATTACAGTACTCTGTTCAAAATGATAGCACCCTCTAGTGTGAAAAGATGCAGCAAAACCTCTAGTAACATAAATCACGTAACAGTTTTCTGGGAATTATAGCTCTTCTACAGTTTTTTTGTTAATATTCTTTAAATACTTTCTAAAACAAGCATCCTTTTATTTCTGAAATAATTTTTTGGATACGTAAATTGCTTCCTGTAGCTTTGTTAGGAAGTCTGTAGAAAGTAATTTTAATATTAGTTAATATTTACTGTTGTAATCGGTGGTTTCTATTAGCTCTTTGCAAATGAAAATGTGTCACACTGAATCTTGATGCATTTAAATACCTGTGTGTTTTACTTTTATTTGCTTAAAATATATATTTTTAATTACCCAGGAACTAAATAGTAACTTGCAATATCTCTTCAAGTGTGATGAGTAGCATGAATGGAAAACAGTGGCTTGCTTATTTATTTATTTTCACGAGGCTTAATAGTGAATCCAGATACAAGTTTCTTTTATGCTCCTCTTGTAATATAAAAAAACTTTTGTAAAATGAAAATTATGCCCGTAGTGTGGAGCTCAGGTGCTCCATATCAGTGTCAGAAATATAAAAAAAATAAAGGGTTGCTTTTGTCTCCCATAAACTCCCTTGAAAACTCAGCTCTTGCTTACATGCTAGACCCTTGTACAATGTGAAACTTCACCTGCGATCCGGAATGATAAAACACAACTATGTATGTCCTTTTAAGCAGTTTTTGTTCTAGTGCATGGGAGTTTCTCTACATCTTCTGTAACATGAGCTGTTTCCCCACAGAGATTGCTGTCCTACTAGTTGACAGGAGTTACCTTCCCATCATCAGCTGCATAGACAACATTTCAGTAAGGAGATTTCCAAATATTTCTTCAGTTATCTGAAAGGAAAAGGAACTTGTGCATAAAAACACCAAGAAACTCCAAACTGGGATCATTGTTCTCCTACATTCAAGGCAGGATTTTGTCAGTCGTTAATTTCACAAACAAAATGCAACAAAATAGACGTGCACACATATAAAGGCATGTGCCTTTGTTCTGTGCTGCTAAAATCTTTTTTCATGACTGGTGCTACTACTTATTTCATGATAGTAGGAAACATTAAGACCTGATATTACAACTCTTAGAATACATCTACTTCCACTTCAGTTCCTATATTAAAGTTCAGCTCTTTGTGTATGTATGACTGAAATGAAAGTTCAAGCCAGTGACTCACTGTCACGGAATAGGTTACAGGGTTATTAATATTTTAACACTTTCCTTTGTCAAATATGAAAGCAGTTGTGGCTAAGTATAGGATTTAAGAAATAAACTGCTTTTGGATACAAGTAAGGTAATTGTTGTCTGATCCAGTAGCATTGTTTTGAGAGTTACATATCAAAGGAGGGAGTAATATTTCTCATGCTCTAATAAGACCTCTTTCTACATGAGTCACACTTGATAAAACTCTTTAAGAAAAAGATAAAGTTCATCTTAAATAATAATGATTTGCATATTCCTATTATGACAGCTGCATTATTCTGAAAAGTGTGCTGTGCTCTTTCTATGGCTTCTGAAAACAAAAAAGGTGAATTTCAGACTGAAAAAAAAAATCTGAACAAATGTTCTCAGCATGTAATTAGGCCATGCATATCATGAACATTGTTCTTGTGACTGCTTTTATAATTTTTACACAGTTATTTCAGAAAGGTTAAAAATTATGCATGCAGTCTTTATTATATTACACAGATAATTTGGAAAAAAGCATTTCTCTGCACTAAAAATAATAAATTAAAGAAATAGATTCATTGTGTCGAGAAAAATGTATTTCTTGAGCCTCAAATAATTTAATTCCTTTTTATTCTGTGCAAAAAGTAATTTTCTCCTAGGGGGAAATTATTGCTTAACTACTGTTATGTATTCACTGGCAGTCATAGCCACTCAGCCAAAGATAGTTCTAAAAAGGAAGCAGAGAAAGCAGATTGAAGTGAAATCCTTAAACTAAATATGAAAAATAGAAGACTTAAAGCTTTATATGTTTCTTTCATAAAGAATCCGTAATGTTCCTGACATTAGAAAACCATTTAAAATAAAACCGCAGTGACGTCATTGTCCCATCATGATTACTTTAATGTCTGATCATTTAGATGTTTATTCCTGAGTACCTTTAATCATTTCTGGGATGGGGCCCACTTTAAAATAAATAAATAATTTCTTCTGGGCAGGAATGAGGAAATCCATCTTAAAATATTTTTGCCCATTTCTTATTTTGCTGCATTCTTATTGTAACATTAGGTTAATAACAGGAGGATGGAGGGAACTGCTGAACTGGTTTTAAGTAGAAACAGTTTTCATAGCTGTCATTGTTGACATGCTTGGATTGCAGCGTTAGCAGTCGTTATAAGCTTATAATAACCACCTACTCATGCGGCTGAGACTGCTGCTAAAAAGTGGCCATGAAGATGGCGTTTAAGTAGACCGCTATTGTACCAGTCAGTTAGGTGCAGAAACGTGAATGGTAGATGGAACTTTCCAAGTCATTAACTGCCAGTCTCATTGTATTCCCATTAGGTCATGTGGTAAAATGGTATTGTGTATACTTGCATAGGGCCTATGGATTATTACTCAGATACCTCAATTGAGTCCTGGTGCAGATTACTGGTCTCTCCCTCATTCTCTACATCAGCACATATGAGATGAGACTTCCTTCCATCGGTATCTATACAGGCTATTTGAGGGTGGGTGTTACAGAGAAACCATTCTCAAGGATCAGTATTTAACATGGGCATTTAAGTAATGCTTATGTGTAATACTGATGGGATTTAGACGCAATATATATATGAGCGGTATCTTTAGTACAGAAACTGTAACCATCCAAGCTAAAAAACTATTTAAAGTCAAAGAAAAATAATAGAGATGTTTGTATGTATCCAGGATAGGAAAGTAGCATACCATGCAGATGTATCGTATGAAATTTAATGCTAATTGTATGACACAAACCCAGTGCTGGAATACAGGTAACAAGATACATTTCTCAGAGAGGATAGAAATAAAAGACAAGATGGAGCATTAAGGGTTTATCAGCCTTGCACACTGCCTTAACATGCATAAAAGAGAGCCAAGCTAGTTTTAATATTAATATACTCTGTTTAAAGATCAAAAAAAGTTGATGAAAACAAAGAACCTAACAGTTTTGCAACCTGGTGATCCAGTTCTGCGTTTCTCTACATGTACCCATAAAATCTGTTTGGATATGGATGTTTCTTAATTTCCTTCCAACAAAAAACATGACATATCATTGCTTGTGTATACCTTGCAAAAGTAAGTTTTACGTAGTGACTGTTACTGGAAGTATCCATCTTGCCTGAGATGGGAATAAGCTGTACCTAAAAAAGCCAATTTTTCCATCTCTATATAACAGAAAAATCTAACTTCTTAAAAAACTATTAGTAATATACCAGTTCCCAAAGTGAACTCTTCTCCAATCCTGCTCATTGCTGAGGAGGCTGCCTGGCTGAACAGGCTTCATCCTGTCATGAAATCATAATATGCATGATGACATTATGTTTTGTTGTCATGGAAGCAGTGGCAGTGATATTCTTGATTCTGATGTGAATCTTAACGAGTCTTTAACCAGCCATCAAGTTTCATTCTGAGGTGCAGGTTCTTGCTTGTGCTACGCATTCCCCTTCAGAGAGGCTGTCAGTCTTTGATTACCAGGTTGCATGTCTGATATAAACCAGCAATCCCAGTAACCTTCACAGCTTTACAACCTCTCTAGTCTCATTATAGTTTCAAGCTACTAGCAAAGTCAGTTACAGAAGCTTCTGGCATTAGCACAGGACAACACAGGTTTTGTGGCCAGGCATGTTTCAGGGAATACTTGTGCATGTTGAGCTACAGAGAAATTGTGGTGAATCCTTGACTTTGTGGGATTTGGAAGAGACTTGTTTACACATTCTTATGGTTGGTGTTTGCAAAACAGATTTTTGTATACATCACAAAAAATTGGTTTTGCTTTCTGTTATAGGCACTACTGAATTTGTGTTATCTACTCTACTGCTATTATGGCAGAGCTATGGCGCCTTGGCAATACAGTAGGTGAGAAGACATTCTGATCAACTCCCAGTACTCAGTGCAGATTTATAGTTCTCTCTTGGCTGGGTTATAAGAAGAAATCTACCAGGAAAGACAATTCTTTAAAATCTCTGCTTTTCCAAATGATCCTCAAAAATGTGGGTGTGATTTTGAATTTCATATAGCTGTATGACTGCAACTGGGAAACCAGCGTTCATTGTCCTTTTCTTGATGCTGTTAAACCATTCTGTTCAGAATAGCGTGAATGCCCTCCTGTTCACAGGGGCATTAGTGTTACTTGGATGTGTGTGAATTCCAAGCTTTGGCTATGTCTTGCTGACTGCCCTAGCTAACCTCATCCTGTCGATCTGCTCCTTGCACCAAGGCAGAACCGTTCTTGGCAGATGGCACAGAGCATGACTGTGAGAACGCTCCCCTCGTGTCCCCCTGCTGACCTACACTACTATGAATTCTGCTTAAATAATACATGGGGTACCTGTTAACAGGTATTTCTCTCCCAACTTATTTTATTGTTTAGTCCAGAAAGTTGTTGATGTATGAAGGTGTTTCAGTCTTTAACATGCTCCTAGAGAAGTCATTAGAATATCCGCTTCACCCATTGCTTCAGTGAAGCATTAAAAATTGGTTTAGGTAACTAAATAAATTTGGTTTTAGAGACCGCATTTAACAAGTCTGAATCCCATTGAAATCCTGAAAGCCTGTACCAGTCAACAGACAACGTTAGACCAGGAAGGCAGGTAGACTTTAGGCCACGGGAATGTAAACTGTTTCAGTACACAGCTGTGTCATTCATTTGTCATTGTCATCTTGGCAGAGATGCAGTTGTGTATAATTTACTGTTTGAGAAGGTGAAAGGTAGAAGCATTTACTTAGTTATTTTTGGGTTTTGACTGTCGAAATGCTCTGGTAATACTGAATGAGGTATCACTGTTTTGTTTTGGGTTTGGGGTTTTTTTGTTTGAGGAAATGTAAACCTTTTGCATATTGGAGGAAATACATAAATAGAAAATGGAAAGAGATTTTGATATTACTTTCAGATAAGAGCGTGTTATTAAAAAAAATCAGCATAGCACTTAAGCATATGTTCAAGTCCTTTTAAAGGCTGTAGGCATTCTACATGTGTTCTATTCATTTAAATCCTGATTTCACATCTGAATGTATGTATAATTCTGTGTGAAAGCAGAATCCTAGGCCAGGTCTAAACTACAAATTTCTCCTAACATAAAAAGCCAAAATTAGTATAGTGAAAAGGCTTATACTGGCTGTGCTGGCAAAAGCACCACTGAGCACATGGTCATACTAGCAAAACTGAGCTTTACCCAAGAGGGCTTATTTGATTCAGAAGGGATGTTTTCACTTTCTGATACTGTGTGGCTTATTGAAGAATAGTAACTGCAGCCAGGAGTGTCTGGGTAGGATGGCATACTCTTGTTGCTACACTACCAAATACTTCAACTGTAGTCTCCACTGTTGTAGTCCTGCTGAAGGCTTTAAAAATTGGATTAATTGATGCTTAGGTCTCCTTCTGGTGATCTGTAAAGAAGGAATTTTATCTACCTGTGCAATGATCTTTTCAAAACCTCATGCACTGCTTGTTCTTGACACTCATATTAGAGGGACTGATGTGCAACCTCTTTACTATTGATGAATTTTCTTCTTCTAAGACCACGCACTAGCTTCAGTAGAAAACATTTTCTATCAAGATGTAAGCTTGGAGTTGTAATATAGGATGCCAATTTTGTAAGCAAAAGATGTCGTGGTTAGCTCCACTTCATGGTAACACATAATAAGTATAATATGAACATAATAACATAATGCATAATATGTATGCATAATGGCTGCAGCTGACTGTAGGAGAGTGTAACCTTCATCTTACAAATAATTTGCTGAAACAAAAGTTACCATTTTATTCCTTAGGGAATGCATATTGACCCCAAAGGTGTTCACCACCCGTCTTTCCCATGTCTACATTATTAATAATCTTGATCGTTCCCAGTCAGCATTAAGTTTCTCTTACTTGAGTTCTGAAGAATGGGTATTATGTATAAAAGCATATCTGTTTTTCCAGGGAAGTCAGTTTGTCTACTGAAAGATATACTTTTTTTACAATTCTTTCTGTACTTAACCCATCGTAGCTACAATGACACAGCAACCACAATTATTCAATGCAAGAATGTAGTCACAATGCTTTATTGAAAAATCTGCCTTACATTTAGGAAATATAAGCTTCCTAATCTTTTTCTGTTTCAGACCAACCCAGAAGTAGTTATATTCATATTACTCGTAAAATTATTAAGTTTAACAGTTATGGGTGCAGAAAGCAACACTGTACCAAAGGCAATGAATTTTCTTCTCGTATTAATGGACAACGTACCACAGTGCTTTAAACATTTCATGCTCTCCTGCACTTTGAAGTTCAAGCTAAAAATTTACTAATGTATTGTGCCTCTTTCTTTAATCTATGCAAAACAGTTAGATTCTCTGTTAAGAATGTCATAATAACCAGAAAATGGCAATTCAACAACCATGTATTAAGCTTGCATGACAGTCTAAATACATTGAATTATTTTGCATGAAGACTGCCGTTACAATGGGATGCAGAGTGTAGCTATATTTCCCACAATCAAAAAGTCATATCAAAAGTCACTTGATGCTCACACTGTTATCTAATAATATTACATTAAGTGGAGGAATTGCTTGAATGTAGTATCATGAAGGCGTAACAACCACAAAAGTAGCTCCAACATTAAAGCTTTGTATGATCAACATTACCAATACAAAGGATATCTTGCTAAAATGCTCTTTGGAAGGGCAAGTTCTTTTTTTCTTCTCACCATTTTAGACTTCTTCAAAATGAGATAATAATTCATACTCTCCACAGATTAACAGACTTATCAGGAGTTAGATACACTAAAGGATATAGGGGTCCAACCTGGAAACTTTAAAACAGCATATTAGAATATTGTGGCTTAATAAGCACTTAATATAACAGCAGCATTTAAAGATTTTGAATCCATGTCATCATTTTTTGGTATTGAGTGGCACTGCTGTAATAGGAGATGTTCAGGGAGTATAAAGGCAGCGCATCTACTTGGAAGTACAAAAGCAGACAAACTGCACCCTTGAGAGGTAATGAAACACATGCTAGGGCAGAATAAATATGCTTTGGAACAGGTACAGTATATATTTCCCCCTTTCTCATGCTCCCATTTGTCTTTCTACAGTGCTTCTTTGTGAAGGAAAAAAAAAAAAAAAAGACAATTATTTCTTTAAAACTGTTTTCCCCTTTACAGCATAGAGGTTTTGCAGGAAAATTGAAGCACAGAAAGAGATACAATGACCACAGCCAAAAGCATTTTGTTGTGCATTTAGCAATGGTGTTTACTTAAAAAAACAAAAACAAAACCCACCTGAAAATCTTTGTGGAGTGAATAGTAAAAGCTTTCATTAAATCAGGTGATCCTTGTATAATGAAAAAACTTTTGTTTCTTTGTGTGACACCTTCCTCAAGGTCTTCTCAGACATGTGATCCTTTTATAATAGTAAAATAAGTAGTTTGTTACAGCTCCACGGGGTCTTTGAGAAGACTCATAGTCTGAGAGCTTGAACTGAACTCTGTTCCTCTCATAACTTCCTTTTTGATTCCTGAATGTCATAGCTAATTTTCATTAACCCATTAAAGTGTTTCCTTGTATATTAGAACTTTCTGATAGTGGATTTACTTGGAAAGTGGTCACTGATGACATCTTCTCGCTGTTCTCCCAAACTGTTCAGCAAAAAATGAAACCATATGCCTGATGGTTTTGTCAGTATATTCAGCCCTTCAAGTGTACATACTCAGCCATCCCAATCTGCACGTTCACTGTTTTCAACACACTCTGTCTCCCTTTGTCAGCGAAAAATATACGCATTGTTTGCTTCTGTCATATATGTCAAGTGTAATTATCAGTAATAAAAATGGTTGTAGGCAGTCGCTTTTATAGAAATAATTTGTCATAGTATACATTTTGAACTCTTCAGACTTCTCATTTACTTATACATAATTGTGAAAATACTTCATTGCTAGCAATTGGTCATGGACTTGTGTGTCATAATAGATCCTTCAGGATTTTTTTTTAAGTTTTATTGTAAGTACAACTAAAACAGGCTAAAATGTCCATCTCTTAAATGAAATCGTAGTACCTATCCACTCAGAACTGCCCACAGAATTGATAGTATCAGCAGCATTACTTGAGATTTTTTTAGGCTAGGGTATGTATCTAGCAGAGTAGAATTCAAAAATAAACCAGATAAATATGATACTAAGGAACAGAAGAGCCTGAGGTACAGCTGACAGCTCAATTTAAAGACACATCACTAACTTGAAACCCAGTGACTCAAAAAAACCCTAGCAGGAGTTTCAGGATCTGCCCTTGATTAACCTATTTTAGTTGTTCTAAAATTCCAAATATTTGTATATGGTGGCTTTCCTGAACTTTTTATTGAAAATATTATTTTTCTAAATATTAATGATTTTGTTCATTAAAAGAAAATACGCAGAATTTCTGGCATTGTATAAATAAATTGAAAGAGGGTCAATATCAAGGAATAAAAGTTTAGTATTTAACTTTTTAGTATTTAATTTTTTATTTAACTTTATAGCTTAGTGATGGTTTTTGTCAGAGTTAGGTTGATGGTTGGATTAGATGATCTGAAAGGTCCCTTTCAACCTACGCAATTCTGCGATTCAATGAATTTAATTGGGAAAAATTTGTTTTTAATTCCCTTTAATATGACTAGTTAGTGCCTTAGCAGTTGCAATAAAGAAAAACACTGGATAATAAAGAGAAGTAGGGAAAATGTAAAGGAAAAATGTGATTACTGCTAGTTATACCTCTGGACAGCTAAGGCATGTATTTGTAAGACACATGCTCTTTGCCAAAAATGTAAACCACACAAACTACAAGTGGTTTTCACTGATGTTTGTTTTAAAAGGGAACACGCCGTTACATACCTCTCTGTCAAATCAAATTTAGATTTTCTGAAACATACCTATTTTATGTGTGATTATAAAGATAAGTAAGACTGCATCTTAAATTTTTGAATTAAGGGAAAATTTTATTCAGGAATTTGTCAGATACTTTTGTTCTTCATCTCTCTGCATTGCTGTTCTAACTCTATCACCATGGAAAGAATCAGTCCTATTAAGTCTTATGTATAATTAAAACAAGGTTTGAGGAAAAGGAAATCCAAAAGGCCTTTGGTGGAGAAATCATGAGACAGGTGTTTCAAATAGGATCTGAAATCTGCGCGCTTCCTGAAGTTAGAGAGAGTATTTAGGTAGACTGAAATATTGTACACTCTTATGTTTAGAAACCATGATGACAATTCTTTGTCTTTATGCTAAATCATAACTTCTTATTTTTTGATGCTACACAGGTATCAAATTTTCAGAATAGATAGACTTATCCTTGCTGAGTTCTTGACTTATGTGACCTTGTTAACATGGATCATTGGCATAAGAAATCCAACACAGACTTTAGAATAGTTTCATACATGCGTTAAAAAAATCATGCTAAAAGGATTGAAATAATTCATAGAATCACTGAGGTTGAAGGGACCTTTAAGATCATCAGATCCAACCATTAACCTACCCTGACAAAAACCACTTCTAAACCATGTCCCCAAGTACCACATCTACCCTTTTCTTAAACCCCTCCAGGGATGGGGAATCCACCACCTCCCTGGGCAGCCTGTTCCAATGTTTAATAACCCTTTCAGTGAAAAAATGTTTCCTGATATCCAGTGTAAACCTGCCCGGACATAACTTGAACCCGGTTCCTCTTGTCCTATCCCTTGTCACCAGGGAGAAGAGGTCAGCCCCCATCTCTCTACACCCTCCTTTCAGTTAGTTGTATATTCATAAATGTATATTCATAAAGACATGAATATACATTATAAATAATTTCATAAAAATGCAATTCATTAATTGTCTTGAGGGTTGTGACTGATAAACTTGACAACAATAAGGCCATGTTTGTGCCAGAAAAGCAAAGTGGGCTGTCCCACCCATTAATTTCAGTTTGGAGTGGGGCCAGAAAGGGATAGGTGAGCTGAGTTTCAATAGTTATCTTCAAGGAATAGACAAATGTTTTGTGACAACCCTGGATTAGCGTTGCCTTGATCCCAAGAGAAGCCCAGGCATTTTTCAGAAGAGAATAGCCCTCCTTCACCAACTTGAGATAAACACCAGGCATCGCTGGGAATGTGATGCTTTAGTCATCCCTTCCCCTACATTTCCTTTTCCTGTCCTATCTCATACATCTGTTTTCATAGCATCTTCTTTTTAATGCCCTGTTTTAGAAAAAGGCTGATTTAGCTGTTCAGAAGTGTTTGTTTTCATACTCTCTTTTGACCAGACAGGAATGTTTATCCATGTTACAAATGGTCCCAAGCTGACATGCATTTGCCATTCTCAAGGAGCTGACAAGACCTAGTGGTCTTTCCCCACCAGTTTGTCAGGAAATGAAAGACAGGTCTGAAAACATGAGCTGCTGTCTTGCTGTTCCTTTCTCATCCCTATTGTATTGTTGTTATGCTTTTGACATCAGTGAAAGATATCTCTACCCCATCTTCGGGTAACTCCCACCCCCCCGCAAACCTAAAAAATAGCAGCTACTATTATCTCCTACCTAAAAAGCAGAAAGAGATTTTATAGAACTTCTCTCTATTGAAGGGGCAGGGGAAAAGAGTTGTTGCCAAAACCAAGGCCTGCCTAATTTGTTGCAGGTCTAGTTCTTTAAATACTGCTGCTTTTTCTTCTCTATCCTTAAAAAAAGGTTGAATGCACTTTAAATGGAAACTCTTTGCCACAGAACTAATCACTTGAGGTCTGTGAACTCAAAATCCAAAACTTTATTGAAATATTTGCTATAATAAAGTGAGAAAACCATGTTAATTCCTCTAATCATTCTATTTTACCAAAATCAGCACAGTGCGAGGCCCATTGTATTGGTGAAAACATAAATACTTACTTGTCTGTCAAAAAACTTGTTTCCCAGTTCTTAATCAGGAGATATGTTTTTGCAGGATGACTTGGCAAAACACCTTTAAATGGAATTAAAATGCTGCCAGCACAAAAAAAAAAATGGGGAAGCTGGGGCTTTACCCTGATTAGTTGGTAAAGAGCAGCTGGAACGAAGCCAGGCTTTGTCATGAGAGGACACGGATGAACCAGTATGTCTTTAACAGGGCACATCAAGTTGGTGGTTTTCCTCCTGCTCAGTGCCCTGTTAATGGTGCAAGGCCTGAAATCTCAACAGTCTGGGGAAGATGGCAAAGGAAGTAGGCTGCGCATCTCAAGGAGTATCACTCTCTCTAAACCTTCCAGGCTTATCTCAGCAATGCATTTTCTGAGCAAAGCATTTTTACCTGCTTCTTGTTCTGTGTCCAACATCACAGCTGGTATAGAGTTAATAAAGTTATGTCTGTAGCAGGACATCTTAAAAAAAAGGGAATTTTCAAACAGGAGCTATTCAATGAAAGGACAACTTTAATAACAGAGATTTATTTTAGGCATTGAAAGAAGCAATAAACGTTTTGTGGAAATTTATAATTAAGTTGAAGATGATAGAACTTTCTAACACATGGTTAAAATGGATGTGTTGAATAGCACCACAGTGATTGCTTATGCAGAACAATAATAAATATATGGTAAAACATACACTGCCTAAAATCTGCTGTAATATGAACTATGTAGTCAGACCAGATACTTGTTAATAAGATTTCACTTACAGCATCAATAGATGTTTCTGATGTGCCCCCTTTACATGAAGATTTATCTGACTGCTGTTATGCTTTTCTTATTAAGAAAATAGGCATTTGAATGACAGCAACAGAAGTTAATGTCAGTTTATGACTAGTGGGGTTATCAGACTTTAAAGCTATTTGGATGTAGTTTATTGGTTTCTAGACAAGGGTTGGAGCAGACTTGAAATATGGAAATATATAAAAAAAATACTAACATTCATGTTTTTTAGCCGGTACATTACCATAATACCACCAGTTTTGAGAGTTAGATGTGTTTAGCTGATATTCCCCTCTTTCACCCTCCATTCCGTTACTCTCATAATTTAAATGCATTGCTGCTTAGAATCAATAATTTGATGCGACATGCTTCATGCTATCACAAAACCTTTAATAATATGAGAGGTTTAACTGCAACAGATGAATTCAAGCCCTTGTTCTTAAGTACAACAAATGAAGACTGACAGGGAATAAGGGTATAAACCAGGAATGTGATAACTGGGCATCATAACATCACGTGAGATTTTTGCCGCTAAGAACTGCAAGATGGAACCAGTGTGAAGCCTTCAAATGACTGAGGCTTCAAAAGAAAACTAATTTATTTGGATGGTGTCTACAATGTAAGTAGGACATTAGCAGGATGCTCTTCGAAGACTGGCAGGATTTGCCTAGTCTGATAAAGATCCTTTCAGATATAACTTCTATGAAGGACCTGCGAGAAGTTTATGGATTACTGTCTAACAGATGAATTGCCCATTGGAATACTATCTAAATTCAAATTGTGAATCTTGGTGGTATAAAAAAAACAATAGCAAATCTTTGGGTTGAAAAGATTCCAAATTCATATTCAGTCTGAGAGGGATCCAGGATTGTACCTATTAATTCTAATTCTGTCATTTCTAAAGCAAGCAGAAAACAAGGTGAAAATTGATAAATTGTTTGTCTTACTAAAAATAGGTTAGGGCCAATTAAAGAAGCCCAGGAGATATTTAGACTTGGGCTGTTGCGTCAGGCTTAGTACACTGAATGGTGTATGTAAAAGTACTTCAGAAACCAGAAAAGATTCTGATCAGGATATATGTTCTTTCATGAGGATGGATGGATCTCAGAGGAAAAATACATTAAAATAAGATGTAGGCAGAAAAAAACATTCAGAGAGACTGTTTTGTTATTATTTTCATAACAACATACGCTTTCTCATTACTAGTGTTAGACAGTATTGTGGATTATTTAGAATCAATCACCACTACATTTCTAATACACGAAATATGGGAAATTTTGTGCAGCCAATGGTGAACTACAGTCTGCTTTTTACAACCTCATTGGAAATGAAAGTATCTTATAGAAGGGGAGAGTCTCTATGCAGTGTTAAAAACCTATGCAGTAAATGCTAAACATTCTAAGGTTCTTAAACATTACCCAGATAACATTAGCATCCTCCCAGCCCCTCCTTCCTCCCTCTCCTCCCCACAAAAGTTAAAAATGGGATTTAGTTTTTAATGTGGATTTTCACATAGGAAAGGTCTGGGGCTTTGCTTATGTAGCTATTTGTTTGTTTTTTAACTAAGCATCAGTTACTGCCTAATGGTATTCCTTGTCAGGAAATCTTTATTGTTATTCATGCACTCCCAAAATTAAAAAAACCTAAACAACAGAAAGCACAACACAAAACATCTTGACCAAGAAACGGAGAAGATTACCAAACAGCTGGCACTAATTGTTTGCTAAACTCTGTTGCCTCAAACAGTATTTCTGTAGGGTGTTGTGTAAACACGTTTGAAGTGAAAGCAGTCGTATGGCACCCGTCAGTTCTGCACTACCGTTAATACATTTGTTATTACAACAGCCTGTCCCCTCCCTGGGATAGGGAAGTCCTGTTCTTGAATCTCCAGAACTGGACTATTCTCTTTCAAACTTTTATGCCTGACATAGTTATTAATTACGATTTGAAATTAAGATTTTATACCACTGAGGGTAGTAGAAGTTTAAGAGCAAACAACACTTACTTTTAGGATGCTTGTAGTAATGGAGATATGGAAAATCGTTGTCTGTAATGAGTAAGGTTAGGTTTGAGGACTCTATAATGCTACAAGCTTTCTAGTGTGATAATGAGCTATTAAGGAATTATCTGTCATTGTTTTTAGAAAAATACTGGGGATATACGAAGAATTAAAAATGGTATTTCAGTAGGTCTTCCTGAACGCACATATGTTGTAAGGAACTCATGTGGTCTGTTTTGTGTTGGATTAAGCGAAAGTGAAAAATCCAGTATTTTAACCAGTAGTAAAAAACCAAACCCAAGCCAAAACAAACCTATTCACAGCATCTTTAGCATAAATAAGTATTACTTCTTGATCAGATTTCTGTGGAACGCTTCTGGAACCCTTAATCAGCATTGCTAGGTGAGATTCCTTGTGGGAAGAGAGCTCTAGCTGTGCTTATGGGATGGCCTCAAACCAGTGTATTCATACCACAGGGCATATTTCCACATTTACAGAGTAGGTCTGTGTTGAAATTAGAAAAGGGCATGAGGTCTGTGCTGAATCAGGCTCCCAACCCAGCCTTTTGTGAGTGGAGACGGTAATTGATCAACTTTCTTAATCTTCATGATAACTGTAACTACTCACTAGTAAGTTTTTATTTCTTATAGAGGATTTTCACAATTTTGTCTTTTGAACTGTATTTGTCTTTGAAAATACAGTAAGACCTTCAGCTCAGAATAAGACATAGTGCAGAAAGTGAAAGCTGTCAGCTCAACTAAAATGTACATGGTAAACAAATAAAATAATACAGATGCAAACCAGAAATGTGTACATTTTTTAAAAGTTTACTTTTGTTATTTCAGTTGACATTTTACTGAATGTCATTGAGAGTGAATAAACAAGCTAATGAGGTTTTAGCTAAATCTCTGCAAACAAGTTGTGAATTAGAAAAAAAAAAACCCTCATCCCTTAATCCCTGACTTCCTATTTTGGGACTGTTCAAGTGTCCCCTGGTTTGCAGTGATGCATTCGTTCAATATGTGATCAGCATCAAAGGCA
>VXBO01014972.1:1227-59752 GCA_013400135.1 Rhinoptilus africanus
CAGTCTGAAGGCCGGGGAGGGGGGTTTGTGTGTGGAAGGTTTATTTCTAGCATATGTTGTGTATCTTCTCAATTGTCCAGCTGTTTTCAGGTACTCTAAGACTGGAGCTCCTTGGGCTGGCACTGTCCTTGGTAATGATCTATGCTAATTTCTAAAAACATTATGCTAATGTTTTTTCTTAAAGTTTTTGAAGGTGCATGTTGTTTTGAGTTACTCTCTACACTGTAAGACCATAGGGAAAATCTGCACCTACATCAGTTGATGTTTCTTGACAAATTAGTCTTCCTTCTTGCACTGGTCCTAACCTCTTGCTCTTACCTTCCAAAACACAAAAATCATACTATTAACTGAGTTGTTCAACAAAGCCAGGTGGCTTTTTTTGGATTGTGAGATAGTTCAGCTCACAAAACTTAGCTAATAATTTTGCAGTGAGGATGTTAGCAAAGTTATTGACACTGTTAATAGTCCTTCAGTGATTCCTCATAAAACCTGGGTCCCAATAAACATGGAGTATTTTTCCTACAGTGCACTGGAACAGAAGACAGCTCTTCATTTTACTGCATCACAAGAGATATCCAAACTACTCCAAGGGGAGACAGAATGCACAGATTAACTTTGATAGGTCTTTGCAGTGGGACTATTGATACCCAGGGCAGTAATTCTGACTGCTGAGACACAAAATCCAATCATCCATGTTCTTTTCATAATAAAGGTCATACGCAATGTAATCAAGTCAGTTCTCATTTGGCTAATCAGCTTTCTCAAACAAGAACAGAGGTAGGGAGGGCGAACAGTTAACAGGTAAGAATAAAAAAAGATCGAAAGAAATGGCATTAAAAAATCACAGTATTAGGCATCATGAAAATTATTTTGATCTGCTACTAAAATGTAACAGGACTAATGAAAAGGAAAAGGAGTGTCCTAAGTATTTTTCCTATTTATATCCAAAAGTAATTTTCAAATAGCTTTACAAATAAAAAAAAAAATGACTGAATACTTCTTGCATATCCTTTTTTCAGCAGGTATTTGTACCTAGTTTAACAAAAAAACTGGCATTCTGAGAAAAGTACACTACTAACCTAGTTAAATATCAAAGAAAAGCAAGGGACAGAAGAGTCTTTAAGTAGCATTTCATTGCAAAGGACTTTTCAAGGAATTTTTCATATTTTCCCAAAGAAATCCCCTGCAAAGCTGTATTTCAACATCAGCTTCACAATCAACTATTTTATATTGAATACAGTACCAATCAAGTTCAACATCAGTTCTGCAATTCACTGAGACTAGACTAAGGAATGTAAATGCCGCTAAGTGTCCTTCAAGTCTTATGTTAAGCTTGAGCACCAAATTCCTTTGTAGTTCTTCTAGGGTATTACCATTAGTATAGAAGGGTTAAAAGCAAAGGCTGATGATTGTTTAAAAATTCACATTACCAAAGTGGATTACATTGCATCTACTGAGGGGATCAACAATGTAAGCCTACACTAAGCCATTATTGCAGAAACAAAGCTTGCATTTTAAGCCTTTGGAAACAAGCATAAAATGGACAAAAGAAAAAATTCTTCTGATGTAAGAACAAGGCAAACACTACATGCTTTTCATACAGACTCACATTTTCAGAGCCATACAGAATACATGAAAATGGACAAATAGCCTTCCCAAAAAGCTCATCATGAACTCCTGACAAGATCAGCAAACTGGGAGAAAAGGACAAAACAGATAACTGTAAGTGATCAAATGGTATAAAGGAGGTCTTGTCTTCTCTTTTATTCTAGACACAACCAATTTAATTATCTTGAATTTAGGAATGAAGACTGGAAGAATCAAACATGCTTGTAAAAAACTGTGGTTTTACATCCCCAGTGAATTGCCTGATGTTCAAAGGCGCTAAATGCTGCAAATTTCTATTACAGTCAGTGGAATCTGAGGTTTCTCAACACATATCCATTTATCTGGCCAGTTAGAACTCAAACCTCATTAACTCAAGTCTGAAAATATTAGCAGAATCCTTTTGGATTGCTTCAATATTTCCTCTTATGCTCCCTAAATCCATCACTAAAATTTGTCTTGTACAAAATTAAAAACCAACAAATGAAAAAAAAAAATCAACAAAGCCCAAGTTGAGCATACTTTGTGATTTGGAATGCTATCTCAGATTGTAAGTACATCTTCCCAAACACTCTCCTATGGATGAAGATGCTCATCACTATTTCCAGTTGCAAATATAAGAGTTCAAATTTTCTGACAAAGTACTTGTCACAGTGGAAAACTCTGCTGTGAATGTAAATGAATAACTGTATTCAATGTAGTACCAACTCATGAGTAAATCACTGCAGACGCTAGTTAAACTACAGAAAACTTCCTAACCTTCTTCAGAAATCCTATTCTTCAGCAGTGAAGATTATTTTATATTAACAGCACAAACCAGCATATTTCAAGGACCATATTTAAGCTTCCTCAAGACAAGGAGACAGGACAGCATCATTCAACATTTCTACAGTTTTGGTTTCTAACTATAACTTGCTTTTGTTTTAATTCTGTCTTGATGAACTGAAATTGGATCAGCTACTGAAAAGTTGTGCAAGTCTACGAGTTAACATTAATCATAGCTGAAGCAGACTACGGCAGACAAGTTCTGGTTTTCTGAAGTGTTTTTAAACTGTTAACAGGAACAGACTTTAAGACATTTGTCATCTGTGCTTACTTTAAAAAGAGCATCATTATTTAAATGATGCTTTTATGACTGCACAAGTAATGAAGTTCACACTCAGAACAGTAATTTTCCTAGCACAGGAAAAATTATTTCAGTGAATTTTGTTAGTTTTTAGAGGTTCGTTTTGCAAGACTCAGGCTGACTACCGAGAACTCTCAGCAATTTGTCAAATTGGGCAATTAATTTAAACAGGGGTAGAAGATCTTTATACCAACTTTGATTCCCCAACTTTTAAAATCAGAATGTTTTTAGTATCTCACATTTTGCATCTCAGACTTTGGGTCCTCTGAAGGATAGATAGGAGAAGGCGTAACAGGTTACCTCCTTCCTTACACATTGTCCCTTACTCATATATTCTAGCTAATCAGAACACGTTCAAGTTTCTAAAAGTTTTTCCTCCTCCCATCTCTGATAAGGTGGCATGGTCTCATTTTCTCACATACTCAGTCCAAAAGCAACTCTAATGCACTTACCAGTATTTCAAGATATATAACAAGGTTTCTTGGTTTTCTGCCTGAGATTTTTTCTTCCTTAAGGGAGGGGAAGGGATACAACTGCATTTATAAGCCTACCTTTTTCTCATTAAGGGTGTTCCGATATTTTCTTATTTTTTATGTTAGCTCTTCCCTAATTTTTAAAATGTATTTATCAGAACAGTCAAAAAAAGTTGTGCAGAAAGATCACACACAATTAAATTTCTTTAAAATTGCATCCATGTGTGACAAATAAATTACACGTTTGGCTACCCTATCATCTACTGGTGAGATAAATATTGACTGAGAATAATCTACTTAAGAAAATTGAGGAGTTAGGATATTACTTCTTTAATTTGGCTTCATCTCAGTGGCTTCAATTTCAGAACACAGTCTTTTTGCTGTCACTTCAAGTATAAATTAAGCATCATAGAAGACAAATTAAAAACATTTTAAAAAGAAAGAAAAAATTGCCATTTCTTAAAAGCAAAAAAAGTTTGACAAACAATATGAAAAACTTCATATACACTGTATATTCTTTCATCTTTACTCTTGCTACATCTTCTAAAAGCTGATTGGAATAGAGCAAACTGGCTGCAGTAGCCAAAAGCATTTTTTCTGACATGTAATCAGTTCTTTGCCCTGTGGACCACTTTGACGTCTCATATGCAGTACACACATAAATAGGCCCAGATATGTCACTAGCACTGATCTAATACCCTCATTTTTCTGACTACAGACCCACTCTCCATTGTGGAGCTACACAGCAGTTTTTGCAGGCAAGCAACTCAGAAGAGGAACAAGAAAGCAGAAATTACAAGGTATTCCAGTAAGTAGAGCTGAGAAGCAGAAATGCAATATTGCTTTAATAGAACAATACTTAAAGTTGGTTTTCAAGGACACTGAGATACAATTATGAATCACAGATAAGACATAATAGAATTATTCTGTATTTTTCAGAGTTAACTCACTAAGAAACAACAATTACCACCATAACAACAATTTTCACAGGTAACTTATGAGGCTTACAAGCTGACACACAGAGATCTTCAGCTGACCCTAGGCTTTTGCTCCAGTGTCCCTATGAACAGAATGAGCTAAGACTGACAAGAGACAGGGAAACGCTCTGTAAAGAGCATTTACAGAGTAAAGAGGTACTGCCTGCCTCATTGATATTCCTTTTTATAATGTTCCTCTTCAATATACCTAAGGAGTCCCATTCTTTTGTCTTTAAGCAGCATATTAACTTTCTCAAAGTAACAAAGAAAGAGGCTAGAATACATGAACAGCTAAAAGTCTTTCCAGGAAATTTCTGTGATTATCTTTAGGTTTATTATCTCTTCACCTCCTTGCCTCGGTTATATCATATTCACCAATCTTCTGTTTATTTGTTAAGACAAAAAAATAATAATCATCTAAAAATAAAAGTAAATATTAAAAAGGGAATTCTATACTAGAGCAATTTTCACTCATCTGACTTCAAAATACAATTGCAATAAGATGCATTTTTTTCCTCCAAGTGTTCCTACCCTCCTTTTAAAATATCTTCTTCAATACTTGTGTGAATAAGTGTACTTCTCTTTCCCGATCTCTTTCAATCAGAAAAAAACCTAAGATGCAGTGGTAGTACAGAATCCTCTTTTGCACTTCAATAGAATAATTAATTGCTTACAAGGGCAAGAAGAAAGGCCAAAATTAAAACATTTTCAACAATAGTAAGAGGAAGCAAAATAAAACTGGCCAATTCATGTTGGCATTTAGGGAAGGGTGACCTCATTTTAGTACGCAGATCTCTGAAGGACGTGAGAGAGATTACATTGAATTTACATACTAGAAAGAGATATAGGAAAAATGTTTCTGTTGGAAGATGCAGATAACAAAACCGCTTGTTATTTTGGATATCTATCAAATACCTGCTATTAATTCTTTCAACTAGAGAAAGTTCTGTCCAGTGAACTGGCAGTAGTGTGAAAAGGAACCTACTGGGCTTTGTTAAATGGTCAGCACAATAACGTACTCTGGAGAAGAGAAGAAAGAGCACCAACTCCCTCCATATTCCTTGGCATACAGGAATACAAGTTTTACATGAAAAAATGTCTCTGAAATGAAAAACTGAATTGTGAAGAGAAATCCTTGTACAGGCACAAATCAATCAAAACACATCACTGGGCAGAAGGGCAAAAAAATCCTTGTAGCACTGATTAACCCCTTGGCCCAAGCCACCAAACTAGCTTAATAAAGATACTGAATGGAAACAGCTACTGCATGACTCTTCCCAGTACCCACAGAGCAAAGAGAAAAGGAAAAGAATAGGATGGAAATAACCACAGTACCCTGAAGTTAAGGAGTTGGACCTGTTGATGCCAACTGGCACCTGACCATAAGTACAAGCTGGAACACACAACATCCCCTTAGATGAAGGGGAGTGAGGAAGCCGTCACCACCTCTGGTGTATTTGCTCCAAAATCATTGCTTTTTCTGCTTTGGGCTAAAGGTCCACCTGATTTGTCCTATAAATTCTGTGAATGCTTTATCACTTGTGGTCAGGATTCACACAACAGTTAATAAACCTCAACTCACTTGTTTTGGTTTGATTTTAGCCTTTAAGCTATTAGCCTTAAATATTACTTGGAACTTGTGTTGAAGAGTAGCAATACGTATACTACAGAGATTATGTACAAACAGATTAAAAAGAAAAAATGTAGTTGATTATGACAGAAATGAGTGAATTCCAATTTACTTCACTATAATGCCGTCTTTGTTCTAATTATGCTGTTCACTTCCTTCCTAAATTGGCATATAAAAATAAGATTATAATTCCTTTCATTCTATGATAACATACTTATGAAAAATATTTCCCACTAAAGTAACACAAAGCATTACTCCTGAAATATGGGTCTTGTCTGAATAACTAACGGTACTCAGAGCACTCCACAGTGATGGTGACAAAATAGTTGCTCTGCTTCTTACTCTGCCTTCATAAAGCAAGTCTTTATTGCAAACATACATTATATTGGCATTGTATACGCTAGAAATGGAATGTGGGTTAGCTTGATAAAAATGTAAACATTTAATTAAAATAGATAGTTAATCACAAAACAAGATTGCTTATCATGTAATGTAAAAAAGCTGAAGTAAATCATTACTCTAAAAATAAATGTGCACAAATTCACACACATTTTATTCTCAGTGATTTCCATTTTAATGTTCACGAGTGAGGACTGATTCAATAAAAAACTGAAAGTATTCCATCTTCAACATTTACTGCTTTAAGACAATACACAAAGAAAAATGAATGGCTTAACATTTTAAAGTTTCCTCTTTGCTTACACTGAAACTCCTCCAATTCTAAACCATTCTAATTAAGCACCTGTTATTTAATATAAAAGAATCCCTGAACTTCAAACAGAGGCATCTGCCAAAAAAATCTGATGTTTAAAAAACCAAATCGTGTTTAAAAACTCAAACTACCTTCAAGTATTAGTGTTTTTAGACCACTCCTTAGATGGTTTTGATCACAATGCTCACGTCAGACAAAGTGAATTTTTTCATATATATATATATAGTAGAATCAACCATTTTTTTCCTTCTCTTCTCATCCTTTATTCTTTCCCCTATTTGTTTGTGAGCTGCTTAGCCTCTGAACTTGAAACATGTTCTCATAACCTCCCTGCTTCAAATCTGTGTGTTCTTTTCAGTTTTATGCTATATTGACTGAATATAAATTGACTTAAGGCAATATATCGAAGTAACTAGTACTCCCGAAAATTTTGGTCACATGTTAACTGATTCTAATGTGAAAAAGGCACATAAAAACACACTCGCTGTTAAGAGATGCTGTGTTTCCTGGAATATAATGAACACTGTGGTTGGATACACACATATATATGCCTACCATTGTGAAGGCATTGTTTTGATTATAATAGCGACTTTAGTCATGCAATGAGCACTACAATTATCTTTTACATTCTCAACCTAGTAAGAAAATTAATCTGACTTTTCCAAGCAATTATCCACTACAACTGAGTCAGTGCATTACCTGGCTGCTGGCCACACGGGCCAAGAGAAAGATTCTTACCCAAAGTTACAGTAATTACTACACATCTCTCGATCTTCCAGTGTATCTGCATATGCACAGAGTGTACAGATCTGTACACAGTGAAAGCTCCTGCACCTGGGTCGGGGCAACCCCCGCTATCCATACAGGCTGGGAGAGGAAGGGATTGAGAGCAGCCCTGCAAAGAAGGATTTGGGGGTACCGGTGGATGAAAATCTGGACATGAGCCGACAGTGAGCATCTGCAGCCCAGAAAGCCAACTGCATCCTCGGCTGCATCAAAAAAAGTGTGACCATCAAGTCAAGGGATTCTGCCTCTCTATTCTGCTCTCATGAGTCCCCACCTGGAGTACTGCATCCAGCTCTAGAGCCCTCAGCACAGGAGAGACATGGACCTTGCACAGGAGAGCATGTCCAGATCAGAGGACTGGAGCACCTCTCCTATGAGGACAGGCTGAGAGAGTCAGGGCTGAAGAGCATGCAGAAGAGATGCTCTGGGGAGACCTTACTGTGGCCTTTCAGTACTTAAAGGGGCTTATAAGAAAGCTGGGGGCAAACCTGTTAGCAGGATCTGTTGTGAGAGGACAAGGGACAATTGTTAAACAAAAGGGTGTAGATTTAGATTAGACATAAGGAATAAATTTTTTTATGCTGAGGGCAGTGAAATACTGGCACAGGTTGCCCAGAGGAGGTGGTAGATGCCCCATCCCTGGAAACATTCAAGGTCAGGTTGGACGGGGCTCTGGGCAACCTGATCTAGTTGAAGATGTCCCTGCTCATTGCAGGGGGTTTGGACTAAATCACCTTTAAAGGTCCCTTCTAACTCAAACTAGTCTTTGATTCTACAACAGCAAGAGCCAAAGGGAAAGATTCAAGCCAGATACACCCAAGCAAGAACCTGGCCCTGAATACGCCAATGACAAATTGGGTTCATGTTCTGTCCATGCAAACTAGTGCAGCCTACAAATTGTAAAAAGGAAATTTCTGCATTACAATTCCAAAGGAATTCCACCAGATAAACTGAATTTTTCAGTTCAGAATACAGAAAAAGGCATCCTTCTTCTGGTCTGGGATACCTAGTGTCCAGATAGATCTTCAATATTTATGACCGTACAATTAAAACCACTATAAATAACTGTAATCACATGAGCAATCTGTTGAAGAAAAAATCTGGAATAAAAGACAGCATCAATCACATAATGTTTATCTAGACAATACTTACATTTTTTCTTTTTTTTTTTTTTTTTTTTTTTTTTTTTTTTTTTTTTTTTAAGAACTTCGTCATGTCATTGATTTGACACACAACACTACATGGCACAATGATACATATCCATTTAGAAGTTTCAGCGCTAAAATGATAAAACACCCACAGCTGTGCTCAGACACAGAAATAATGCATTGCCATGTAAAAGATAGGAAAAAACTAAAATTTAAGAATAAGAATGACAGACTCACAGACAATTCCTTTTTCCATTCCCTTAAAACCTTTTTAAAATTCATATTACTCTTCATGTATGTCCTTATTTGTATTTTGCTCTTGACAACATTACAGAAGTGAGGATTTTGAACCAAAATAATTCAAACACAGCACTTTCAATAGATTTTGAATTAAAAATGCAAAAACTATGCAAATTTCAGCAGAGAGAGGTATTGAATCTCTAGCATGCAGCAGAGCAGAAGGCTGGAAGCCAGACCAGACATATAGCCTGCTCTCAGAAAACTTACAGACTTTGGTATTACTCATCCCACTTATCCTGAAATAGATCCAGATCAAAGATTCACTTGGCAAAGAAATTGCAACTATTTACTGAGATCTACAACTATTCATCTACTTACATAACTTCCTACATATTGAACAATCTGAAATAAACTGACAGGGGGACACAGATTTAGTTTCAAGAAAGCAGTTACATTAAGACTACTAGGTATTATGTAAATTAGTTTTTCTACCATTTCTCAGACTGTATTTTTTCTTAATCTAAACCAAGACTTCAGAACAAACACTCTAGTACATACGTTTTTTCATTGACAAATACAAGTAAAGAGATGCATTTACTTTTCAGAGATCACCTTACAATATTTCCTTTAAACTAGGCTCCATCACATCATGCTGAAAAGTTAGAAATACCTGAAAATACTTTTGAAAGCATTTTTGGATAAAGTAAATAATATAAATTAAAAATTCTGAGTTAATTGCTTTGTAAGAAGAGAAAGATGAGCACTCAGGTTGAACACACTCATCTTTGACTAGAACCAGACACAGGTGTTTTCTCATAAGATTGTCACTCTCTGTACATGATACTGGATTTGAAGTGTATTTTTCCACTCTACTTCTACACTTAAACCATTCACTTTACCCCAAAATGCTCTGGGTATTGTGCTATTTTTTTGAAGGAGAGTCTTACAGAGGACAATTTTTTTTTTTTAATCTTATGCTCCAGATAAAGAAACAGAATCAGACAAAATAACAGTATCCTATAATTTCGGTTTGTTCCTACTGAAAAAAGTGCTCTACTCCCCCCCTCATTTTTTTTTGTAAAGTGTGAATTTGCAGTGCAATTCCAATGAGGACGAGCACATTATTTAAGCCAAATTACCACAACTTCACAAGAAAACATAATCAGATAATAACTTAAGATACCAACCTGGAAAAGGCACTATCCTCAACCTTCCTATCAACTCAAATTTCTCAAAATGTGCAACTAATCTACATTCTAATGGCACTGAGAGGGGGATGTCAGTAAAACTGACATTTACATCACATCTCTGTTGGCATAGGGATATCCAAATACTACCAGAATGAACGCCCACATTATTTATGTAACACCTAAAAATTCCTATTAAGATAACAAAATATGTTCAGTTCAAGCCAATGCAACATATCCAGAAATATCTATTGCAAAACATTACAAGCTGAATAAATCACTAAACTAAATTAATTCAGAATTTTCAGGTGTGGTACCAACCACCATTCATAGGAAACCTCTTTTTCAGTGGGACCAATACAGAGAATCAATATTATGACAAGCTACCATTTGTCAAGTCTTGCTAAGAGATGTATCCATTTTCCAAGCGTGAACCCACTGGGACTGCTTATTAAACATGGCAATTCTGGTGGTCTAAACAGCCAACAGGTCAACTGGCTGGCTTCTTAAATTGGTAGCTGTTTTTTTAACCAACACTTCCACTAAGAAAAAATCAGACAAAATCAATGCATCTGTATGTAGTCTAATACAGTTTTCCCACTGCTGGAAGCTGAAGTGCCAGAAGCCGCACTTTTAACACCTGAGAAGCAGATATATCCCAAAGTTTGTTCGAGAACACAAAATAAGATCAACTCAGCCAGCCTCTGAAAGTGCCAAAATCTTTCTTTGACAACATCTATTTCATTAATTTATACAGATGGAAGCTGATAATCAGGACCGCATGCAGTTCTTGATCAGAAGTTAAGTCTTTACACTTTGGACAAGCCCATTTACCTACTTTACAAAAAAAAAAGTAAATCAAGCCTCAAAGTGATTTATTACTGTTACCCACATCAATGACATGGATCTCGTGAGGCTAACATTGGTTCTACGTTTGAAAATCCCAGGATGAAAGGCACAGCATAAGTCCAAAGTAGTAGCAGCATAATTAACTTTTCAGTGTAAAAGCTATCTTGGGCTTTGAAAACCCTACCTTTTGCTTTGAAATGTATGAATGTTAACCCATTTCTGGATTAACTGACTGCACAGTTATCCCACACCACCATAAAAATTCCAGACTTGATACAGTTCTTACATTCAGAAACATGATCCTTTGTCAAGAGAATGGCATTTCCAATTTTGGGAGGAAAAAATTACATTGATACAACATTGAAAACACTGCTTGCATCAATAAAGAGAGTTATTATGTACGAAGGCAAACACGAATGGACCAACTCACATAAGCAGAAGGAAATGCAATTTAAGCCCAAAACTTAATGGAGAGCTACACCGAGAGAACAGTTGGTGCTGAGTGAGGATGGGAGCTCCTGCCTACTTTTGAAGTGCCTCCAGATTAGGCTACCTGTGAAATGCACAAATCAAGTGTCAGGATTGGTCCCTGTTCTTCTGATGTCTCTTTTAGCACACTTTTATAAAGCACTAAAAGTTGTGAGGGGGGAAAGAGGGAGGGAAACTCTGTGCCTTTTCTGTAAGTCCTCAGACATCATAAAAAAATTCAGACACTTAATTTCATGCAAAATCTCCAATACTTACAGTTATTCCTAATATACATTAAGAAAAAAAATAACTATAACCAAAACACTTTCAATTCCTAAAAAATACTCTAAGACACTTCTGCTAGTGCTTCTATTTCTAACACTGCATCATAGATATTACATCTTGGCACGACTGTAACAATTTTCTCCTCATAAAATTCAAAATGGCCTTCTTCCAAAACTAGCCTTCAAAAAAAAAAAAGAAAAGAAAAAAGCTCTTAATAAATCTAGCACCTGAAAGCTCTCTGTCAAACACCAGCATTTTATTAGTAGTATAAAAACATAGAGTGAACTGTTATTATAAATAAGTTCTGTACGTTTTTGTTGTGAAATGTTATTAAATATGGGGGGAAAACTCTTATTCCTGTACAACATATCTAGCTCTAAGTTACTAGATCAAGAGGTTTTTCTTTTGAAATAGATTATTCCAAGACCTGATGAACATATGATAACATTTTAATAAGTCATGAACTTCATATACACCAGCGCCATTCCATCTCAATAAATGAACATAAGTATGATGAGAATCTGAGTATCATAAAGCTATAATATATTAAGATGGCATCATCTTTCAGGCTAGACATTTACAGCTTCCAAAATCACAAACTGCAAAAGCTCTTTTAATGTTAATAACAAAATAATGCAGATTTCTAGGTACAAAAGGACTCCAACTTCTGGGCTTTAAAGAATAATGTCAGTTAGTAAGAAACATCAAGAGTTAAATCCAGACAATTAGTTCCAGGTACCAATATTCAGATGTCATTGATATCCTCAAATTTCCTGCTCAACTGCAATCTAACCCTTTACACAACTAAAACCTCCACGACTTTTGTGCAAAGTATAGCTAGGCACAAGAAGATCACTCTGTTTCAAGGCACAGATCAGTATCCAGACAGATTTTAGTGTCTGGAGAGGCCACGCAGTCATTCTCACATCACCATTTTCAAAAATTTTTTTAAACGTGGATGTTCTTTATCCCAGGAGGTTGCCCTAACCACCAGGCTGCTTCTGAAGTAAATTTCACTCCTCTTGTACAACCTACTTTACTCTGCAGGAGTAGCCAAATACTCAGTAGAAGGAATGGAGAGAAGGAGGAGAGGGGAGTTACCAATAGTATTACAATGTCAGAGAGAAGGATTAAAACCATGCTAGAGCCACAGTTATATTTTTGCTGTGAAGTGTAACTTTTTCAAAACCAAACATTAAGAGAACTTAGTTCAAACCATTGAGTACATGAGTAGAACCAAGTCCCGGCACACACAGTATGTCTCTTCAAGATACGGGGGCATCTGGAAACAAACCAACAATGGGAATGTCCTCTTCCTCTTGTGAGTAAATCTAAGAAGCCATTTCTCCTGCTAAGATAACTTTTGTTTAGCTTTCTCTTGTTTCTTGTGAGAAAAGCATGGCTATCCCAACATCAAAAGTACGCTGGTAAGAAAGCAAAGGAGAGACATGCACCCAATTGGTTTGGAAGGAGAAGGCTTATGACATGCTGCTGCCCTCAGCATTTCCTACTGTTTTTCTTAGATCACTCCTTGCCAGCTTGCAAATTCTTGAGAAACACGGAGTCCTGGGCACCAGCTCAAGACTTGTGAGAAGTTAAATCCATAAAAATATGGGATTTCAAGAAAAATTTACGCATGTAGGTGCAAACTGCAAACCTAAATCATTCTCAGTTGACACTTCAACTTTGTAGGCACCACACTACCTGTAATTTATCACACAACCACACTTCTGCCTTTATTCATGCCAAGAATCATCCCAGTCTTGAAAAGACTGGGGAGGACAGACCCAATCTTGTAGACTATACATTAAAACACTGTTACATTCTTTGACTCAATTTGCTTTAGATTCTTTAAGTGGTGAAACACCTCAGAAAATGCTGCATCTTGACTGTTATAGACAGCCTTCAAGAAGTTAAGAAACATTCAGCCTCCTTGCCTTAGGAAAGACATGAAGATATTCCTCCTCTTCTCAAAATCCTACAGTGCAGCATGTAAACAGCGACCTCTTCTTTTGCTGTTTTAGACTAGAAACATGTGATCCCAGATCCGTGTATTCTGTTTCAGGTCTGCTATATCGCCTTTGGTGTATTTGCTCCATATCACAGATGACCACAATTTCTCCCTCATCTCTACATTTCAGAAGAGCAGAATTAAAGCCCCAGAAGTATACTGTAAATAGGTTCTAGCAAGTTCTACTTGACTAAAACAAAAACAATCCTTCCCATCATAATAATTCTCACACAAAGACAGACATTATTGCTAAAACAAGGTGCCAGGGAGATTACTTTATCTTTTCAGGTATTCTATAGATTAAATGCAAAGATGAGATCATAACCCGAAATAGTTAATAAGAATTGAAAACAGGATGATTTCACATTGGTACAGAAGATCTCAGAATCACAATGCAACAAAAACACCACAGGTAAAGTCTGAAGTTATGTCATGGTTGCTGTAAAAAAGATGCTACCTGAAGCTGATGGGACAGGTACGATACACCTCTCAGCATCCTAAAAAGCTTAAAATTAAGGCTCAGGCAAGGAAATCAATCAGAAAAGAGAAACAAAATGTTTTAAGCGCTACAAAAAGAAAAGGAAATTATTGAACTTGTAAGAAAACAGAGGAAATTAATGAGGGAACATTGAGTGCTCTGCTCTTCTGAAAATAGTCCTACATGTTAATCCGTAAGTAATCTGAAACAGATAACCAGTGATATGAAGTATCACTGTTCAAACCACTTGGGGAAGAACGCAATACACATGCATGTCTCACAATGAAATATATGGAAGGATGGAAATAGAATGCTTCATACGCACACCCCTCCCTTACATAAACTGCCAGATCCTTGAGCTAACTAACAATAGCCTAAAAACTAGCTGAAAATCTTCAGTGGAACACACTGCATTATTTGGGAGTGAGATTTTAAAAATTAGAGGACAGTAGATATAAAAAGAACTGGATAATTCTTTTATGGTTCTAATGCCAATTCAAATGATGTGTTTTTTCCAGTCATAATAAAATGTAAACGGCATAGCAGAAAAACATAAACTTTAATAGAAATTTTTAAATAAGGAAGAGCTGAGGAATTTCAGGAAAAATTCTAACCCTTTTTTTATATTATAGAGCCTTTTTTTCCACTTTCACCCTCTTTTCACTATTAAAGTATTTCAGAAGGTTTGCGTTTCTGTACTACTCTGAATAAAACACCTTTTTCTTTGTTAATGATGTTTTCTCTGTCAAAAGCAGGAGCTTGATGAATGGGTTGAAAGGCCACCTAACTTCTCTGTTGCTGCTGGAATACTACATTTAGCTTTGTCAAAAGCCATTCTACAGCTTTTCATAGTTACATTCCATGAAAGAAATGTTCCACCTACTAAACCAATTACTACTTCAGGAAGGTAGTATTTCATGTATTCAACAACAGAATTAAAATATGACAGATCAGAGCACTTAATACAGTGATGCTGTAACTTATATGCAGATCAAAAAAAGAATAGTTCATTGAAGGGAAAAAAAGGTGGGTTAAGACCATTTAACAGCTCAGGAAAAAAAATTTTGTGTTCTTCTGTTACATTATTAACAAGAGCAATAGGAATGAAGTCACAATAGTATAAATAATTCAGTTTTTTCTATAACCTAGTTTGTGGCGGAGCAAGATGAAACTGAAAAGAAAGAAGAAAAAACTGTTTATCATCTGAAAGATTTCATCTGTGAATTAACGAGGTTTGTATATGAAATTATTTCATATTAAGTATGGTGAAATATCATTTCATACTAGACACAGTAACACCATCAATAATTACTAAAAACAACTACAGTTTTCTTAAAATTTCAGAAAAATATTTCGAAAAAAAGCTCTCCTAATGCTTATCTTGGGAAAGCATCACTCTGCCTCAGAATCAGTTCCTAGCTAAACCATCCACTACCAGATGCTTATCAACCCATTCTTTAAAATATCCACTGAAGTGTATTTTCAAGATCCCTGGTAGCCTTTCACTAATTCATACATTAGAAGGTGGTTTTCATAGTTTTCAACCTAAATTCATCACTCCAAATGAAGGTGCTGGAGAGAAATTAAAAAAACCAATTAGTTGCTAATAACTTTGTAACATCCTTCTTTACTGTCCAGTCTTCTCCCCTCTAGAATAAGCAAATTCAACCATTGCAAGATTTTCCTCATAAGCTACTTTTTCTAAACTATGTAACACTCATTTATAGCCTTTTTAAGACTCGTTTTTCTACAATCTTAAAAACACTTTCCCAAAGTAGACACAGATGATTACCAAACAGAAGAGGATAAATCACATCCAGTTTCTTATATACAGCAGGACCTTTAGTAGGTCATAGACAGTATATACCTTTCTTTGCAACAGAACTATGATTCAATGCACCCTGTGACACCCCCAAACCACTCACAGGTTGTATTCTGCCATGCTACCTGTTTATGCTTTCTGCATTTCCCCTTCTCAACACTAGTCCTTGCTGTATTTTATGAGTTTATTTCATACCATCTATGCAATACACCACAGACATCATGAACTCCAATTTCAACCAAGGTGTTTGCAGCATCCACTCACCACCTACACGTCTGCAGCCCTGTATGTTGCAAAGGTGGGCTAATTCCTTTACCCAGGTAGTTAAAATGTAAGTGGATCTAGGACTGCACTTCTCAGCCTAAAAATGAATGGTTAATAAGCATTCCCAAGAGAGATGTTTCAACTATAAGGATAGCTACCAGTATTTTATCTAGTCTTATTTCCTTATATCATTTATGAGAATGCCAAAGGAAATAGAGCAAACAACAAATAGCATGTAGGTCACATCAGTTGCTCTACCTTTACCCAGAAGGCCAGTTTTCGTGTCCCATTCCCACACAACATACACTTAAAAGTACGGCATAAACCACTAATGTAAATGACTGTACATCAGTTCACTGGAGGCAACACGGCCTTACACTGCTAAGACACAAACACGTGAAAAACATCATGCTGCATCTCACTGGAGAGAAATCTAGCAGCAACGTTGGTTCTCAGCAGCCTTACCCTCATCCTAACTGCACTACTGAGCTTCAAGCAGAAATGCACACTTACATATAAACATTAGTAACTAGAGCTACCAAACTCACTTTAAGTATTTGAGTTCCACAATATATTTTTAAAATGTCACCATCATTTAGGTAGGCGGCGGCAAAGACAGCTTGAACAAAGTAATGTACTGTAGGGGATAGCCCATTTGTCTCTGCTTCCATCATCTTAAATCTATTTAAGGAGTCAGAAAGAAGCTTTTATGACATGACCTGTACAGTCTTGCCCTTTTCATCTCGATCTCTGAGAAAAGATTGCTCCCAGATAGGACCAGATTTCACAAATACATATAGAAAATCATTTTGCTTAGCTAACTCAAAGCACAGACTGGTAGAAGTAAGATACCAGTAGCGGATGAGGAGACAAGGGTGAAGGAAGCCAAACTAAGAGCGAGGTCTGCAAAAAGATTTTTTGCTGCCAGGAAACCCTTAGACTTCCAGAAAGGTGGCAGGTACCTTATTCTCTGGAAGAGGTAAGAGGAAATGGGGAACACTGAAGGCAGAAGGAAATTCAATGAATATATTTCTTTTTTTTAACTTTTTTTCTCCCTCTCTCCTTCAAGCCAAGCTATTCCTTCTGTGGCAGTTACAATAATCTGCTTTATTATCCATCTCTCATCAGAATCCAGAACATTCTTCACCAAAAACTTGTGGCCTAACATATGAATCTTGGAATGCTTCACAGGAAAAAAAAAATGCATTTTATAAGTTATGTTTTGTTAAAGGTATTTTTACAGCACAAAGAAACAAATATCTGCAGATTAACAAAAGTCATCAGAAGATTAAATACTATTGTAACTACAGCTACCTTCCCACAAAACACCTAAAGTAACTATTGCACAACAAAAATACTTTCATTAGAAATCAGGCAGGTATTTATCTAAATATTAAGAGACAACATAATTTTACATTAACGCATGCAATTAACAGGACTGGTGATAAAGTTGCAGGACAATTCCATTATTTTAGAACAGAACACCAATCACTACCTATTAAACTTTGTCCAAAGGCAAAAAGTACATACTACAAAAATAGCACCGAATGAGGAGCACAGTCCCAAATAACAGGTTTTAGCTTACAAATTCTAAAACTAAAATATTCTGTAATCTGAAAGAAACTAAGCAAATTATTTTGCGCAGAAAATAGCTTGTGGTGACAAACCGATTCTGCTAACTCAAATAAAATAGCTTTTGAAACTATTTTTAAATTTCATCCAGTCTCTGAATTCTGAATTCATTTACCAATTAGATGCCCAAATTAACCAATGCAATCAGATTCAAATAGTGTCAAGAATCAGTAGTAGTTTCAGCATCGTTCTGAAGTGCAAGAAATTACTCATACTAGTTCTATGTTCTAAACTGATATAAAATTTTTAAAGTTTTGCTAGTTCCTAAGTTTACTGCAGGTTACAGATGATTTAGAGTACTTGTCCTAAAACCTTTTGAGAATGTAGTTATTTTCATATTAAGTTATATGATGCCAAGAGAGGTGGTAGATGCCTCATCCTTGGGAACATTCAAGGTCAGGTTGGACGGGGCTCTGAGCAACCTGATCTAGTTGAAGATGTCCCTGCTCATTGCAGGGGGGATGGACTAGAGGGCCTTTAAAGGTCCCTTACAACCCAAACCATTCTATGATTTTATGTTTGGATAGTAGAGGCATTAATGCACATAAAGCTGGAAAAAGCTGTAAGAAAATGTTTCTGTAGTTTTCTCTTATTTTGGAATTTTCTTCATGAGTAAGTTTTAGATTCTGGAAAAGGAAGAATTACCTTTGCAAGTCAGGATAATACAGAAAACAGTAATTTTTTCATTAAAATACTTGGGTTCTGTTACAAAAGATTCAAATAAACAATGCACTAAAAATTCTCCTACTATCTACCACCTACATAAAAAGTACTCGATATGCTGAAACTCTTGCCAAAGCATTAAAAATTAGACCCAGAACATAACTGCCACACTTAAGTTGGTCAATTCTGAATTTAGTAATTTCTAGATGAAGTTTTACTGGTCTCTTCTATTTTATCTCTCTTGTAAAATGTTCCTTACCCTATTATCAATTACTTTATTCAGTCATCCTCTTCTTTCCTGGTGTGTACAACTACTACTACCTTGTACCTGAAAAAGTAGGAGCAGTGGATCAAAAACATACAAAGACAAGGCCCAACACACCCAAAAGGCAACAGAAATGAAGAAGCCAGTTTTCCCCAACAATGACCTTCAGGAAGACAGCTAGTATTTCTCCTCAGCTTGTCCTGGAAAGGTCTTCTCTAAAAACTCCTTGAGAGCCAGTAAAACATTTGCAGCAGAAAAGTAATTGTAAAAAAGGAGAGTTTGCCTTCCTCCTCCCAGTTGCCAGAAGTATCTTTGTTTCTTCAGGAGCAATAAGGTCATGAATGGTAGTTTGCTCCTCCTCTACCTTCTACTTGGGTCCTCCATCCTCCTGAGAGCTCCAGACATCTCTGCTGTTGCTTAGCAGTTTCCTAAGAAGCAGCAGAATGAGCCTGATCCAATTCTGTATGTTTTGCTGCTACTCGACAAAAAACTTGTGGAAGGTAACGGACAGGTCCAATGAAAGGTAGTAGAATATACTGTGTAAAGAAAGTTTTTATTTCATTCCCATAATCAATTTTCCCTTTAACGCAGTCATATCAAATTTTGTCCCTGTAAGTTCTGTACTATGGTCAGAGTTCCCACATCTAGGCTGGCTCATTTAACACAACCACAAAAGTGAAACTTAGGGCAAAGTCCACTATGCAGGCCACTATCAAATCATCCACAATCAAAACTTCTTAAGCTATATGGCAAGGTTACAGCAGGACATTGACTTTTTATGAAGTAAAGTGAAAATACTGATTATGTTTAACAGGAAGATGTTTAAAAGGGTAAAACCTAAAGATTTTTTTTAAAAAAAGGAAAACAGCACCCTGAGAAGACTCTATTCACTTGACATTTTTGACTTCTCTGCACTAAAAAAGGTGGAGAGAAGTTTTCACCCCGACTACAATGTTTCTATCACAGTCTTAACATAGTTTAACACAGTTGGCCATTGCACTCAGTTCAGATTCAGTAGGAAAAGCAAAGTTGCCAAACTGCATGAAATCTCTAGCCAGCATGGACAAGAGGCCTGTTAGAAATGAGAGCCTAGTCTGAGAACAAATATGGAGCCTGGCTGGCACCAAAAGACCCAGTTAGTGAGATACAGTCACCAGTCCCCTTAACCTGAGACGGGAACGATGGGATAGATGTGTGTGTACGTGTAACACCTCAAGATTAGGTGCAGCATTGCCCCAAATTTTACACTAGCTGCCTTCTGCCTCCCTAGGAGAAACATAAGTATTAAGTTAAAGCTTCAAAGCATGAGTTATCATTCTTTGCTATAGTGTCAATAATTATCTTCATCTGTGAAACAAAGTATTTCTCATTATGATCCTTGGATCTGGTAATTTACCAATCTTGCCCTCATGTTACAAAGCAAAGACCTTCAAGGGTGAACCAAGGAAGCTATCTGTCCTTCCACAGGATTTTTTGGTTTGGGGTTGTTCTTTTTTTTTTCCTTTCTCTTGTGTATGGCAAAGAGGGGGAGGCAGGGAGAAGAGGGTGAGAGGAAGGTTGAACTATACCTGGCTCTGTTAGGAAACATTAAGAGCTAGACAGACTTGATAGCTCTTTTCTAGGTGGGTCTTGTTTTGGAGACATATTAGGACAATAGGTGTTACTCTACAGTTATTACATTAAACCAGGCTCTTTTTTATTTAACAAGTTTTCACATTACAAGAATAGGAGAATGAAGTTATCAAAAACTAATATGGGAACATGCAACATCTGAATTTCCCTCTTGCCAACACTGCTTTTATTAATACAGACAAATATATCACTATTAGTTTATATCATACTAAGGCTTTTTAGGGATGCAACATAACAGTGAAGATTTCTAAAGAAAGGAAGTAAAAGACAACAGCAGTGCGTTTAGTTTCCTAATTAACAATAATGTCAAGATACATTGTCAGTAAAAGTTTAATAAAAATTGGATTGCAGCTACTTCCTGAGGTTTATGTGGTATCTGTAGCATTGTACCACAGCATGGGGTATCAGAACACAGTGGGACTGTTTACCCTGTCAATCACTTGTCAATCTACCCAGCTTTCTACAAATACCCCTTGTATTTGGGAGCAGTTACACAAACCTCAGTAATTAAAATTTTTAACACAATGATGGACACATTTAGCAAATCTACTAAGTTAAAGCCACTAACATGCACAGGGAACAAAAAGTACTGTCATGGTTACCCTCCTGCAATTAGGAAGGTTATATGTAAAAAATCTCCTATAGCTTTTTTATTTGAAATACATACTTATTTTTCAGGTATTGTTTCCATTTGTTAAAATAATGTATTAATAAGCACATGTGTCTTCACACTCAGTAGGTAATTTTTGTTTTTCTCCTCCACCGCATACTTCCCATAGAAAAAAATAAGAAAATATTTTCTTTTACACAAAGCATCTTGGAATCATTTACGGTATAGAAAGTAGACTAACCAGATTTTCCATTAAGAAGGCAGAAGAGAAAACTGTTGAGGAGAAAAAGCCATCTTCTTCAGAAAAGACAGAAATCTAGACATCACAATGTCGACTAGCTGAGATTACAGTGCAATCCACCAACATGTAAGGTCAGACCAAGGTTCACAACAGTGATGAGAAATATTATGCTGAAGAAACTGAGAAGACAAAAAGCTTTCACTGTGCCCAAGAATCTGATGAAGTTGATAACTGAAGAATGGAAGAAGCATGACTAAACATGATATCCCCTGAGCTCTGACAAGTTATACAAGAAGAACGAGTGTCATCAGAAATTATTGCTGATATCCATTAAACGATCCTCTATTTCTTCACACACAATTTTTTCTTTCATTGATCCGTGACATTTGAAAGAGGGGATGTGACCAGCTTAAAGTTCCTCATGACTGCCCAGGAAACTCAGTCTGGAACACTGTCAAATTATGGGCTTGATTGCAATATGCAGTCAGAGTTTTTATCACTGAGGAAATACAAAATTTTGTACTGAAGTATTCCCTGTTCTGTGACTCTGGGTTCAGGTTTGGCAAGCTTGCATTTCCTGGAGAAACAAAAAATGCTGCAACTCTAACAGCTGGCCAAACAAAATAACTGTCCACAAAACCAAGAGAAATCATAGCATCTTTCTCAAATAGAAACCCAATGATGATTTTGTAAGTAAGACTTGTCATAAATCAGGCATGCAAGGTTAATTCTCAACTCTAGAATGCTTTACAAATATTATGTATCTAAACAACATTCCTGGGAATTATAATCTGCATTTTCAAGTGACCATGAAAAGAAACTATATAATTTGCAAAATACCTTGGTTCTGGTTCACTATGCAGGCTACGCTGTTGGAATAGTCTGCCACTTCCTTCTTATGGAATCATCTTGCCCTTTTCATATTGAAAAATATGTGAAAACAGCAATCAACTTAGATAATAAGAACAATCTGAGAACAAAGGACAGTTATATAGAGTTTAGCTCCCTTAGCCAGGATCCCATATATGTACATGAGAACAGCTCTGGCTAGTATTGTTATAGGAAAAAAGGAAACTGGAAGGACCAGCAGAATCCTGAATTTCAAAAAGTAAGCATACTGCACCAGACTGTCATTCACTTCAGAGACAATGTCCAAATACTAGGACATTGCATTGATCAGCACATCAGCACAATTAATTGTAGGCCATAAAGAAATCTTCAGGGCTAGAGCTGGCACTGATGGAAGTGAAAAGGTGGGGAAGATTTATTTCCTCTTCATTATGAAACATGCACAGCATCCTTCATCTACCAATACACCATTATTTTTCAAGATTCACATGCAATTTACAGTATTGTTTCCTACATTTTTCATATGCTTCCCCTGGCACCAGATTTCATTAAGATGCTGGCAGTGCCATCTGCAGCTCCAAGAGCATCTCTTCTGACAACAGCTTGATCTCAGATGAGTCATTCAGCTTGGGCTAGCGAGCAAGGAGAAAAGCCTCTTAAGCCCGTCTAAAGAAGTCAACTCAGTGGGCTGCGTTAAGCACCTTGCAAGAAACAGTCAGCCAAGTGGAGAGCACAGGAAAAAATGTCTTCACCTCAGTTTTAAATTCTAACCTTGAAATTCTGAATTTGAAATTCTGAATTCTGCCACGGCCTGGATTCCATTGCAGAATCCAGCATCATCATTCAAAACAAACAAAAGATACCTCATTCCACCCAAGCAATACAGCTCCCCCTAATCTTTGGCAGAGGAACCTGAAGAACCCAATGGAAAATAATCCGCCAGACGCTAGTGCTGATAGTCACCACAGGTATCAGTACCATATGGTAGACATCCACTACAAGACATGAACCTATTTAGCAGAGAAGCTAAGCAGTACATTTAGAAAAAGCAAATATATCCTGTTTATATGAGAATTGTTTATATTCAAAAACAGTACACAGGATTGAATCAAAAGCAGGAACAGCAGAAAAGCTAAAATCTTTGTGTTCTGGCAATATTTTTCCTACTCGACAAATCTGCTTTCTGAGTTAAGAGTTTTCAGGCCAGTCTAGGTTAAAAACTACTTGAGCATACAAAAGAGACTTTAAAATTATATACAAATATTAACTAAAACAAATAAAATGGAATTAGAGGTTAAGTTAGTGCAGTGCTAGGAAGTTCACGGAAGGCCGGGAGGGAACTGGCTCAGCACCCACAAGGGGGAGCCTGCCCTTGAGAATAATGTGAACTCTTGCTCTTCATTAGACAGTTCGTGATTATCGGACAGCTCACCAGTCTACAATTTAGTACAGAAAATTTTCAGCAAGCTTTAGGCTTTAATCAGGGACGGTGTTTGCATAAGAGAAAAGTCACAGGAGGGGAAGAGAAGGAAGGAAGTTGGAAAAAATTAAGAAATTGGGATGTGACCTTTACAAAGAGAATATGTACAATCTGTCTAAATACACTGATTTTTAAAAGGAAGAACCAGCCCAGGGAAACAGGAATGGAACACACATACTCAGAAGATATATTTCCTATTTATCTTGATTCCTACAGTATGCCTGTTTTCACTTCTAATCTGCTTGGAAATGACTACATATTTGTTAGTATTTCCACTTTGGAACTATTTATCTTCATAGCCATGGTAATACATTCACATAAAGGCATCAGAGCTGCCAAATTCCTTCATTACGATTTGGATCATGGTGTAGAGACTGGGGTGTTGGCACTTGCATCTCACTGGACCCGTAACAGCAGACACTCATCATCATCAACTCATTATCACATTTTCCCTTCATGGCTGTGTTTATTTTAAGAAATTCCCATGTGTTCAAACACTACCTAGGCTTATTTCAGAGTATGAATTCCACATAAAACTTCAGCACAAATAAATATTTCCTTACTTTCCCTTTACACTTCATCTCTTCTGAAGCAGTTTCTACAGATTCACATCTCCAAGCTAACATCCAAGAACAAACCAAAAAGCATAAAACAGATCAAAACAACATATTTATCATACATGCTTTAAACTCCCCCCAAAAGCTTACCATGTTCCTTTTCAAAACTACAGTTAATTCACACCACATTTCCTTTTAAAAAAGACTCTCATATTTGGAAAGTTTTATGTCATGTAATCCTCTCTAAACATTACACAATCTCAAAAGCACTGCTGATAAAACTACACCCAGCAGGATATTGTAATTAAGGATAAAGCAAAACAAAGCATCAATTAATATGCGATTCCTGGTTATACAATATTTTCCTCTGGTGAGGAGCTGCAACCAAATTCAGAACATCCTTTCAATCTTCTTCTGGACCACCCAACTTAAACTGAAATATTTTCCAAGTTTATTCCATGGTTGTTTTGGGTTTTTTTTAAATTCTGGTCATAGCTTTCTGTGTGCACTGTTTCTTCTCCTATCTACATTCACAGAAAATAGACCCAGGGTTTTCCATATTTTGATGTAAAAGGAAAGAGATTCCTAGCAGATCCAGGCAAATTCATTAACCATGGTGTACCAAATCGATGATAAGTAAACACTTGAGCAGTAGGGATACATTAATCATCTTCTGTCTGTATCTTCCTTTGGGCATACCAAAACTACTCTCCCTTTTTGTTTAAATACTTGCCAAATTCACATGGGACCTTCACTATTGTTGTACAGAATGAGATGTTACACCATTAAAAAAAGGTTTCTGCAACATTCACATTTAGCAAACTAATTAGAAAGTCATCCTGAGTTCGGAAGCCAAAATAACAACACAATGGACAAATACAGTCATAAAACCATAATTAAAAAATGCAAGTAAATTGAACAAAAAAAGACAGATTAAGAACAGCAGACTTTCTTACAAAACAATCCCACCCACAGCTACATCATGCAAAAAAAGAGGCAATGAATACTGTTACAGGAATCTAGCTTAAGTTCCATCTTCAACAAAGTACATAGTCAAATAGCTTTACATTTCTAAGAAATGTAAGAATTTTCTTCCAAATGCGTACCTCTAATTCATCAACTAATAATGCAAAACTTAATGGAGACAGATAATATTTTTCCTAACTACTTCCTTATGGGCAAACTCAAATAAAACTTTTCAAGACAGGCATCTCTGGCTTTATTGCATTTTCCCTTTGACTACCTCTCAAAGACTGGGGTCACTTGTTGTTTCCTGGGGGGGTTGTTTTTGTGTTAAATTTTTTGTTTGTTTTATATCTCAAGCATCAACAATTAAGGCACAAAGAATTACTGGTGTTAATACATTTGCATATCCACACATATCTACACATCGCACACTAAGGCTTTGCTGTATGCAGGAAATACAGAGTTATGAATGCTCAAATTCCTATTTCAGTGAACACAAAACTGAGTGGTTACGCTAACAGTGCTTTACTTCAGGAAACAAACTTTGAAGTCTTTCACAGCAACAGTAACATAACCATACGATTTTTTTGCTTCCTACTTCTGTTTATTAAAATGTGCAACAATTCTTGTGTACCTTAATCTAAATTTCTTTAGAGTAAGCATGTGAAATAATATGCTGATAACACTTCAGCACTTTTCTGCCAGTGCTGAAAGGCTCTCTAGACTGAATCCTACATTACAAACTATGATGATGATGATGTACAGCTCTTGTAAGACAAATAGTCTTCCCTGGACAAGAAGGCACATCAGCAATCAGCAGATTCCTAGTTCAGTATTTGCCACTTTCGGGTAAGTGTTAGCTCTTTCATATTTCAGAAAATGAACCAACTCACCGTCTAGGGTCTATCTAGGTATAAGAACTACTGCTTGTTAGCAACGTGTGCTCCATCTGACTCCTTTTCACCATCCTAGTCAAACACTTTAGATGAAACACAATAGTGCAAGCTGTCATACTGCAAAACAGAATTAGGCCATTCTCCCCACTTGGCACCTCTGTGGATAAAATCACTATGAAGACAGCTTGTAACAGAGTGGTTAGGAGACCAGCAGTGAATAAAATTAGTGGCAGAAAAAACTTTTATTTTCTGCTACTACAGTGAAAATCCAACATCCACTGTTACTCCTAAATGTTAAATCTTGTGAATTTATAATTCCAGCAGACTGTCAAGTTCCATTTTTTTAATGAGAATTCATATATCTCGAAGCATTACTAGTAATTTAACTAGAGCACTGAATACATGCCAAATGATCATTCTTAGGTCACCCACCTCAAAGACTCGCAACTTGCTGCAGAAATCTTTTCTTGACCAATCAACCTCCTAATTCAATTACATTTCTCCCAGTTTTGCTCTTTGTTCCCCCCATATATGCGCACAAACAATACTGCCATTCTTACGCTCTTCCGGTCTTACATAACTAAACTAACAGCACATACCCATTTCTAAACTTTCCCCATAACTCGAATCCAGTTCGGTTTTATTTCATTTGGCTGAGGGGAAGAAAAAACAAAGCCCAACACAGTATGTTTTGCAACCTGATTACAAGAACAGACAAAAACTCAGTTTAGCCAAAATCCTAGTGAAATGTTTCTAATGTTGCAACAAAATGGCAAAAAATGCATTTGAAGTGAGCATCCCACGACATTAGCTACAAAAGCAATCCACCTTGCCAATGGCTTTCCAAAACTACATAGGGTAATTAAAAATATTTTTTCTAACACATCCTGCAGTGTCTTTGATAGATATGCATGAAATTACATGATCTTATTGTTCCATGCTGCACTGTACTTTTAAGACTATTATTATTATTCATATTGTGATAGTTTCCTTAAAATAGTTTTCTCCCCAGTGATCAGAATTTCGCTTTTGCTGTAAGTATTTTGCATTTCCCACATTCTCCAGTCCATATCCACAGGACAAACAATTCTGGCATACTTTATTTATTATTTAAATCCCTTAGTATTATTTCCTCTAAGTTTTCTGGTGTGCTGTTTAACCCATTTAGATCAGTAATCAACAGGCTACAAAACAGCAGACCCAATGGTAATTACTTCACCCCAGTGCCTCACCTAAAACTTTAACAGTATGTGGCACAACCAGCCATACCCTAGCAGCTTTCAACCTAATTTTATATGCACAATTTCAAAGTAAAGGTGACCCTACAATGCATGTTGTAAAATTCTTTCATCTTAATAAGGCATGCTAGTTAAACAAGTTTAACTAAAAGTAATCTTTATTTTGGATCCTAAAACAGTTTTATGATTTTCTGATTGTTCCTAGCCCAACATGTCTTGCAACATGGTGAAAGGTTCTCTTCTTTTGCACAGATAAAACCACTGTTATAAGCCAAAACGGCGAAGATGACCTACTTCAGCAGTTAGACCTTCAAATCTGAGCATGTTTGGCTATCCTTATTGGTAAGGCAAAGGAATAGCAACCCTAGGGTTATGATTCTTTTTTCTAGAGGAAATTTGGATTTGGCATCTGCCAAACCTACATACAAAATTAAAATTTAGTTGTGAGAAAACAGCTCTGCACTCTATGTCAAATCACAAGTTTTGGCTTCTACACCTCTGACATGAACACTGTCCTGGAGATCAAGAAGCAAAGCACTACATAGATTTGGTAGGCTCTCCGCTTTGTAAGAGTTCTGGTTTTCCATTTAAAAAAAAAACAAACAAACACTGTGACCTAGAAAATAATTTTTTTTAAGTGGAATTTTTATTTTGGTCTTGTGTTGTAGGGGCACAAATGATGAGGGGAGTACCATTGCTAGAACAAGTTACAGCATAGGAGTTACACAAAAGTATTTGCTCAATTGAATTTACAGACACATGACTAAAATCAAAGTCGTCAATCAATCTTGTCTTTTACAAAGAACATACAATTCATAAAAAAAAGAATATGACAGAAACAATTAATCATGAGGTAGATTTAACACTAATGTATAAGTAGTAGGGATCAGACAGGAATTTTCTCCAGTCTCAGAAAAGATCACTGCTTTCTTGCAACATACTGCATATGTGTTTGAGTGCGTCATTTTTTTTAGTTCACAAATTTCTTTAGTTCTGCTACGCTTTTCAGGTTTTTTCCTTCCACTTTCAGATGCAGATTTACACTCTTTTCTCTCCATTTAACCTTTCATATCTTTATACTGTGAGAAGCAGCTACTACAAATACCCCTTCATTACATTAGCTGTTATCCTATCTTTGCAACCCTTCCCTGTGGGCCTTATCAAACTTGAGATGCAACCTTTTCAGTTTCGAGGTCAATCTCAACTACCTAAATCCCTTCCAGCTATCCACCACTCCTACAAAAGTCCACAGAAAGGGGAGGAGAAAAAAAAAAAAAAAACCAGTTGATATTTCTTCTATCTCCCCTGCATTAAAGTACTAAAATCACTGAACATCCGCTATCAAACCTCCCCTCATACATGGTGCCTTATAAAGTACAAGCAGCCTTTCCTTACAACTGTATGGATTACACATTCACAGCAAAAATAAAAATGTCATTGAACTGTCTGGACAGAAGGGGAAACGAAAAGAAAGAGGCAAGGATTTTGTCTCTTGTACATACTGCCCTGCAAATCCTCAAGGAGTACTTAACCAAAAGATTTACCCCCCTATTTCAACCCCTCTTTTTCTTTCCCCTGAAGATTAAGGGCCAGGGAAAGAAGCCTTCAGAGCATGGTCCTTTAAACACCCTTGAGCCAGGAAGGGCCTGCACCTGGGCTTGGCTGTAAAGATGAAAAGAGTTCAACAGGTCCCAGCTTTATTCCCCACGAGGTGGGTCTGAACAGCCATTAGCAGAGCAGGCCCCTCAAGTGTCTGAGGGAGAGAATAAACTCCGCTCAGTATTCAGCAGCAGCCTTTCCAAATAAAACTGCCAGCCCCAGCTCCAGCATCCTTAAAACAGCTACAAGGATCAACACTCAGGGTTGTTCATTGCCCTTGCTTCAGCTCTCCTCCTCGAGACCAAATACTGCACTTTGTATATTGGCACTTTTCCTTACTGTAATGAGAGTCCCTTTATTTGGTACATAGTTAATCGATGTGACCTACCCACCAGGACTCAGTCCCACACAGTTCAACGTACTTTCAACCGAAGTCTATGGGTCTGCAAGTGGGAAGTGTACCCTGTGTTTTCCTGCACGCGCTACTCATCTCAACCACCCACCAGTTCAGCAAACCTAAAATCTCTACCAAGACTGCAAAGGGAAGAGAGAGTAATATAAGCGTGGTACAGGTTAAGCCTCTCTTATCTATCCTAAGCACTCCATCTGACATGTCGGTTCAAGAAATGGGTATTGCAGACTTTTTTTCCCAATTAAAAGCACTGAAAAATATACTCAAATGGTGATACACTGCTTTAATTGTAAGTGTTCAAATATTTCAGACAAAAGCAAATGTACCTCTGTCAAGTCTCTATACGAATATTAAATTTCAACTTAATAAATATATTCAGAGAAGCTTGAAAAACATTGAGATCCCACTGGCAGATAGAACTCATGCTGCAGCTGTAATATTTCATCAAGTGTTGGATGGTTTATGTCATTTGTGTGGAAAAAAAAGAACATTTACTGTATCAGCAAATTCCTAAGTTTTCCAGCTCAGTTATTGACATGGGTAAAGGATGTGATCATCAGTAAAAACAAAAAGTATACCAAAACCTTTGTGGGTCATCAATAATTAAGTTAAGCTATACTGAGTTATTTATTATTAATCTATTAATGTGCTTTACAGTTGGGGCGTTTATACCCTAAGCAGAGACTGATTAAAAACACACCCTTTGAAAAAACACAAAAAAACTCAGAAAACAACCAAAAACCCCAACAATCTCTAAACCTAGCTGTAATTTCAGTTTTACTACAGCGTGTTTATAAAAAAACATCAGTTGAAGAGCAGCTGGTCTTTAACAAAGAGCATTTCATACAGCTTTAGCTCTAAGATTCAAAAAACTATTCAAACATGCTCTGTAGGGCAACATTATTGCAAAAAGCATTTGTAGATCAGCATTACAACAAAAAGCATTATTAAGGACCAAGAGCAAATTAAAGCTTTTAGATAGCCTTGACTTTCTTTGATACAATGGAACATATGAAAGCAGATCTGTGCTGGCTAAAGTGGATATGCATTTTTGCAGTAATGTTGTTTCCCTTGCCAATTTCCTACTCCTTTTGAAGAATTCAGACAGCAGCTACTACAACCAGTGCACGATACGTTGGCTGTTTCAAACCTTTTTTTTATAAAAGCTCATATATTCTTATTGAGAACATACAGACATGAAGCAAAACAACAATTTTTTTTTTATTACTGTAAAATATCTGTTCATACATTCTGTATATGTATTAGTAATTTTCTAGGAAAAAAACCTATGTTTTTTAAAAGATTGTCCATTTGGGTAATATTTTTAAAAAGATAAGTACATGTGCTTGAATGCTGTGTGAGTAATTTTAGAGAAGCTGTAAAACAAATTCAATGCATTTAAAATGCTATATAAATCAACATTCAGGATGAAGGGTCAACAGGGGTTAAACTGTCTGTCCTTCTTGACTACATTCATAAATGTCTTTTCTAGCTGTACTTATAGAAGCAACTGCAGTGTAACTTGGATATTAAAACCTCCAAGGAAACCAACAATAAAAGCTGCTAAGAATTTCACAAGGGTGGGGTTTTTTTTCCTTAGGTGTTAATTAAATGATCATTTAACACTGAAATGTAAACACAACATTTTCATCTACTGACAGCATAGCCTATTATAAATCCAGGGTAATAAACGTCCTGGTGTTAATACTCTGAACCAAGTTCCCACAACACACTAAGATGCCTTGTCGTGTCTAAGGTTAAGCATCTAGACACAAAACAAAGATTGTGCCTACTCGACTTCCAGTTCAATTTTCCCATCGCCCAGTGACCTAGGTAACACTTTGAGCAATAAAGAATAAATTTAATTTCTGCAGCATTTTGTGAGGATTAGGAACAATTGTTGGCCTGCAATGACTTTTTATCCTTGGATTCTTTCTCTTCCAGAGCATTCCCCCAGTTCTAAAAGAAAATTCTGATGGTTTAAGACACAGAACAAACAGAACTTTAAATTAGGCTTTTTTCAATCAATTGGAACTGTTGGAGGGGAAGCAATCAACCTTTCTTTGGACTTTTCTCAGCTATTCAGTTACTTCAGGCTTTAATCTTCCACTTGCAGAAGAAACCTACCATCATAGGGACAAGCCTCTATACTTTCACATCTTCCCTTGGCCTGATTTACTCCTCTTTTCTTTTTTTTAATCAAGTTGACACGGCTGCACTTAAATGTCCACTCTGTGCAAGCCGAGACTTACAGATGTCCTCTTTATAACATTTCACACCATGTTTCTGCACCACATAATAATGGCATTTCCTCCGACATGCCTTTTTACTTTTCATTACTTCCTTCACTGAGATTCAGTTTCCTACTTAACTCCTGCCTAAAAGGTTTCCTATATCACAACTTACCAAAGCTTTCAAGGTTAGCCCTCCAGGAACAACCCAGGGACTGATTCAGACTGCACATGAATATGGTTACAGGTGACCCAAACCCAGCTACTTTCATTTTCATATTAGAAAAGCAATTATATCAGTTTTCTGCTTTGACCACTATCATGTCAACAAAATTACAGAGAATAATTATTTATGCTTGAGGCAAAAAAGGTCAAGGTAGCAAAGCCACAATAGCTATAGCAGATCTCTCAGTTACTCTGAACGCCAGCATATTATTTTAAAAGTTACGTCGGCTTGAGTAAGTTAAGTAATTATTAATATGATTCTTGGTGTTGCCTTAGACTTATTTAAGTATCAACACTTAACAGCATAAAAGATTTTGAATTTCAGGTATTTATGTTGGTCCAGAAGAATCGCCTTTAAACCATATTTTCGATTGATTGATGTTTAACACGATTTTCAAATTAAGGATAAAAGTAACTATAAACAGTTTTGGAGTGTGTGTTCTAATGAAAAATCAATAGTTGTAAGAACCTCTACAGATGCCTTCAGCTGAACTTAGTCAACTCTACCACTTGGTCATACAGATTACGTAATGATTTAGTGATCTGCCCAGTAGCAAAATTAGCTTGCAGCCCCAGAAGTCCATCCAATTTGTCATTTTACCCCATAGCAAAGGAAATATTGCTTGTGAAAAAAAGACAAGAAATTATGTTTTTATAATTAAAAAAGTAGGACAAATGTAATTGCAATTAAAAGACACCTTCCAATTATCTCAAAATTAAAAATACAAGCACCCATGTTGAAAGAGCCATTTCACAAGAAAAATGTTTGTTTTGAATTTTAAAAAACCCATACTATTACTTCACGTAATAACATTTAATCTGATTTCTGTATATTTGGCACATTTTTTTTCCTGCCCAGCATCATAGCAGGTGCTGTGAAAATACGAAACAAAGTATAGCTCAGGAAAAGCCTACAGATTAAGAGTTTCTAAAACAAAAGGCGGGAAGAGTAATGTAGTGAAGTTTGAATCCAATAATTACACAGTGATAGCACATTTTACTTTTTTTTTTCCTGACTACATTTCAAAAGTTCATTCTGGTTCCACCAGTACTTTCAGCTCAGCTAAATCTAAGGCTGAATGTTTGCTGTTGCTAGGATATAAGTACTGTGAGTTGTACACCAAATGCTTATACATAATTCTTGCTTCTGTGCTCAAAAATAAATCACCTGACGAAATGAACAAGTTTTTGCAGCACTTCCAAAGTCTCTGAAAAGTCATCTTGTCATCTCTTACCCTACATAACTAGGGTTCATGTCTGAAGCAAAGCTACAGCGGTATTTTTTGTTTTGCTCACTCCATTGCAAAGGATGAACAAGTTTTCAATTTTGAAAAATTAGCAGAGAATAAGAACTGAGAGTAGAATCAAGTGATGCTAGGGACAAGAGATGTACAGGCAAGCCAGGTTTCATACAGTATTCAAGCTCCTAATTCACTTTTCTCTCTAGATTAAAAAATGAGCAGGTGACAAAGATCTTCCATACAAGAAATGAATGCCAGAGATGAGGTATTACAAACTTAGCACAGATGCAAAGTGCTTTTAGTTATTTTAATTTCTTCTTACAGGTAATGAACCTTAACAAACATTTTTAATACCTATTTTTAGATAGTCCTATCTTTATCTATGGATTGTGATTATAGCAAAAATAAAACCCACAGAACTTACAGTGGACATACAGCATATGGGACCAAACTCTCTCCAAAAACATCCCCTCGACTGAGGCAGTAACACCTTGTCTTACTAACAATGCACTCACATAGCAAAATTATGATAATAGTGCTTCCACATTGCAAGAAAGTAGTAATTACTGTTACGTATTAGATTAGGGATTTGTTTTTAGTTACTGCATTACAGTACCACAAAACCAAAACTGTACACTCATTTTATACATAGCTCTTATTTATATGTAGCTCTTAGTTAATAATTTCAAACAAGCCTTATTTTCTAAACACTATAGTCAGTGTTCAAAAGCAATGCTAATATAACAATGCTGGTAATAAACTAACTAGTATTAAAACTGGTATGTTCTTACCCACTTTTCTGTTCATAAGCATATTGTTTAGATAAAACAATTTAAACATTGTATTTGAACTAAATCACTGTGTTGGAAAACCACAAGTAGTCATAACACTGGCAGGATAGACACAATGTATGGAAGAGTTATTTGTTTCTATTTAACTCTAAAAGGATAAGACTTAAATCATACCAAAAAAAATAATCAAGCTTCCATGTTTATTCCTTCCTTCCTACCAAATAAACAAGCTGCTAGAATGCCCCATAACAAATCACAAAAACGGAAACAAATGACTGAAAGAAACCAACACACTTTCTGGGGAAGGACAAAGTGAGAAGGTGGCTTCACAATTCATGTTTTAATAAATCCGTAATTGCTGCACACCCGGCACACTCCTGCAACAAGGTGGAGTGCACCATAATGTTATTGCAGCACATACAACTGGGGAAACCAACCTGTTACTTTTATCCAACAGAGGATCTACTTGCAAAAGGAGAGAGGTTCACCAATATTGCGTTTTGGAAACAGGAAACTCCTTCTTGCCCTTCATTGGATTTTTAACATCCACAGCCACCTGTTTGCAGTTGGAATAAGATTTCAGAGGCTCTGGGATAATTAGTGCTTTTCCAATAAGCGATTTCTCAAGAGCTGTTAAAACGGATTCAGACTGCAGATAAATATATTCTCTACAAAATTATGTCTCGCTAGCCATGATTACTGTTAAATGGAATATGACAAAACCATAAATTAAGCCTCAACCTTAATAAGGAGACCAGCACATAAAAAAATGTTTTTAGAGTTGTTTTTTCACCTTACATCAGTCTTTTTTTTTTTAATTTCCTAGTTGATGGTTTGTTGTTGGTTTGGTTTTTTTTTTTCCTTTTGGCAAAGGCTAAAAAAACCCAAAACAACCAAAACCAACACTCAGCAAACGATGCAAATCACAGGTTCTCCTGCAGCAGCTCGAAAACCAGTGTCGCCCAGAGAACTTTCCTCCTCTTTGCGTCAGCTGCCCGCAGCCTTCCCCGCGCCGGAGCGGGCAGCAGCGCTCAGGGTAGCGGAGCTGGATGAGTAATGATGTCGCTCCAACCGGACAACGGTAACCCTGGCAACTGTAACCTGCAATTCCTGCCTAACCATTGTGGGATTTATTGTGGCAGGGGCCAAAGAGGCCAAGAGTAAAATGAAGCGGAGAACTATGGTGTCTGACACATCTAGTACCACACACTTTAATCATAGCTGGCAGAAATTAATTCAGGAGGAATTTTTGCAAGGGCCCCCCATGCAGCGTGTTTTGTTGTTGTTGTCGCTGCTGCTGTTCTGGCCTAAGATTTTTTTAAAAAAAGAAAAAGGTTTTTTTGATGTTCAGTGTTTTCTTTTCCCTTAATTATTAGCTGTTAGGAATTATTTTTTTTTAAAGTGACTTACAGACATCTCACAACTAAGTGTTTATTAATCAGGTTTTATTAAGATTTTTTTCCTTTAGTGGAGAAACATCTTAGTGACAATGCATATCTTCAAGTACATATATTAGAAAGAAAAATGTATGTAATATCAGACTACAACCACAAGAAAGATTGTTTTTTCAAAGCTAATATTGCATAACTTATTCAGCAAATATTTTTCAGTAAGGAAACTTAACCTCATTCCAAGCACAAGACATGTAAATCAAAAAGGACAAGCTTTGTGCATGCAATTCAATAACTTTACATGCCACTGATTAATAAAGGTATCCTTTAAAACCGAATTTTCAAACAGCTTTGGATCCAGCACTTGGTATCCTGCAGCAAACGGCAATCAATGACCTGTGATCTAACCAGCCAAAGCAAGCAGTCAAAATCCATTTGCCTCAGATAAGCGCTCACTGGGCTGCAGGAGTTCTCCATACTAAGGTACCAGAGCTGAGGCAAGGCAAGTTAGTGTGAGTGGGCGTACGTGTCACGGAAAGCAACGCATCCCCTTCTCACAGGGAAGATGCTTGTTGAACAACTTACATTACCCCAGGGGATTTACAACAGCACCTTTATTTTAATAGTACTGGATCAAAACAGAGGTTCATGTACATTTTGCTTTGAGAGATACCTTGCAAGGTAAGATTAATATACCCTACGGCGCTACTTAGGCTATTTTTAGCATTAACTACTTCCTATTGAAATATTTATGTCAAAACACCTTCGCAGATAACTCTTCGAGGGAAAATCAGTTTCTGCTTTGACTCAAATTATTCATTTTAACTGGTTCCAGGAGATTTCTTGGAAGGCTGCTAAATCAGAAGGAAAGTAACCTGAAAAGTAATTCATTTAATTACCTTTGAAAATCAAGTGTCTTTAGACACAGAAAATAACGCACTGTCTCTTTTAAACTCTCAACCTATCGCTTTCCCTTACTTACACTTCCCATCTGTCAACAAGTGCTTGTAATTTTATTACACTGTCCTGTAGTTTATGCAGAGTTGGTATTATTTTACAGAGTTCTGTTAATGGACTGGATAAATGGTAATGCTATTTAAACTAGTCTCCTGCTCCAGCAAACACAGCTGCAACTGTACTACTATTTCTAGGCAAACATCTTGACCTGAACACGCAGTGCTCTCTCAACCCGTCCAAAGAGAAATTGGAGCAGACAGCAAAGGGAAAGCATAGCCGGCCGCTGGCTGCAACCAACTGTGTCTAATCATAATTCATATACAGTGTACCCTCTTTCTTTTATATTGCATTTAGGCTACACAACAAGCATATGTGCTTCTTCACCTGGCATCTCATTTACAGCCAAGGGTCAAATGGTAATTACTATTCACAAGAGCTCAATACTATGTCGAAAACTCGCAGTACACACACTGTTTGATTAGCTGTTAAATGCCAAAAATAAATGCTAAAACTAAAGCATATTATACATTTTATTGATCATATTTAGGGAACTTCTATTCTCCTTCGATATATATTTATTTGGATGTAAGTACGCATAAGCGTATACAATGATACATATAATAAAAAAACCAAAGCGTTTCATACTCTTCATAGTGATCAAGCTACATATAATCTGAAAAATGGCCAAGAACATTTAACTAACATCAATCCTTTTGTTGGCCTGACATGACTTTTTTTATTACAAATTTAGTGTTAAGCAACTGTAGTTTTTCAGTATTGTTCATATTTTCTTTTAATCATGAATACATTATAACCAGACATTCACTTTCATGGTCTGATCAACAATAACCCTTAGGCAGAGGAAATTTAATACTGTGAAGCCAATCATCTCTTACTTTCCACCATATATGCTATGAGCAGTTGTGTGCTTTCTGTCAAAGGACATTATAGTTTTAAGATGAGCATCAATCAAATATACAATTCTGAATTAAATATATTCAAGTATGATTTTGCCTGAAGCATGCATCCATTTTTTGCCGGCAAATTACGGCTCATTTCTATTTTATATGAATTTAGATAACAACCATTGCACTATAGGTGGAATAATAACTTCCTGATGGAAGCAATATCTTTATTATGCCTGATGGAAATTGTAAAAGAGACTCAATTGTTAACACAGAAAACCACATACGAATATATTATAATATTATTATAGCAGAGTAAAATATTTTTTTTTTGTCAGAATAAAAGCCTTCAGGAGCTTTCTGGCCCAGTAATTTAGCAACTCATTGCACCTACAGGGAAGTTCTGGAAACAAAGCATACATCCAAAGCAAAGGAAAGAAACAAGAATACACAGAACTAAATGTTTACACTAATAACAGAGTAATTTTCGGTTTACCATTTCACATCACTATAAGAGGGGTAAAAAAACCTATTATTTCACAATATGAAAACAGAAATCAGCTCCTAAAACTAAAAACTTCATTATACCATTTGTTCTCAAGAATATTTCTATATACTAAAGTGGAAACAAATCAGAGGAACCTCACCTTCCTCCACCTTTACTTTCTTTTTTCCAAGCGCACAAAGCAAAAAATTCAATAAAACCAGCAATTTCAATAGTCTAAAGAAATGTGTCAAATACATATCCAGTTAAAAACAGGGCTGAATTTGTACCACCTTTTCAAAGCATGTCAATTTGCACCCCTTCCATACCACATACTGTAACTTCAAGATTTATTTTGTTACAATAACTAATCATGTAGATAAATACAGAAATAGGTACCTCAACTTCATTCCACATTTTTACTGCAACAGAAATATGTGGATTCTTAAAAGGGCCAATGGGTCAAAGCATTAATTTAAAAATATTGCCAAGAGTAAAACATTATCAAACGGAAGAATACAATCAAAACAAAAACTCATTACCCAATCTGATAAAGTTTTTATGTAAGGTAAAACATTTCCTAGTTTTTTTTTCCCCAGAGTTTAACTACTTTTGTGACACGGGGGGACCTAGCATTTGCCAGTGCTATGATTTTTCTGGTCAGGTGTACACAGTCACAAAAACAGCATATCACAAAACCAAAGCGTTTATACAGTGCTATATCTCTGGGTCAGAATATCCACAGACATTTTTTGTATCTTAACACAGAAACCAAAAAACCTAATAGGAGAAAAGGAAAGCCAGTGTTTCAGCAAAACTTCATTACAGAAGTGGAAATGGATGAAACAATATTTTGCCTCATACAACTATTAGTATTTAACCTAGATTTAAAAAATAAAAAAAAATCTTGCAAAGCAGTCAAGAAAAGTACTCAGCTTAAACAAAATATCAAGGTTCCCAGATGCATTTTAACCCTATGTGAGGCAAAAGACAAAAAAGCCTAATACAAGACACAATAACAGACCATTTCCAAAGTTTCCAGAATAATAGTTATTGGATTGTGCCTACTTACAGCCTGTATAACTTTGGCGTCCCCAGAAAGAGCAGTTCAGAAAGCAACTGGAGGTTATTTCTGTTTAGGCGCCTTTAGAGAAAAAAAGAAAAAGTTGTGTTAAATTACAAATGCTACAACAGTGCAACGCAGCCACTTTGAGCAGGCATCCCAGTGCTGTAACAAGCTGATTTTAAAGACCAGAAAGGCTATGTAATGCTGGTCCATTAGCGGAGACATGGTCCAGCAGTAAATTTACCATGGACTAATTACATTTTCTGGTTTCCCTAACAGACCATATTACCTATTTTATGAAAGATTTTGAATTTCTGTAGTGTGAATCAATCACTAAGTCAGGAGTCTATCCTGCATAAACAACCAGAAAACTAAAATTACCAAATCAGCAGTATAACTTCAATTCCCCACTAACTCTGTCTTTCTCCTGGTATAATGAAGCAAACAGACATTTTGTGACCATGAAAAGGTTCGAGGAAACATGTATCAAATGTACACACTTAGTTAAGTCATGAGAATGTATCCAAAGATCCATATAACCTATTTTTTTTTTAAAAGCAAAGAAAACTGTTACAGAAACCCTGATCAAATACAAGTCAGGAAAAAACCAAAAAAGTCCGAGCTTGTATTTGACATTGCAGTGGAGGGTTACTATACAGTTTTGGGTTTTTTCCATAGCTGTAACGATACAATGAAAGGAAGTTAAATTAAAAAACCAAAATGCAATCAGTTGCACATAAGACAGTACAAAAGGAAAAACTGCAACTGGAATCTGGGAGGTACCCATTTGTCTATGAAGTTTCTCACTGAACATGCTGACCAGGGTCAAACCTACTTAGTTTGAGGTGACAAGTTCAAAACCTACCTTAGTATAGCCATAGGCAACAGAACAACCCCTAGCCAAGACAAATATACTCCCTCTTCATGATCTTTTTTTTAAACATACAATGCAGATTACTCTTTCTAATGTGTGTAGTGACAGCCCTGGAGCACAGAAATATACCAGTCAAGAAATTAAGCTCAAAACAGGTTTTCGGTTGTTTTCAAGCAATGCACCACACATGCCACCTGCTACTGAAGGAAAGCAACATACTGAAAAAACTCTTTTGTCCCATCAACCCCACTACAAGTCCCAGCGTGAAAAGCATGGTGCTTCTCAATGCAATAATTGAAGCCATTTCTGGACACCAAACTGCATGATATTATCTGATATTTATTTTATCCTTATAGTGGCTACTTTACATACATCATAGACTGCTACCAAAATATTTCACAAGATGAAAAAAGATACTAGACAGTTTTGCAAATTTAAATTTTTAAATTTAAATTTCATAAAGCTTCAGGATTTCTTGTTTGCTAGGGCTGAATTCTTAGGGCTGAATTCAAACAATTATGCCTGTTTCACCTCTCAGGGCTCATCTTTCATAAGCGTTGTTCCATCTAAAGGTCTTCCTAATTTGAAGCTTTTTCCATAAATTCCCATATAGATACAGACACTCACATACTCAAGATCCGGTTTTACATAGCTCTGTGGTTTAGTTCACTTAGTTATTCCTCCTTTAAAGTTCAATGTGACAATGACGAGAGCAAAACAATCTGAGAAAACATTCTTACGTACCCACAGGTTTGCTCTCACATTTCAAACCATAAGCAAGCAGTTAGCTTTGAGATCTAGATATCCAAAATTCTCCAGTTCTAAGGTCAGGTTTCTTTTTGTTCGTCAAGCACCAGAAATTCTAATTTCTTTAAGCAGAAGAAATTTAAATCACATATTCAGAAGATTAAAAGAGAATTTAGAGTGAATGAAAGAGAACCTGAAAAGGAAGGACTACAGGGGTGAGATGAGTGAACATGCAGTTTAATAAGAAATAGAAAAAAATGCTTAATTTAGGAACAACAAAAAAAAAAAGTGAATTTTGATCTTGCAAGTCATATTTCCAAGTAGAAGGAAGATTTTTAATTTAAAAGATAGAGCTATAAAAGGTAATTACTAGTAGAAGACTTCTGATTTGAACGTTGCCTGCATAAACAAGAAAGGGATACATTTTGGTGTTTGTGGATCTACTGTATTTTCAAAATCAGGTAGTTTATAAATAGACATTTTCTTACCTTTAGTAAATTTATGTATAAAAGTATATGCTGAGAACGCAAAACTGAAGTAGTAAGAAGAAAATTGTAACATTTGTGATCAGAAAAGAATAATGTGAAAACGTAATTCTTAGACACTGAACCTGAAAAATTGGTTAAATAAAAAAAGAAATAAAGTTCATTCATCGCTTCTTTTAGAATTTAAAGACGTCTGAATTTAACAGTTTGTTCTGTTAAATTCTCTTCGTTAAGTTCAGACTTAAACCTCTAATTCCATGATCACATATCAAAAAGTACATGGGAAAACATGCTGAGTAAAGATTTTTGTCTAATCATAAGGTGTTCAGGACAAAAATTTCTGTTGATATTTAAGGTCTCTATTAGGTTCAGGTACTAGACAATAATGGCAAGCTGTACCTGAAGGGGCAATGAAATCGCTCAGTAGCTGTATTTTTGTAGAAGCTCCGTATAATACAAAAAAAAGTCACTATGGTACAACAGTGATAAAGTTCTTCAGGCAGGCTGCCTTTCACTAAAGGCAACAACAGTCTTACAAAGACACACTTAGCATCACTTTTGAAGGATGTTTCATGGGCGAAATACTTGTGCTAGTTCATAACTTTCTATACAAGCTGTTAATACGTTAGATCAGAAGTTTGTTATTACCCATTGTTCACACGGTCCACACCATTGAGTATACTGCTAACATGCTGATGCATGTGCTGCTGTACAGACTATAATCTAGGTTATAGACAAAAAAATCAAGTTCATGAATTAACCTAACAATAAATTGCACTACCATCATGACTCAACAGTTTCTACTAAGTGAGCTTGGCACTTAGAATTACTGCTTCAACCTACATTTTTACTTAGCCTTTCACAAAATCAAAACATTTATTCTTTGACTAAGTGAACCGAGGGAATACACAAGTGAAATAAATCACTAATCTTTAATGAATCCTGTATTTTGTAGCTTCTACTTTGAGTTATTTCATCCCATTCATGGGAGTTCCTTTTAGAACTAAGCTTTCTCTACCAAAAATCTGACCATTCCTTATCGCCCGTGCTTAAGAATATCAAACACTGCCAATTTTCATGAAAGCAATGATGGGAAATACGTCCTTTATCATAGTTCAGAAAGAGGCTTCAGCTACTCTTTACTGTTATAACAGATGCTTTCCAAGGGGTTAACTTGCTATTCTTAAGTTTTCTACGAGGAGGTTTTTTTGACTTGGACTTCATTGAAATGAATTTTTCAAGACTACAATAGATATTTCTGTTTTAAAAAAAATGCTATGAATTCACATACAAGTGAATGTGAAAGAGGATGCAGGGCAAATCTGGACTGCACAGACCAGTATCACAGCACACGACAGCTTCCAGTTCAACAGTCACTATGAAGAGTTCTCAGTCTTTCAGACAGAGCCACACAGTGAGCCCAGAAAACACACTCCTATTTTAAAACAGTTCACTAATGTACATAGTTCTCCAATATTTCCACTTTTTCAGGTGATCTCATGTTTAATTTTGTCTGAAATAGCAATACCTATCCAGAATACACAGACACAATGGAACAAGAGTGAGACAGGCATGATCACTTTTCTCCCTGGAGCTGAAACCTGAGGTAAGCGCAGATGGATCACAGAATCTATGGCTATAGACTGCAAAGAACTATAGCTACTGCAGAGTAAAACTCTGACACATTTTCTTTCGGTGTGTCTTGGCAGAGCCCTCGCCACAGCTAGCTCACAGCCAGTGTTTCCCCTGGGAAAATACGAGAGGAGAAATTTCAGTTGCACCAACTGAGCTGCTCTCCAGAACTGGCAAGAAGTTCAAGGTGAAGCACTGAAGAAACAGTGATGAGATATTCCACATTGCTGCCTGTCAGTTTCCCAACTGGTCTAGAAAAATCTGAGTTTCTCAAGCAAAGGCAAAAACCTCAGAAGAGAAGCGTTAGTGGTGTAAGTAACAGAAAACGTACAGGAGAATCTCTTCTAACATTGCAATACCTTGGACCGTAAAGTCCCTTGGTAGTTGACAGAAATAAATGGAGGAGGGTCCAACATCATTGAATTCTTTCAATTTAACAAAACTGAGGGACAGTTGCAATTAAAATATATATAAAATTCTTTTTCTTCTGTTACTGAATGCACCTTTAGAAAGAGATTGGGCAAACTGACAGACTGGCACAGGTAAATTTTTGAGCTCTTCCTGATGAATTCAAGCAACGTCCACATACTACCAAAGGTACACAGAGTATTTTAGATATATCAACTTAAAGCTCCCAGAGCTCAGTCTTCTAAACGCAGTAAAGTCTAGACAAGGATCTTCAAAGTGAAGCGATGGAATAAGTATACAGAAGGATCAATTTAAGGAGAAAAAAAAAGGAAAATTTATGACAGATGTGCAGGTGAAAATACTCTTTAAGGAAGCTCAATCCCAAATAGGCAGATAAAAAATAGCTGCAGACAAGCAACAGGTTACACTGTGAAGCAGACAACAGTAAGGTAAGCAAAAAAAATTGGCTTGATTTCAGTTACTGGTTCCAGAGAACAGGATAGATTTGCAGAAATGAGTGCATATCTAGGTTTTACTCATCTTCTGCATGAAGCCAGAGGATATGCAGAGGATCTCACACTTAGAGTAAACTGTGGAGAGAGCACATTATGCTCCTGGTGACACATACCCTAATCCACTGAAGTCTGGCCATGCCGCCAATCCATTCTGACATTTTGATGCCACAATAACTGTGATCTAGTATCAATCATGCACGGAGAGGATAGGAGAGAAAAAATATAACTCTTAATTACACTGTCTGCAATGTAATCATCTGCAATTGCTATAATTCACAAGCAGGTCTGTATTTGTTTCCTAGACTTGTTACAACCTCCACTGTAACTTGCTTGTGATCCCACTGTAATCAACTACATACAGCCGGAGAAGCTGCATGAGACTGCACAGCCTCTCTGGGCAACAAAGCTGTTCCAGTGCTTGACTGTCCTCACAGTGAAGAAGTTTTGCCCTTATATGCAGTCATAACCTTTCATATCATTTCATGCTTGTTGTCTCACCACAGTGGTGAGCCTGGCTTGAGGTTTATGATAACGAACTTACAGGTACTGGAAGGCTGCTATTTTTTCTCCGACAAATTGTCTTCCAGTGGGTTTTAGTTCAAGTATATGCAATTTTATCCATAGGCTCCCTAAAATAACAGAAGCCCTCAAAGATAGCTTGGAGTTAAGAGCTGTTCGAAATAAATTATGTCAGCTGTACTCTTTAATTAGAAACAGCCTATCCCATTGGGTGCATAGAGGCTGAGAGCCTTCCAAAACTAAATAGAAGGCACAGATGCATTTTACTGTACTACCATCGCTTCAGGAAGAAGGATAGAAGGATTCCAACTCACACAAAGTTAATGATAGCAGAAGTAATTATTTTTCATTTCCTTCTTTGAATTTAGCTGTGAGAAGTAAATACACTATCTGCACATAGTAACACACAGTACTGTATAGCTTAGAAATTGTGCTCTTCAAAGAAGTACCTCCACACATCAGCAGAAGACGTTACTATCACACCCATATAAAAACACCTTGTATCATCTTTTCACTGAAGCTCACTAAAGTTTATATGCATAAACTTTAAAAACACAACCATTTTTTACATTAAACGTCAATTTTAATTGACAGGATGTGTCAGTAAACAAACTGCTGAGTGTTCACACAACAGCATTGTCTACTGACAGCGAGAGCCCACCAGGCTCTTCAAGTAGTTCCAAGAGGTTACAGGGATACGCATCTGCTGGGAAGGTCTAAGATCAGATCAGGCTTTATGAGCCCAGGAAATACAAGAAAATCAACCTACAAAATTATCCAAGTATCTTAAAACAGAAAGCTAGTGCACAGCACTCAAATCATCTCCATAGACTGGTTTAGCCATCAAGTCCTGAAAACCTAACCCCAGATACATAGGGTCAGAATAATAGACATCAGAATAAGCAATGCCTATTTCTCCACCATAGAGCTTTATACAGAGCTTGACTTAGGCTTATGCCTGCAAGGGAATCAAGCCTTATTACTTTTTTTACGAAAAATGTGTTGCTATATCTGCCAGAGGCAGAGAACATCTGTGCATCCATGTCCAAAGCCACAATCTACTGAACTTCAACACATCTGGCAAATGCTGTCTGTGAATGTGACTTGCGCAAACACATCATCAAGTGAGAAGAAGGCCGAAGAACTAAGAGCTAGGCAAAAGATTGTGCCAGTTTTTCCATTAAGAATTCCCTGCAAAGATCTCCTCATCTCTAGTCAAACTACTCATAATCTCATTAAACCTAGCAATATCAAGTTTACTGACCACATGAATAAAAATGGGAATCTGAGAAGTTCAGGGCTGATCTTACAGCATTTGGATGCCTAAGTCAAAGTTTTCCCCAGGACAAGAACCATTTAATCACGGCTCCATTTTCCAGGCTACATAGTGACTAGCTAAGAAAGATATCTAACTTTCAATTTAATATCAAATACCAATTAGATATTTGTTTCAATAAAAAAAAAATTCTGAAAGGAAGCAGGACAGACACCAAAGCAAACTAAGGTTCTTAAATTGTGCAGGAAATGGTGAAAGTTACTTTGCAAACTATCGTACTACATTGTACTAGTGTACACTGCTTGAACCCTAACGCATTTTCTGTCCTTCGTTTTCTTCTCACACGGCATTGATGTCAAGTCCAAAATTACCACATTCCTCCACTACCTCAATCAATTCTCCATACATTATGCAGAACACTATTTCACACAGAGAATCAGGAGTCTATACTCAATTTGCCTTTTTTACAAGGTTTTCCAATATGAGCAGAGTTAGGACAAGCTCTTTGTTCAGTTGGGTTTGTGGTTTTTTTGCTATGAATAAAATAGAGAAACCGAGGCAGTTGTTTTCTGGAAGCTTCTGTATTCCTGACTGATTGAACAGAAACAATACTTCTATAAATAGTTGGTCATTACTCTTATTAATTCTGCCTATGGCATTTTAAGAAGTGTGAAAAACAAAGCAAAAGCCAGAAAATTACAAGCTGGGCAGCCTCATCTCAATACTTAGGAAGGTGATAGAGCAAAACAGAAGCTATTTCTAGATGCAGTAAGGACAAGATGATGACTGGGAGTAGTCAGCATGGATTTACAACTGTGAAAACCATGCCTGACCAGCCCGATAGCCTCCTACAATGAATAAGGAACTTGGCAGATGAGGGAAAGGCAATGGATGTTATTTATCTTGACTTCAGTAAAGCTTCTGACGCTATCTCTGGTAACAGTTGTCCTCATAGACAAACTGATGAATTACAGGCTACAAAAGCAGATGTTGACTGAAAATTATCTGAAATGCCAAGTTCAAAGTATGGAAAGATCAAAGATCAGTGGCACAAAGTCCAGCTGGAGAACAGTCACTATTGGTGTACCACAGGAGTTAATACTGGAGCCAGTACTGTTCAAAAGCTTCATCCACAACCTGGAAGATGGGACAGAAAGCACTCTTAGCATGTTTGCAGATGATATAGAACTGGAAGGAATGACTGATGCACCAGATGTGTGCACTGCAGGTCAGCAGAACTGGGACACTCAGGAGAACTGGTCAAAAAGCCACCTCATGAAGATCAACAAAAGGGAAATGCAAAGTCCTGCACCTGAAGAGGAATAACCCCATGCACCAGCACACGTTGGAACAACTGGCTGGAAATCAGCTTTACAGAGAAAGGCCTGGAATCCTGGTGAACAAGAAATTAAACTGGAACCAGCAACGTGCCCTTGCAGCAAAGGCCAACAGCATCCTGGGCTGTATTAGAAAGACTGTTGCCAGCAGGCCAAGGTGGGTGACCCTCTCCCTCTACTCAGCACTGGTGAGACATCTGGAGAGCTGTGCCCAGTGCTGGACTCGCCACTACAAGAGAGACAGGGACATACTGGAGCAAGTCCAGAGAAGGGCCATGAAGATGATTAAGCAGACAGACTGAAGACCTTGTCACAGCAGGAGAGGTTGAGAGAGCTGGGACTGTTTAGCCTGGGGAGGAGAAGGCTCAGAGGGATCTCAGTGTGTATAAATACATCACATGTATAAATAAGTGATGCACTTCCTTCCCAAGTAAGGGAGACTCGGCCAGGCTCTTCTCAGGGGTACACAGTGAAAGCACAAGAGGCAACAGGCACAAACCAAAAGACAGGAAGTTACATTTAAACCTAAGAAAAGTCTTTGACTGTGAGGGTGGTCAAACACTGGAACAGGTTGCCCAGAAGGAGTGTAGATTCTCCATCACTGGAGACATTTAAAACCCAATTGGAAACAGCCGTCAGCCACCTGCTCTGACCAACCTTGCATTAATCAGTGGCGTGGGACTAGACAATCTGAGGAGGCTCCTTTAAACCTTTACAGTCCTGTGAGGCTAATTAATTGGATTTTATTCTATAAAGTATACCACAAAGAAGGAAACAGAAGTTATAAAACCTCCATAAAGTAATATAGGATCAAGTATCAGATGAAGCAAGGATGATCTTTGACAACACTTGGGATTATTTCCAAGAAAAAACACAGGGAAAGAAAGAGGGGAGGGGAAGTTGACCTATTAAATGGAATTTAGCTAGAGTTTGGGCAGATTGTTTAGAAAAGCAAGAAGGGCCTGCAAATAGTCTAGATAGGCTTGTAACTGCCTTTCTGTCACCAAGTCACCGCAGTAAGTTTTCATTCAAGTATTTTTTTGTAGCACCTGTACAGGCATCCTGCCAAACTAAATTCAGAAAGGCTGATGTGTCTTAAAAAAATTAAGGGAGACTTTGCCACATTGTATTTGATTATCAGTCTAGACTATTACTAAAGACAAGCGAACACAATGTACTACGTATTATGAAGGAAAATAATAAAACATTTCTTCTGCTGAAGTTACAACCAGACTCTTCAGAGTAAATGAGGTAATATAACAGCATGAGTCACTGAAGTGATAGATCCCTCATATATTTCGGAGTTTAACTGTAAAATTCCAGACAGAACTGTGGCTTCTGCCGTTAAAATAAGGAGCATGTTAGATGCTCTATGAAATATGCTATATTAAAATGTAACGTGCTATGACAATTCAATTTTTACCTGTGGCCATCTAAGATTAATTTTAATTTTGTTTGCTTTGCTGTTGGGGTTTTTTTTTAACATTGAACTGGTTCTACAATAGATAGATATGATTTTTAAAGAGTAAAACTAAAACGTATAGCTTTAAGTTTAATATCATTGCTCTACAGTATCAATTTAAAATAGATTTCGAACACTATCTGAAACAAAAACATTGACACAACATTTCTGTAGAATCAGATTGGGTTTCAACATTTTGCAACAGTGCAAATTACCCATTTCAGAGGAAGCGAGAAAGACGAGCATCCAGCAAACAATGTCACAAAGGATGAGCACAAAACAGATGTGGGAAAAATAAACAGCCTTCCTGCCCTGGAATTTGTAAAAAGGTCTGCAAAGAGCAAACAGGACTTCTCACTGCAATTTGACTTCTAGACCTATGAAAGGAGTCCCATGAGAAAAGACACTCAGATGAATAAAATATACTAAAAATAATACTGAACATTTACAAGGCTTTTAAAAGAACATCAGTCTTGGACTTCAAGCTACATCAAACATTTTGTAGCATTCTGCAGTCAAAGTGTAGCTGTATGAGCCGATTTTTAAAATTCTATTAGAACACTGCATCTTTTTAAATACTCTCTTCAAAAACAGCCTTTCTCTATTTCTAATTTGCCAGAAATTTTTATAGAGAAGATATTTGAAGTTGCTTTGACGCAAGTCTGCTAATACAGAAAAATTACTCTCGTAATTTTTATTATTATTTTTAAACTATAAATACAGGTGCCTCAGTACAATTCAAGTATGATAGTCTCGCATTCCTTTGGTAAGTGATTAGCACCGCAGGCTTTGTGGTCTCCTCCTTGCTCTAAGATGAGGAATGTGCTGTGCATTGCCCTTAACTATGTAGGATTAGCTAAGAGAAGGATTTTTCACATCCGTGATTAACAAGGAATAACTGTTCACCCCCTTCAGGGATGTTCAAAAATGTATTCTTTACCTGAACTCATTATTCTTCCGCTACCTATCACAGGTATGCTAAGGTATTAACCCTTCAAATGCTCTTATACTCAGACTGAAGCCAGACAGATCATTAAGCATCAATGCTTTAAGCATGAGAAAAATCAAAACCCCAGGCAGCCTTAAAAAACAAGCACATGCGTTAGCACCTCAGGTTATAGGCTGTCCAACCTAGACCTTCCTGGCTGCAGTAGTCAGAAACTGTTCATACCCCAACTGAAAAAATAATTCTCAGGCTTCAGTAATGAGCTTGCACACCAAAATAAAGACCAGCTTTCAGTGAGAACAGAAACTGGAGACTAACATCTAACTAAAGAGCTAAGAACTCAGTACAACTTCCACACTATACAATACAAGGACCAACTGCGAAAAAAAAAAAGCTACATTCATTGATATTATGTATAGTCAAGCTCAACAAGATGAAATATCTTTAATTTATTGGCTGTTCTTTTAGCTATGATAGAGATACAAATGATTCCAGGAACAGCAGTGCTGATTCCACTGCTAACATAGCATTTTTCACCAGGGGTCCTAATATTCCACATTAGCCTCTAAACTGGAAAAAAAAAATATCAGATTTTGCTTAAGTTAAAGCTGTCTATTTTTATGATGCAGTTTTGCAACATTTGGCATTTTTTCCAGAAGTCCCTGCTCCTGATCTTTCATCATGTAGCTCTGTAGAAGTGAAATCTGGGAGGTTTAATGCTTGTTTTCTGCAACCGAATTCTATCAGAGGTTCAAAACATAGGAGAAAAAAAAGTTCAGACCAAAACTAATTATTCTGGGATTAGTTTATTGACGCAGCTCACATTTAAAGAATCACAGAAAATCTTGCTATTCCTCTTTTAAAGAGTTACTATTTTCCTACTTGGAATTTACATTTTATGAATCGATCTAGTCAAATAATTGGAATAAAATTGCAGTCTCATGCCACATATCAATACATAATAAAAAGTTAGCACATAGGGTTTTTTTGATCTCTGGAAAGCATGTTTTATCCCATCAGTGATACAGTAAATCCACAATCTGAGAAAGAACATACACCTAATATAGTGTGGCCCCTTCCTAGACTAGCCAAAAAGAGCAGTTTATCTAGTCTATTTTGAAACAACTGCTAACTCCCTCGGTAATTGCCCAGGCCTGGCAGGCAGTATTGCCCAAGACAAGCTGTATTTGTTTTTATCTTAGATGGAAAATTTTATTTCTTAGTCCAGTCTGCTATGCACGCCTTTCTAAGATGAGATACTCTGTAAAACACCGTATCTTCAGAGATCACAGTAACTCATACTCAAGTTTTGGTTTTGCAATTTCAAAACCTGTTAATACTGCCTAATAGTTTACCAAATTTGTCAGACTAGATTAGAGCCCAAACAGATAACTAACTATGCAATATGTGAAATATAGCTAAAAACCACTATTGTAGTGAATCCCATCTAATGTCTTTGACAAGATTGACTCCTATGTAGTGAGATTAAAATTAAGCCCTTGCTGCAGAAGCTGCAAACACAGCAGTTTCATATATAGATTTACATCCAGAAAACAAATCCAAGTAGCACTCAGTTTGCTCACTAAGTAGAAAAAAAACCCTTTTCCTTGAAACTATATAGTTGAAATATACTTTTCCTTCTGTGCTGACACATCTATAAGTTTCAAATTGTTCACCCACAGCATAAACAAAACTTTAATAATTTTCAGTACTACTCAGTCAAATGCTCATAAGCACACTCCTAAGTAAATGCTCTCTTCGTCTTAAATTTTAATAACTTATTTTAATGTACTTGTGGAGGTGGAGCCCCAATAAATAGCAAGTACAGACAATTCCTCAGTTTGTTATTTTAGAATAATGTTGTAAAAATTTAGAAAAAAATGTATGAACTGTAACAAAACATTTAATTCTTTAAATACTTTCTCCATCATTCAGTGATACATTGTAAGAAGCGTGAAAATACAACATAAATAGCTTTCATTTCAAAAGCTATTTCAAGTACCAACTTGAAGTTCAACCCTTACAGCATTCTTTCTTGAACTCAGGATTTCAGCTTACTCACACCATGTAGCTCAGGGGGGGCGTTTTTTTGGGGAGATACGGGGAGGTAAATATTTAGTGCAGACACTAGCCCAGAAGTTGCAGTTGTTCTAGAGCCTGTAACATTTTACCTCCACACTAGTTATCAGCAGAAGTACATTTTGTGCAGTTTTGTGTGTGTTTGGGGATTTTTTGTTGTTTGTTTTTACATCTACACTGATAACACTTTAGAACTACTAAAACATAAGACAATAAATGGACATTTTAGAAATAAAATCTATTAATTCAAGTACCAAAAGTGTAGGGGCTTGGCCTGGAAACTTTCTAGGCCACACAAGTAACCTTTCTCACAAGAGTAATCAGTGGGACTACTCATGCAAACCAAGTTATTCACGTGGTAAATGTCTGCAGAATCAGACTCCAAATTAGCATTTTAGGGGCATACTGCTCCCTCAATGGATTATTCACAAATGCAGGAAGAAAAGTGTGGGTAATTTTCAAACGATTGCAGAAACTTCTTCCTATTCTGACATTTTTTGGATGTTTAGCATAGTCTCGGAATGATCATAGCTGGCATCTCAACTACTAGACGCAGAAAAACTGTAATAAAAATTATGTTCCTATCAGCCGAAAAACATTTATTCCTAAATGAAAAGGTAACTGCTCTACTATGTAAACAAGTGAAGAATATATTTAGCCCTCAAAATATGACTGCATTGTATTTCAGGAGTACAAAGAACTGTAAGGAAAATTTAGACTTAAGCAGCTTATAATAGAACCAGTTCAACAGTCTACAGCAGCTGTCTTCAACCAAATTTTATACATCCCTGCAGACAACAATAGCTTGTAAATACACTGGGATACTTTAAGCAGTAGATGCAACACCACAGAAGGTGGTGGTCTTGGGGATAACAACTGACTACACTTCTTAAAAGTCATTTTTAAAGCTGTGTCTAATAATAGTGTTAGTTTTCAGAAAGTGGAGATTTTCCGTTTATCTTTATCTTGTTTTCTTAAGAGACTATTTCAAAGTATTATAAACATCACACCCAAGATGACAACTTCATAAAAAAAGAAGAAACAAGTGTTTAGTCTCACATTCTCATAAGGAATCATTTCAAAAGGGTTTATCTCCCATAATAAGCAGTGGTCTCTGGAAATTCTTACACGTTGTGGAAATTCTCTGTCCCTTGACCTTCCTGCCATGAAGCATACTGAAACACACCACTGATACATTACTATGGTCTACATAAGAGAGATTCAGACAACATCAACAGGACATATCCCAGCCCTTCCTTTATGGGACCTACCATGCACTGAATGGCCATATATTCTTTAGAGGCTCTGCTCACAGGAACATGGGCTCATCATACAGAGTACTAGTCAATATCGAAAGTCTTGCAGACATTAAATACACAAAAGCTGAGATCACAGTTAATCCAAGAGTTTTTGACGCTGCTTCAGGATGTCCACAAAGGTACATGCTGTCCCATTGAGTGAAAAATGGGCTGCACGTATTGAAGTTTCAGCAGACAGAGCATCTACACAACACAACAGACCATGTGATTCAGCCATCCACGACACAGGCTATCAGGAAAGTCATATTCATGGCAGACGTACTAGCTCAGACAGTGTTGTACCAAACCCATTTGGACCAGAGCTAGTACTCGCTTAAGAGCTGAGCCTTCAGCCAAGACAGCCAGAGATTGTAGCTAAGTGAACACTGTGATGTATACCCATTTATTTGACTGAAGACTTTTCAGAGAAATACCCAACTAAAAGGCTTATTGCAAAATCACCTTCAGCTTCACCAGGGTCTCTCCAGCAACTAGAGTTTCTACAAACCTAAAACTTATCTCATTAGCTGATGGTTTCCATCTTGTTTTCCCTCCCAGTTCTTTAGTAGGCACTACTATATGATTACTTACTGCTAACTGAACATCTTTACTTTAAAATGACAGCCAGGCTGCTGTAGTAACAATCACTTGTTACAGCAGTATTTGTTGTGGCTTTGGTTTCCATTGCACTTCTACAATTACACTGGTGTGACAAAATTCCTAGTATGAAGCATATTAGGTCTAAATAGCTTTGTGTACATACAACTACGTATATCTACAGCACTAGAGATTTTTTTGTTGCTTAATGGGAGAAACATTTCTATCCACCTGAGAGAGGTATACACAGATTTAATCAAATCATATCTCAAGTAGTTCTCTTCTGAAAAGAATGTTGAGAGTTTCTTCTCTCAGATTGATTTTGTGAAGTGCTTCAGGTCTTCACTTCCCTTAGAGGGAGCTGAGGATATTCAGCGTTACGCATGATCAGAGCTACAAATGAGTATTCACGACAAGTAACTCACTGATCAACCAAACAGTTCCTTGGAAACCAGAGTAACTGATCTAAAAAATAAATTATTTTGTAACTGAAATTCCAGTTCAAAACCAAAAAAACCCAAGAACACCACTTCACCTAGAGAGATGGATTTATTTCTTTTCCCCAAAGGGAAACTACTGTGAAAAGTCTGTTCTTTACATTAAAGCGAGTACTGAACTACAGGAAACAACGTTTTAAAATTCAGCCTGTGTGTGCTAGCACAAGATATTCCAACACAAGAAATATTACATGTAAACAATCTTATAAACCAAACTGAGCACATTTAAGTTGTAGTGAGGCTCACTTATACCTTCCATCGGCGTGCTAAAAGGACTGCATCAGGTATTCTTTGACAGTAGCCTGGCATGTTATGCTTTCAGTGGAAATGTGAAATCCTACACTTAGGCATTGAAAAAAACCTAAAAAGTTTCAAAGTGCTTGCTATTTAATGTATAAAAGAAAATACTTGAAGGAAGTATCCACAAGTTGCCCAAGAAATCGTTTTGAATTTCAGAATCCCAAAGAGATGAATTGGTTGTCAGATAACAATGCGCCTTCATCAGATGGACTTGGCAGTTGTAAACAAGAGGAATTTTCTCAGCTTTTCCTCACAAATATGAAATATTTGCTCTTAGCCAACAGCTGGGGTGGTTTAAAGACATCCTGCATATATATTCAAATTACAAGTCACCCACACACCTAACACTGACTGAATTCCAGCAAATTAAAGAAACTGACAAGTACTGGAGCAGATGCAAAATAACTCTAAAGGCAAAACAGAATCTAACTTTGTATGTCTAAATAACTAAACTTTCAAATGTCATAGTTTGCCTGCTGAAGGCTGAACAAAAATAATCCGCAAAAAGTAGCCACAATTATCAGAATTTCTCTTCAGAACTAGTATCTTATACAAGCAGAAAACACCTCGTTTTCTAAAGATCTTACAAACTTATCAAGAGAAAATCAAAGCAAAAAAACCAGAAAATGTAATAACAAAATGCAAACACATTAGACAAGTAAGTTTTAACAACTAAAGTTCTCTTTCTTTTTCCTAGTATTGCAATTCTATACTTCAGAAATCTGCCATTAAATGTGTTAAATTATGATACAAGTTAAAATATTTTTTGAGATATTGTTAATAAAACACATAGCAGGATCTTGCTTCAAGATAATCAAGAAATAAAGTTGACTACATACTGCTATAAAACCTAGCAAGTATTTGCTATCTTAGTGTGAAACTGCATTCACAGTGAAAGCATGGATCTTAATGTTTATTGATGTTTCATGTATGTGTACTTACTTTTGCAACATGAACATACTGTTTAATTTTTTAGCTAGACCCTATAAACTAAATTTAGGAATGTGTATATATTATTACAATATATCCCTCAGCAGGAGAAGCTGTACTGAATCCCTATGCTTTGTACAAAGTTTAAAACACACTGTAAAAAAGCATTGCATTAAGTGTTTTAATACGACTTTGAAAAAGTCTGACTATGCATTTCTAAGAACAATCAATCTCATTAAAATTTTTTCAGAAAAGGTTACACTATATAATAACACTTTCAATTTTTAGGTCAAAAAGTTACTTTGGTTTATTTGTAAAAATGAGGTAATTATCTCAAGTGCATGATATTGCAACTGCTGTAGAAATATCATAATTACAGTGGTGGGTTACTAAGTCTCCCGAATAGCTTTGTGTATATGACCAACCAAACCATAATGGTTTGTGGGATTTTTGTTTTAAACGCATAGCAGCTGTGGATTCAGAGCACACCTATCAGACAAACAGAATATTTAGGCCAACGCTGCTTTTCAATGGAATAAAGTAGAAACACCTTTACGAAGTTAAAGCAGCACCAAACGAAAAACTAAACAAGACCTGAGAGGCATGCTTAAAAAGAAAGTGATATAATGCAAATGCAGCAACTGAGATGCCTGATAACGAAGACACTAAAGTTCTACATGAACATACAGTGGCATTCTTAAGAGTTCCCTAGCTCCAAAATGAAACTATATCCAACAATTAGCATCTTGCTTTCAATAAGTCAGATGTCCCAAATTGTACAATACATTTAAAAAAATATTTCAGTTTGAGGAAATGCAACAAAGTAAGGCAGCACATACTGAAAATTAAGCAACTATTACAAAAAGCTAAACCAGCTTAGGAATTACTCATTTTTTACATCCAACTGCAACCAAGCAGGTGTTTGCACTTCAACTTCACCAGACAAGATCCTCTCATCCCTGCTCCATCCTCTCTCCCCACAGCACTCAATCTTTTTTTAAAGTCCAAATCCAATTAATTTTTGAAAGCTAACAGTTCATATTTTTGTTCTAAGTCTTTGTAAAAGCTTTAATTGTAAAAAAATGGAAGTGGAATTCAATTACTGCTTTCATACTATGTACCAAGACAACACTTTGTAACTAGCAGTTACTTCCACTAAGACATTGTCTAACACATTCAACACCTCCAAGACTAACACCTAACACTGCACCTCAGAGAACAGGCTTTCTTAGCTGTATGCATGTTTAAAAAAAAATTATTGTCTATTCACAGGAAAATATTTGATAGTGTTCAAGCTATTTCCTACAAAATAATTGCAGTTTACACGTCAAATCTGGACTGCTTATGAAAGTCCTCCCCCCACACCGCACCCGAGTCCCATACATACTGCCTGAGAATTTCCTACCTATCTCGTGTCTCAATAAGGACAGATGTCCCAAGATGACAAAAAAAATAAAAAAATCAGAGGCCTGGATACCTTAACACACAACTGATTTGATAAAAAAAAAGACATTCTCATATATTTAGAATTAAAAATACTTACAGCCTCTCCAGTTCTTTTAAATCCTGGAACGCTCCTCTCTCAATTGTACTAATCTTGTTCTCCATGAGCTGACTGAAATATAGAAAATTTTACATATACGTTTTAATAACGCCAAAATAACTTGTTGCAGTAAAAGTAGTCATTTAAAGGCAACAACATATTCATTAAAACAGTACAACACTTATTCTAGAGTGACATCCACTTTAACTTTCTAGACCCCTGTCATCAACACTTTACATATACCCAAAAGGTTAAAAATAATTCTCATTAAAAGAAATAGGAATAGATATTACACTTGCTCATCTATTGCTCATCTACTTTAAGAGTCCCAAGTTAAAAAGTTACACATATGCATGCATGCTGTGCGTACACACGCACATACATCAGTGCTCTTCGGCAAGTTATAAGACTCTGGTTGAACAGTATAAAGGCATATTAGTCTCACATGAGAATAACAAAACAAAAATACTGAACTGTGATGTTGGAAAAAACATCAGTGAGAGACTGCACAGAGATTGTAACTGTAACGGTAGTTTTGATTTGTAAAAAAAAAATGAAAATAAGAGTTACTACAACATATTCTGTTTCAGAGAGAAACGGAAAAGGATTTTATATGACTGCTTGCTCAAATTGAACAGCCTTAACAAACCAGCTAAGTAAATTCCCACAGTACTTTAAACTTTGTATTAGTTAAATTTTTCCCAACAAAAAAGAAAACGCCACGGAATTTTAAAAGCTTCATAATGTTTGAAACAAAAGCATTCACAAAAAAAAACCAAAAACCCCACCAAATCATTCCTTCTTCAAATTCACCGTTAAAGTGTTTCCTTTTAGCCCAGAAACTGTAGAAAAGCAATAATCATCAGCTGGAAATTGCTTTTAAATTCAGTAAAGGAATAACTTTTTCTCTTCATGAATTCTCTCAGGTTGAGAGCACCCATTTTCAGTGTGAACTGTAAATTTGTTAACTTTAAACTGAAGCCACTCCAACAACTATTCAACCAATTTTAGCAACTCTAACTTGTATGCTATGTGCTAAATTAAATCCTCAAGTTACACAACCTTATAGAGAGATTAAAAAATTTTAAACAAATTATATTTAAGGCAATTGCTTATTTATTAATATGGGTGTATAACACATAAGGGAGGGGCTGTAAGTTCAGATGCAATAGCACGATAGTTAAAAAGTGATAACTCATCCACTTCATAAACTGAAAGACAACTATCTCAGGAGCATCAGTCCAAAAAGGTATCAGTGATAGAAAACAAAACTTACAGAACTCGAAGGTGCCTTAGACCAGCAAAGTCGGTCTTGGTGATTCTTGTGATGTTATTTCCATTAAGATCCCTAAGAAGAATAATTTATAAGTAGCAAAATTAAAACATTCAAAAGTTATTTTTTAATTGTTTTGCTTGTTTTCATGGGCACAGCATTTGCAGAAATTAGACATAAATGAACTCAACAAACCATTCCTACAACTAACACTGTCTGAGTCCCTGATGTCCAAGTGACTGAACGAAGGTTTATCTTGAAAGTTGTATTTTCAAACTTTGTAATAAGAGACCCTTACAAAGTCAGTTCTGCCTGCCATTATAAAGCTTATATTTATCTTTAACAATATAGGAGAGTCAAAACCTGTCTGAACGTGGTTATAACTCCATTTAGAAAACCACTAAAGCTAACATATATATTTATATATACACTACAGTATTTGACTGATAGTTACAAAAACTAAGTGACTGAAGTCAAGACAATTTTCTACATTTTTCAGCAACTTCTAGCTTTCATAATATTGCCACAAAGGCAGAATAGGGTTTAACTTCCTATAGCAAATATTTGCTTTTGAACAATCATGAGGCTATTGGAGAGCAAGTGATGGGAAACATGATTTTACAAAACCTAAACTCCACTTGCCACCGGGAAGCTATACTGTCTGCAGATAGCAAAGCGCGTTCATAAGCAACCAATAACTGTATTTAGGCCCTAACATTTCTGTTGGTACTTCAGCACTACTTTCTCTTCTGGAGTTACATGCCCCTTTTTCATACCAATTTGGGATCTAGATATAAATTTCCCTCAATTCCAATCGCTACAAATAAAACCAGACTCCGCAACTCCTGAGGCAAGCCATTAGGAAGTGGTATTACATGGAAACTACCCTAACAATTCCAGCACATTCCCAACGTATTTAGGAAAAAAAAAAAAAATCACTATTTTTTTTAGAGGTGTTTATACCACATGTGGCCAAAACACCACTGTAAAGAAACCGCACAAGCCTGAGCAGAAATCACTGTCCCCGATACTCTTCCTGAGTGAAATTCATCACGCGAGACATGCGTTCAGTACGCCAACATTTAAATGACTTATTAGAGAGTAAGAAATAATCTGCTCGCCTCTTCCACTCCTCAGACCCTCCTGAAAGGCATACCCCACCACATCCTCGCCCCCTCTCAAGACTATAAAATACCCCAGCCGGAGGGCACAGGAATGGTCTCAAAAAGCGGATGGGGGGGGATGTCAAGGCTAAGGCACAACTTGGTGCCGAGTGAGAGGGAAAGAGGCTGGGACCCCCCAGCCTGCCCTCGCCCAAAGGCAGACCCGCGGTAGAGCCCCGCCGGGCTCCAGCTCCGCGCCAGGGCAACGGGTGGCAGCGCCGCCGCCCCCCCCCCTAGCGCGGAGCCACCGCC
>VXBO01014972.1:71420-108552 GCA_013400135.1 Rhinoptilus africanus
GAAAAGGGGCAGAAAGCAAAATCCTCATACTAACCCAAATTTTCATGTGAAATATCTTCCTGATTTTTGTATAGCCACTGAACTTTAATTAGTCACATAAATCCAGTCTCCGGTTTCCTGAGGCATCTATAAGCAGAACCTTTGGATAATACCTGGGATAAGTATGTAAAGAAGGAAGTTTTTACTATGTTAATGGTGGGAGCTTGTTACAGTCACCTTGAGGGGAAGTCATAAATGGATAAAGATCTTAATGGAGAAAGATTGCTACTGAGAATTTTGTGATTTTAGTGAGTTGTCCACTAGTATCGAAAAGAACTAGATATTCCTGAGCAATAGGCAGCAAATTTAATCATCAAACAATTCCTGAACCACCAAGGGATTATTCTACTGGTTTAGATTTGTTTGCTATTTTATGAAATGTTTCTAGAAAAAAGGCTCATAGAATACAACAGTAGATTGAATGATCAATTCTTTTAAACTTAAATGAAGAGAAAGAAAAACAGCTGCGTAGGATCATTTGATATACTCAGGAAACTAGTTTGTGGACTTGATTAATCTGCAAACTCTGATTCCTTAAAGAGAAGGAGGCTTGAAATTGCTTTAAGTGAACAGCTTTATTTTGATCTGTATTCCCAGGATGTAAGAATGAGCAAGGACAATGGTTTCAGATCCAAACTTATGAATAATCACCTGAAAAAACATGAGGTGAAAGCAGAGATGTCAGACTTCAATGTTTTATAATTCCCAACTAAGAGCAAAATGTTTATATCAATAAAAATAAAGATCAGAGGAAAGAGTGGGGTTCCACCGAAAGTGAGGTGAAACTGAATATATTCTAGATATACTTGAAAAAAGACCACATTATCTATGCTTATACAAGCTTGATCATAGAGAAAAGGTTAACACAGGTAGGAAACTAGACATTTAGTCACACATAGGAATTTAGGATATAAGAAAAAGGACCACAGTGACTACAAAACCACAATCCACTGTGAAGAAAAAAGCAGATAAGATGCAAAGATACATTGGAAAAGGTCATTTGAAAAAAATCTTATGCTCCTTGGCTGAACAAGATTATCAGACTATTTCTGTATGTTAACTTACTTCTAAGGGTAACTTGCAGGTGTAGTAAGGAATACTTAATTTTTGCTGAAGTAGATTACAAGTAGTTTTGGAAATCTGGGATAAGAAATGAAGACTATTCCATCCACTTGAAACTGCAACTTTTTATTTACCTTTTTTATGTGAAAACTGAAGTTTTAAACAGACTTTCTTCATTGTTTCAAGGACTGACACTTGTATAGCTCTAAATATAGGAATACTTTTCTTGAAATCTACAGTGATTCTACCTTTTTTACTAAAAATATAGACAAATCTATTAGAGATCATGGAATAATTTCACTCATCATTTGAAATACTCCTGTGTCCTGATAACATGGATACTATTCATCATAATTCAGTTATGCAAAACAACGTGTCTCATCTGAAATATATCACTTCCATCAGCCCATTGGGCCTGATACTGAGGCAGAATATTAATTCAGTTCTGAGTAAGGGGCTCCTCTTCTGGCTCTCCTGCTAACATTCACAGAATCGTAGGTATTCTGCAACTGTCTTTCTAACAAATATGAACAGAACTTCACATAAAGTGCAAAAGAGAGTTTAACAATTTGGAAAGAAATACTCCAGGTTTCTCTTAAGTGTATAAAGAATGTACAATCAAAAGCTTACATCTTAATCAAAAGTACAGCTTAACCATACAGTTTGTTTGGAAAGAAATTCACATTGTCCACGGCATCAGTGCAGCATACTTTGACACATCAGAGAAATGTTTAGCTCTCTATTAACACAGTGATGAGGAATGAAAAGAACTTCACACCTACATTTGAAACAGGAAGATAGTTGTATGAAATACAAGACATTTCTTACTGTGTATAAACAGCAAATTAAACACTGCAAAGTATTTGCTCCCCTAATACCATTTTTAACCATTTTTGTGAATGTTGACTTCCCCAGAACCAGTCTTTCAACATCTACAAAACAAATAATTCCGTTGATCAGGATTTAGCTTATTAGAAGAAGAGTGAGACAGACTTGAAATATTATTTTCAAACTGCTTAGAGTACTGGATTATTTCAGCCTGGAAACTCCATTTTACCACTTCTCTCACTCTCATTTTGCAACCTCAGCCGCACTAAATAATTTCCTCAAGCTAATAAATGCTGGATTTATATGGTAGTCTTCGCCTTGATCCTCCTCTCAGTACGGTAACTGCTGCTCTTGCAGGGGCCTGCTGGGTTGTTGTGGTTTCTCTGTCCTACTGTGGGGTTTATGTATTTAAACGTGCTGGTTTCTTGTATTATTAAAGTCTCTCATTGGGGCAATATTATTGTACAGGAATGTTGATTTAAAGGAAGCCTTTCTGAACACACAAATTCACTGTCAGTAGCCAGCAGAAGGCAGAACAAAATATTCAACACTTTGTAGTCAATTTGAATGCAATACTCTGATATTCTATCTAGCCCAGAAAACCTCAGTGGGACCAATGAATTATAGATCACCAGTACAGAGGTTAACAGCTGGAAAAAAAGTACATACTTGCAATCAGTAGTATCTGAATCATCACAGAGATTTTTTGTTCGAAGCATAGGCAAAATCTCCAGTGCCTCTGTTGTTTCAGTCCTTGGGGTATATGTATTGTGGTAACAAAAGCAAAGACATTCTCCACAGGGCTCCACTTCTTTCAGTACACAAAATAAGTGGTATTTAGTGGATAAATAATATTTTTCTTTTCCATTATTGTTCATTGTGGGGTCAGCAGTATTTCTCGGCTCTCATGTTGTTTTTGTATGCACAGTAATCGTATCCTGTGCTGAAAACAAAATGGTGAATTTCATCCTGAGTTTTTGCACGTTGCTTGTCGCTCTGGCATCTGATGCACTTCATAAATATTTACAACAACTATATGACAAGCTGATATTTAATCACCATTCTATATGCACAGAGAAATTAAGGTCTGAAGTTTTCACTAAATCTTAGGTGACCAACTTGAGATGCATATGACCCGAAGTTTTAGTCATTAGTATTATACAACTTCTGTTTCACATTGTCTGTAGTTGGTTGCAGTCCCACATGAGACATCAGCCCCTCTTTCCATTTAGAGGTTCAGAATCTCACTGGACAGGGTTTGCAGTGATCCAGTGCCGTCTAAGGAATAAAAAAGCAATTTTACAATGATTTATCATGTCTAATTCCCATCTAGATTCAGACAGAGAAGATATATATTCTTGGCTTGCCTCTGACAAGGACTACTCCCACCAAGACTGAAATTCAAGATGAATCTTCAAATCATGGATGACAAAGCTTTTCAAAAGAGATCAAGCTTTACTGCCCTCCCCCTAAACCCCCCTCAAAAAAAACCTGCAAAAAACAACTTGAGGAGGGGAGGAGGGGGAGGGAGCAGGGAGGGAAGGAAAGAAAAAAGCCATAACCCCAAAATCCCGAATAACTTCAAAACCGCTCCTAAAAATGAAGTGTGAAATAGTCCCACGTAGTTTCTTTTCAGCGCCTGGAGTCTGGCAAGGTTTATATGGCAGTGTAAAGAAGACCTTGTAGTGACCACCATCCCTGCCTGTAATATAAAAATACAGTCAGTGTTCACTTCTCCATATACAGACATCTCCCTTCCTTTTCCAGAAACTTCAGCATGCTATTCCTCAACTAATCATGGTGCCCATCTAAATCTCCTGGTGAGGTGAAGTACCTCATTCATTCTCTCTTCATTCGCTCCTTTGGTTTCCTTTTGCAAGCTGTCCTGGCAGAAGAATGTGGATGCAGCTGAGAGGGCAAAAAGGCATCAAATTGCTGATCAGAAATACATAATTAGACTTCGGGTGAAAGAATATGTAGTGTAAAACAGATGACTGCTTTTGCTTATAAATATAAATTATGCCTTTTCTCTGTAGCTTGAAAAACAATGAGGATGACATTAAGTCTCACGAATAAAGGACTTCATCTGTCATGACTGATAAGCAAGGAGTGACGTTAGAAGGACAGAGGAACAAAAATAAGAAGTAAATAACTGGAGGAAGGTAAGGAAGAGAGACCAAAGAGGTAGCTAGAAGAGGAGCTGTGCAATTTTTTTTTTTGGAGACAGTATAGGAACCGATTGCTCAGCTGAGGAACTGACTGGCATGAGGGAAGAAAAGTGCTGAGCCAAGTGTTGTAGGAGGTGCAGTGAACAGACTGCTCTTGTCCATTAACTCCCTGTTCTAGCTGTGCTTCGTACAGGCCATTTAAAAAAAAAAAGTCAGCAAACCATCTAAGCAAGTGCTTAGCTTCATTTTAATTCTTCATTTAATAAAGATTACACAACATTGTATAAATACTTCTGTGTCTCGTACTTAAATGTAGTTCTTAACAGGCTTAACAGGAGCGTTTCAGTGTTGTAACACAGGGATGTAACTCATGGTAGCGTCATTTCTTGGCCTTGCTGAAGCCATTGGTAAAACTCTTGTTGTCCTTCATGGGAATTCAATTTCATCAGAGTACTTAGGTTAATTTCTAGCTGTTGTTTAAATTCACGGGCATTTGAGACATCTCACTAGTATAGAGATCTCCTATAAAAGAATTCTTTAGTAGTAAATTTTTCTCCCTCTCAATCTTTATTTTAAATGGTATCTTTATGAGAAATCACATTAATGCCATAAAGTAAAATAAAATGAAATGAAAAATTATGCCTAAAAAGAAATACTAAAGCATGGAAAAATGCTAAAACATTTTAATAATTTCAAAACCTCATCAAGGCCACAGCATAATTTTCAGCCAAAATATTTCTAAAACTGCTAGCCCACAGGAACCCCAGAACACCCATGTGGAAACATGTTTTTAATTTTACAGTAAATATTTTTTTCCTCATACACAGACGTCTTTTCTTTAAATAGTATAAGACAGCCCAAAATGGAGAGAAAGTTAAGCATTTTTGTTGTGCAATTAAAAAAAAGCTATACATAGCTAAAATCAAAGTTATTTCCATGCTACATTTGAAAAGTTTAGAAAAATAAACATTTCAGAAAGCAAAGCTTGTAAAGCGAGGCCTTGGAAACCTCCTAATGCAGAGGGTTTAGTTTTCCAAGTGCCATTCATCTGATCGTTGTATGTTTGGGCACCTGGAGGTGTGAACCTACTGACTGAGGACCTTCAGATTCCATGATTACAAACTCACAGACAATATAACGTGGACGCTTATCAGTGTTCTGTGTCATCAGGGATGTCACTGAGCAAAGTCTTAGAGAATGACAAAGGAGGACTCTCTCAAACAAAAGTATCTTTAGAAGAACATTTCTTTTAATTGGAAGTTATAAACTGTTCCTAATCTGTGTTGCCCCACTGCAGCTCTAGCAAACTTCAGGATTAGCTTTCAGAACTCTGTTTATACTCTGTGGCTGAGGAGGACAAATTAGAAGTCCTAAAGACAAAAGTTTGTTTCCAGAAATGAAATTCAGCATCAGAACAAGAAAAGCTGGTGAGTAATAGTCTCTTCTCATCCTCTTAGCTTCAAACACATGAAAGAAGAGCACCTATTTCACACATCCTTCCTGTCATTAACCTTTTGTACTCTGCACATCCTGGGTATGAAATGCATCTCTGTGTCTTCTCACAGCCCTGAAAACTGGCATTTTCTATCCATGCAACAAGTAGAGCAAATCAATAATATCAGTTTTATCACCAAGCAGCAATATGAATTGCTGAATCTTATTTTTCATCTTTCAAATGATCTGATTTCTATACCATGCTTTTCCTAGAGGCAAAACTAAGCGCTTCTTATTTTATATGTTTTCTCTGATCAGTTGCATGGGGGGTGCTACGTTGGTTTATGTGATGAGAATGTTTGGTCACAAGTTTCCCAACTATATGCCAGAAAAGGTTCAGAGAAAGCTAACAGTAGTGATTAAGAATACGAAAAAATGTTCATGAAGAGAGGTTGAAAAGATTACCTACATATAAAATAGTGTATAAAAAGGCTATAATAAAGTAGAAAAAATAATGAGTAGTATAAAGAAAGACATACTGGGAGCTTCTTTTCTAGTATAAGAAAATACCATATTCAACTGAAGTTAAAGTTGTCAGATTAAAAATCAGTGAGAAGTACTTTTGTATAGTACATAATTGTTCACCAGCACTGTTAGTTACAGAAAGTTCCAAGGACATGCAAGATTGAAAACTCTTCATATATTTACATATATATTTCAAGATTGTCCAGAATAAAATGTAACACCATAATTTTGGAAGACATTTCAAATTACTGGCTTAATATCTCTAACTATAGATCACATCTGTTTCATAAGGAAGGTTTGCTTGCGTTTACCTTCAACAGAATATTGATGAACATTTTTTGTCAGTAAATAAAACATGGCAGTGATGAAGACAAAATAGTGGTCTTAAACTCTCTGTTGGTTTAATCCAGGATGACTTTTCCTTTTTGTGCCACCAGTTGTCAATAGCCATGGTGCAAGCATGTTAAGTTATGTGACGGAAAGCTGAAGGACCACAGAGATATCACAACAGGGCTGGGGGGAACCCCAATAACCTAATCAAAGAAGCAAGCCCCAACCCCACCAGGGCTGTCGCAGAAGAGCGTCAGCCCCTGGGTGACAGTGACACCCATGGGGATGAGTAAGTGGAAAGGGTCTCCAGAGCACTTTTGGACTGAGGGAAGGTTACTGCCTATAAAAATAAAATAAAATAGTCCAAAAAAAGTCCAAAATAAAAATAGTTTTCTCCCATGGTGTTCTGTATAAACACCGACTCACAAGTAAGACGTGCTGTTGATCACAGTGATTGCATTCTACTTTTACTGTCTTTTTTTGGCTACTGTATCTCCATATTCTTATGCTGAATTATCCTTTGGTTGTTACTACTTTTTATAACATTTTTAGTTTCATAATGCTCTACTAACATGAAAAATACTGTAATTGTTTCTGAAAAGAAACCTGTATTTACCTCTTAATATGGCTTTTGGTTATGATCACTGTACCTGCCTCTGACATTCTAAATCTCTTCATGGCATAAATTAGCAATATAACCTTAAAAATTGAAAGCTGCTTTGGAGCTCTTCAGAGGAGATCACATTTACTTTACAGTTGCTTGTTAATTGCTTTAGTGCCTAAGGATGTACAACATATGTCCTGCAAAGAGACACCCATATGGTTGTACAGTGTATGTCCTGGCACTCTGTTGCCACAGACTAGAAAACAGACTTCTGTTTAAAATGCATGGCCCATTGCATGATTGAAGGTGTGACATATAAAGGATTATAACTGACAACATTGAAGCCCTACACCTGTCACAGTGCTGCGTTAGGAGAAGTACTCCGTGTTGCTGAGGAGGGGAGAGAAGATTGCCTTCAGAGAAAAAACAGTGAAAAGATATTTTATAATTTTGTACAGGGGAGAATTTCTTTCTCAACTCTCTGATTTATTTGTGTCAGTGTGAGTCAGCTATAGCTCAATTTTGATTCAAAGGTCATAAAGTTAAAGAAGTTAGTAAAGAGAAAAGTGTGAGGGCATTAACTAGCCACATGGAACCAGAATTTAAAAGGTAATGAAGCTTTTAAGGCAGCGGATAGGTGACTAAGGATGTCTTTTAAAAGTGTCTACATTTTTAGAGGCCTAAACAACATAGCTTTTAGCCTTTTGGTTTTCTGGTGAGTATTATGGACATATTTGAATATTCAGAAAAATGCAAGAATATGCACGACCCTCAGAAACTCAGCAGTCATTGTGGACAACCATCTTAGACTAAGGCAAACTTATTCCAACAAAATAATTGCACTCTAGTACTTGTATTTTATTTGAGGTTCATCTTCCTTAGATTTAGCTTTCTCAATGAAATACGTAAGGAACTAAAGGAGATTAGTCTCACCTAATTTTAGCTATTTAAAGTATAGTACTACTAGAGCCTAAGCTAGTTATCTAGGCTTTCACTGCAGTACTGCAGAGAGATAAGCACCTCTAGAATGTGAAACATCCTACGTGTCTTGGAGATTTCTCTTAGCTCTTTGGGTAGAAGGAATCACCTGGCAGAGAAGCTCAGTTCTTTTCACTGACTGACTGTCTAGATAACTTCAGTAAGAGATTTCTCTTATCTAAATTTAGACAGCCAATTTACAAGCCTGGTGTTTCTAAATAGTTAATAAAAAGTGAAAATCATCTCATCAGAGTGAGTCATCCTATCTGAAACCTGAGTCATGCTTCAGTTCAGCGGTGTCTTTCTCTCTTCATTGACTACAGAGGAAGTGTAGGAGTACTCCTACGCTGGAATCATCTCTTACCTCAGGTATTTCATTTAAATGCTTAGGTTATGTGAGATTAATTAAGGTTTATGTGATATTTGACAGCATCCTAAGTACTTTGCTGGAGTACCTCTTTCTCCTCCAGGTAACCATATCTTCCATATTGCGATCCTTTTTGACTTTTTGCTCACAAAGAGAACAAGAGTATATGACAGAATTAATTTCTCCTGTTTAATTTTCCTCATTGGTGTAAAATTTCCAAGGTATCTTATAACAAATTAGTACTACTACTTTCTCTTTGAATTCGGGCTGGGTAGCTGAAAATCACAAAAAATGTAACAATATCTTAGGGTGCAATAGAGAAGCAAGCCATTTCCAAATTCTCCTGTTGATCCAGAAAATTACATGATTATTTTTTCTATTGTCTTCCTGGTTACAGTAATTTGCTAATTGAAGAGCTGGAGCACAGCTGAATTAAAAAGGTTTCCTGTGAAAGGTAATTTCAAAATTCCATGCAGAAAATTTACTCAAAAATGTTTTTATCTTTGGTTCCCAGAATTCTAAAAATAACAAGGCTTACAAAATTCAGACAACTGTATCTGAACAGACAAGTCAAGTAAGAGGCATTTAAGGAAGCAATGAGTTAAACCATCAAATCTTCCTTGCAGTCTTCCTACATGAATGTATGTCTACATGGATTTCCTAGATGGATGTCATCTATCTGGACTTCTGTAAGGCCTTTGACACGGTCACCCACAACATCCTTCCTACTCCCTAAATTGGAGAGAGAGATTTCATGGGTGGACTGTTCAGTGGACGAGGTGTCAGTTGGATGGTCGCATCCAGAGGGTAGCAGTCAATGGCTGAATGTCCAGGTGGAGATTGGTGTCAAGTGGTGTCCCTCAGGGGTCTATATGGGGACCAGTACAGTTCAGTATCTTCATCAATGACATAGGCAGTGGGATTGAGCGCACCCTCAGTGAGTTTGCGGATGACACCAAGATGAGAGGTGTGGTTGACATGCCCAAGCGATGGGATGCCATGCATAGGGACCTGGAACAAGCTTGAGAAGCAGAATGATGTGAACCTCATGAGGTTCAACAAGGTCAAGTGCAAGGTCCTGCACCTGGATCAGAGCAACCCCTGCTATCAATACAGGGCAAGGGATGAAGGGATTGAGAGCAGTCCTGCCAAGAAGGACTTGGGGGTACTGGTGGATGAGAAGCTGGACATGAGACGACAATATGTGCTTGCAGCCCAGAAGGCAAACTGCATCCTGGGCTGCATCAAAAGAAGTGTGGCCAGCAGGTCAAGGGAGGTGATTCTGCCTCTCTGCTTTGCTCTGGTGAGATCCCATGTGGAGTACTGTGTCCAGCTCTGGAGCCCTCAGCGCAAGAGAGACATGGACCTGTTGGAGGAAGTCCTGAGGAAAGGCACAAAGATGGTCAGAAGGTTGGAGCACCTCTCCTATGAGGACAGGTTGAGAGAGTTGTGGTTATTCAGCCTGGAGAAAAAAAGGCTCCAGGGAGACCTTATAGCAGCCTTTCAGTACTTAAAGGGGGCCTACAGGAAGGATGGGGACAAACTGGTGAAACACTGAGCAGGTTTCCAAAGAGGTGGTAGACGCCCCATCCCTGGAAAGATTCAAGGTCAGGCTGGATGGGGCTCTGAGCATCCTGATCTAGTTGAAGAAGTACCTGCTTGTTGCAGGGGGGTTGGACTAGATAATCTTTAAAGATCTTTTCCAGCCTAAACTATTCTATGATTCTATAAATGTTTATCAGAACAAATTAACTCTTCTACTTTAGTCGGTTTCACTAAGTCAAAATGCATTTCTTTCTTTAAAAATATGCTCGTATCTAATTATAGGTTGTATATATGTTTTAGTAGTCACATGTAGAATAACAGGCAGAAGATTTTCCACTTCATATAATTTGTGAAGCCTTTCTCAGATGATGTCACTAACATAAATTATTTAACAGAATTCATAGGAACTTGTACCAAGAACATCCGCTTGTAAATGCTCAGAAGCAGCTTCTCATATAAGCAGATTATTCCATCACTACATTACTGAATTCTTGCACTTCACTGAGCCATATGGTAGTACCTACTGCTAGACATAAGGCTTCTAGGAATCTCATCTAGCTCAGGAAGGATGCTAGAAGCACATGGAGTTCAATGTTTGTTGTTTCAACACTTAGCTGGCGCAAAGCAAACTATCCTTATACCTTTCCTGTTGCGCAACCTGTTGTCATCCAAGAATCTTTGTTGGGTGGTGGTCTTAAGTTGTTGACAACCCTATTTCCTTCTCTTTATACCAACGTCTTCCTGCACAAGGAGGAAGAAAAGACATGGGTGACCTAATAAGAGTGTTCCACCCATATATTTCTTTCTGAAATATATTTTATTTACAAGTATTTCCTGTGAAATGCAACTTTATCGTGTTTACAAAACCAGTGCTGCTTCGATCCTTGCAATGATCTCAAGATATCAGTTTTAAAACCTCAGAATTCAGCATTTATGATTATTTCTGTTTTAATAGAAAAACATATTTTCAGTTCATCTGCTCTGACAGCCCACTCTTCTGGCACTGTTGCAGACGAACATATTTGGCAAGGGTCACCGTAAAGAGCAAAGCAGGGTTTCACAACTGCTGGCTCCAAGGAAAGCCAGCCGTAAACAAAACAAACTTTACTCACTTAATATACATTTTTTTAAGATTTGGACTAACAGTGAAATACAGATATGACAAAGCTCATACATGGCAATGATATGAGATCTATGTCCACTTATTATCTAAATATATGCATTCAGACTGGCTAGATTTTACTTTGAAGGCCACTAACAGGTGGCCAATTTACTTGAGAAGAAATTTAGTGTCGTTTAGTTCACGTCAGAGATTTAGTTTCAGGAGAGAAATTCTGCAGAAATGTGACTTAAGTGCAAAAGAAACATAGAAAGGGGAAACCTTCTCCCATCCTTGCTTCAGACAAAGACTGATTTAAAGCAAATACATACACATATAAACATATACATACATACATATATATATATATATAGGTAGCTCACAGTTAACTGGTTTATTAACAAAAATATGTAAAGAAATTTGTCACTCATAATATTTTCCATTAATTTTATTGCCTCTTTAGTTTTTTTTTTATTCAACCCAAGATATCTTAGACTATCTATATTTTATTCATATTTTTCTCTACTTTATCTGGTTTAGTTATACTCTTTAGGGTGTTATTAATAGTTTACAATCTACTACTTAAGTTCAAATCAGCTGCTAGTCTTAATTAGTTGATACACCAGGCTGAAAAAGGATCTAAAACTATATATGGTGCTTGTAGAAATTTAAATTAGGTTATAGGGCAAAAATATTTTGTTGTCAATGGAGAATATTAAAAATGTATGTTTGCACAACAGTCTGTGATTTGCTTTAACACATAAAGAATGACACTTCTTACTGTAATTTTGAGCTCTACTGTTCTATGGAGCTGGAAACTCTACACAGTATTTTATTTCAGAGCATGTTACCTACGGAGAACAATGAGGCAAGGGAAATAATCAGCTGCAACAACAAAATCTTAAATAATTGAGACAGGATTTTTATTAAAGCCTACCTTTTTGAAATCAGATTTATTGAATTTCAAACTGGCATGTATATTTGAAGAAAAGCTGTTTGGAATGATTTACTGAAAAATGTAGAATTGAATTTTTGAATTATTAGCAAGATTTTTTTTTTCTTTGACAGTGGAAAAAAACCTAGTAATCGTATACAGCAAGATGTAAAGTTGAAGATGATATATTTTTGATTTTTAACAAGTTTCAGCTTATCAACATGCCTAGATATGACTTTAATTAAGCAGACCAACATAAGCCAATGGAACCACTTCTCCTCCTTTAAATTATGCAGGTGCTTCATCTCTGCACACAGTCTCCTAGGAATGACAAATGTTTTGCTTGTGAAACAAAGCTAGATCCTTGCTTTATTTGTATCTTGAGACACAGCCTCAAGTCATTCATGGTAACCCACCTAATGCTTTGGTGAAAATACACTAAAGCCTGCTAATATTTACTGTATAGCTGCAATCAACACATTCTCTTTTAGTTTATGTTTTCACAACTTTTTCAATAAAGTTTTTATATTGCATTCAAATCTTCTAATTTCAAGCACTTTTTTTCTTTTTTTTTTTCCCTTTTTTCTGGGAAACAAAATAGAATTTTTAGCAAATTTATCTCAGATCATGGTCTTGCAAAATAAACTGAATGTCAAGACATATTTTCCCTTTTTCTGCAAAGGATCAATTCACAAAGTCACCAAATGGCAGATGGACCTCCGGACATTGTCTCGTCCCTCTGCTCAAGCAAGGTTATCTAGAGCAGTTAGCCTGGGAACATGCCCAGTCATGTTTTGAATATCTCCAAGGAGAGAAAATCCACAACCTTTCTAGGCAACCTGCCCCAGTGCTTGATCATCCTTACATTGAAAAAAAGGCATTTTCTTACATTTAAATAGAATTTCTTGTGCTTCAGTTTGTGCCCATTGCCTCTTGTCCATTCACTGGCCACCACTGAGAAGCATCTAACTCCATATTCTTTTTTCACCCCATGAAGTATTTATACACACTGATAAGACTCCCCTGTGCTTGTTCTTCTCCAGGCTGTACAGTCACAGCCTTCTCAGCCTCTCCTTGTATGGCAGATGCTTCAAGCTCCAAGCCTTTAATCATATTCATGGCTCTTCTCCAGACTCCCTCCAGCATGTCCATATCTCTCCCACCACGGGGAGCCAAGCACTAGGCACAGCACTCCAGGTGCGAGTAGAGGGGAAGGATCATCTCCCTCACCCTGATGGCAACTCTCTTCCTCGTGGAGCCCAGGATGTTGTTAGCCTTCTTTGACACAAGGACACATTGCTGGCTCATGATTAACTTGTTCTCCAGAACCCCCAGATTCTTTTCTGCAAAGTTGCTTTCACCCAGTTGGTCCCCAGCGTGTACTGGTGCAGAACTCCTGGATTACTTGTGCTCTATTGTTTTGCTGTTCCACTAGATCTCAGGGTGGTTAAAGGCTCCTATGAAGACTGGGGCCTGTGAACTTGAGGCTTGTTCCAGTTGTCCGAAGGTGGCCTCACCTACTTCTTCCTGATCAAGCAGTTGGGAGCAGACAATCTCCACTCACACTGTTCTGCTTGCTAATTCTAATCAGCCTTCCCCAGGCAGAGTTCCATGCATCCCTGCTGCTGGCTCATGGGAAGGGTGAGACCTCATTCATGCCTTCCTGGCCTGCCCTTCCTAAAGATCCTATGTCTAGCCATGGCAGCACATTCCACTGATTCCTCTTGTTTGTTGGCCATGCCGTGTACATTAGTGTACAGACACTTTAAGGGACTCCACTCATTTTGATTTCGTGGGAAATGGGCAAGCACATTCCCCATCATGCTGTCCCATCTGCATTTCCTTATTTGTGTGCAACACTTGGGATAGCCCACTTTTCAGTGCTGTTTTCTTGATTATGAGGTCTCTCTTGTCCACCCTTGCACCCTTTGCTTGCCAACCATGGCCACCACTTCCTTACTGAACTGATCATCATCTCTCTCTCCCTCCATTCCTAATTTAAAGCTCTCCTCACCAGGTAGGCCAGCCTATTTTCAAAGATGCTTTCACCTCACTTGGTAAGATAGATCCCTTCTCTTCCCAGCGGTTCTTGATCCTCAGAGATGTGAAAACTAAATCCTGCTGTTGACATGAGTTGCATAACAACAACCAATTATTGACCCACAAGATTCATCCACTCCTTCTCGAGCCATTCCCCTTCACTAGCAAGAATAAGGTGAAGACCGCCTGGTCCATCTTATCCTTGGCCTTCACTCCCTGTGCCATGCAGTCACACTTGATATGCTGCAGGTGCCATCTAGCAGTATGGATGGTGCCCAAGTAGAAGAACTGTAGGGGGTAAATAATGCATGGGCCAAAGCAGCATTGACAGCCTGTCCTCCACATCCCAGATACGAGCTACCAGCAAGTAGCAAACCTCCCCAGGTGATGGGTCAGATTAGCAGACAGGGATCTCCATCCCCCGACAGCCTTGGGTCTCCCACTGCAATCCCTCACCACTTCCTCCTGGCACTGCTGCATGACTTAGGCTCAGCTGGCTTGAAGATTTCCTGGGACACAGCTCCCAGCCCATCTTCTGCTACCAGGACACTGATCTATTCTGTAGTTACAGATCTGCAGGTGAAGCAGGAGACTCAGAGAATACAGTCAATCAGCCAGGCTAATTAACAATTACCAGCCTCTAAGAATGCTCCCCCAAATTTATAAGCTAGAACTCACACTGGAAGAAATAGGCACAACCTCTGTTATCCAAGCAATTGATTCTCAGCTCTGTCAAAGCTATGTGCTGCTCTAACACCACTGCTGTAAAACTATATGGAAGACTAAAGCAAATAAGTGGGAGATTGCATACGTGGAACCAAAAATGTAAATTAGGCTCTTAGTAACAGGTAGCTTATCACCATTGCATATTTTTTTTTTTGCCTCTCCCAAGCTCTGAAAATATGAATAAGGGAAAAACCTAGATAATATCCAAGCTCTTTAAAATTTCTTTTTTTAAAATATGTAATGAGAAGCCATATATATCCAAGCACAGCCCGTAAACATTTAATTGAGTAGAGTTTTATTTTGATGTTATTTACCATTCTCTTCTGACACCCACTAAAGGCAGACTACCATTCCTTGGAGAACCTTGAAATTACAATGTGCAATGTTTTGCAATGCATTGATAGTGAGCTATTGTTTGATCCACAGTCCTCATTTTCTTTTGTATACTAAAAGCCTAAAGCACATATTCTCACTCAGGTACAGCATGTACGGTTTTTGTTTTGTTTTGGTTTTTCTTCTTTTACTTTTTGACAGGCATAGAAGTTACAGGATCTGAAAGTGCTGGAAGTATCTTCACATGAATTACTTTTCAGTTAAACATAAAATCACATACCTACATTTTAATAAAACAATCCTCTTGTACACTCAAGAAAGAAGTCATATCCCCCAGATGAAAACATTCCTTTAAAAGTCAATGCCATGTTCTGTCAGTTTTATTGGAAATACATTGGTTTTCTCTGTAGTGCAAATAGAAAGCAGTAATTTTTCAGTAATTCTTATTTCCAAATCTTAACTCGAGCAGGGGAACTTCAAGTCACTTTCTGTCTGCTGATCTCACACCACACTGCATATCAAAACACAGGTTTCTACTCTGGGGGCACATAAACCAAGAATAAATCTAAATCCATTTTCATTTCTTATGATTGACATTTTTCTTTGGTGATAAATATTATTCATGACAATAGGCAAAAGTGGAAGTGGATCTTTATGAAACACAGGAAATTTTTTTGTTGTGATCATCAGACAGAGAAACAAATACAAAACTAGAATATTTCATTACATTTCTTCAGTACAACTGCATGCCCATGACTGCTGTCTTAAAAAAGGGTAGTTTGGACTGGATACAGTCTCATGTGCTTTTATACAACTTTGATTCCAGGGAACTTCATTGCAAATTTGAACTTATTACCAAAGAAAGAATTTGCCACACAGTAAACTGGTGCCAGGCAAAAGGAAGAGAATTTGGGTTAGGCAAGCAGGTGGTGTACCATCCAAAGAACATAATAATTCTGTCACAAAGAGAAAATTTCCCAAGTAAGATAGTAATGTTTGCTCCCACAAACCTCTGAAGACCTGAAATAATAAATTAGCTCAGAATCAAAAATATAAAGTAGCAAATCAAATGAAAATAATAAAAAAAGAGTTTTTCTGAGGTCAAAGGGATAACTCTCTAATCTCACTGAAAAATATTTTGTATTTCACTACATTTAAGAGCCATACTGTAGATGAAGGTCTCCCTTCCTCATCTTATAAAAATTTATGGATAAATCACTGCACAAAATGGGGAAAATTGCTTATGGTCTAGGTAACATTAGTTTACCCAAAGCAGACATGAACCCTGCTGCACGGAAAGAACCAGTATAAAAGTTGGCAGTCTGAGGGAATTGCATTAGTTTCATAGTACACAAATAACATATATATAAATGTGATGCAGTTGAAGCTACCAAAATTTATTCATTGTTTAGGCAAACTGTTAGTTAAAGTTAAGTCTTAAAAAAGTTTGTATAAAACAATAAAACAAATGTACCAGAACATATTACATTGTGAACTTGCAGCAAAGGCCAGTAATGGATAACATGACCAGTTACCCAAAAGCAGAGCTAGTAAACAGTAATTCCCATCTAAAAATTCCTAAGTACTTTATAATCACTTAAATAACATACCACTCAAATATAAACCCTTTGAACAAAGGCTAATGCAGCACACCAGCTGAAGGAGAGAAGCTTGATGTTAATCCAAAAATCTTATTTTCAGGAATAGGCCACAGGACAAATTCAAGCATACATTGAAATGTTTTTGTACTTTGAAAAGAGATTTTAAGAAATCAGTTTATAATTCCCAATGTGTGCATACATTGTTCAAGTTTTAGTTTAAATACTTTTTAGGGCAGCAGAGCCAGTACTACTAGGAAATGGATAACTGGCTTAATAGCGTAATTTTTAATCCCACTGAGCTACAAACGAGCAAAAATGCTGAAGGAGGTCTTGTCTGAGTGTCAAAGCCTTCACAGGTAATAGTGATGAGTGAAAAGCAAAGACTGCAGTCTGACTTTTCCAGCCTGCCTTGATTTGCCCTGAGGTACCAATTAGGGAAATTTGCTGTTTTTCATGAAAATTTAAGTTATGTTACAAGGAAGCAGCAAGTTCCAATAAATACTAAACCACACAGTACCATTTTTAAGTTCATAATGTACCTTTAAGTCCTCCTGTGAAAGGGACCCTCAAACCAAATGGCCAACCATTCTTCTCAAAGATGTAGTTCAAGTTTAGACAGAACAGAGCAAAAGTATCAGAGAAGCTGAAGCTCTTCATCCCAGCGCTGTCTGAGCCCTAAACCCTAAAGACTGCAGAGACAATTAAAGACATTGCTCAAGTCAGGAAGTGAGGAAAGCTTGTACAAAGGAGGTGTTGTGATGGTAGAGAAAATGACTTTCCAGGTGAAAGAGAAGACATTAAAATATCTTCAGCAATAAACCATCTTTGTCTAGATAAGAAATAAATTAATTAAAAAAAACCCAACAACAAACAAACCCCCTAAACCCACAACCCCAAACCCCACAAACCAGTAATCACAAAAGTGTGATTGAAATCCTCAAAAGAAAACCCCTAATAATGTTATCAAATGTAATGTCTATGTCAAGTAAAAAGATATGAACACAGATGGTTTATCAGCAGGGCACTTTAGTATTGATACCGGGCCTCATTTTTTTCTTACATTTTCAATTACCTGGATGATCACACAGGATCATCCTATGAATGATTTGAATTTAATCAAAATAAGGCAGCCCCTAACATGACAATTGTGAGAACCTCAGTCCAAGGTTACCCTGAGAATACTGAGGTGTGCACCTATGGAAATCTCCTAAAGTTTAACAAGATTTTCAAGGTCCTGCATCTAGCATGGAACAAATCCCATGCATCTATGCATGTATGAGAAGTGACTGGATGAAAAGCAGCTTGCTGAAAAGGGCCTGGAGGATAAGGTCATCTCCAGGTTGAGGACCATAAGGCAAGGATGTGCTCTTGTTGCAAGTGAGGAAAATCACATACTGGGCTATGTTAGGAGGCACGTGGCCAGCAGATTGAGGAAAGTTATGGTCACATTTACTTGGCACTGGTGAAGCTCCATCTGGAAAAATGTACCTAGTTTTCCCCCAGTCCCCTGCTCTCGAGGGTTTCTGGAAACTGGAGAGCATCCAGCAGGTGCCTACAAAGGTGGCTATGGTCTTAGACCACATGGGCTAAAAGGAGAGGTTGGGGAAACTGCGCTTGCTTAGAAGGAGAGTAAGGGTAACCTAGTGGTTGCCTAGAACTTCTTAAAAGGCTGTTACTAACATGAGGGAGTCAAGCTCTTTGTATTAATATGTAACAAAGTTTTGATACAACAGTGGGCAAATATCACTTACTGAATCTTGGAAATTCAGATCAGATATTAGGGAAAACTTTTCTTTAGAAGCAGCAGCTTCTAGGACAGCACCAGAAAAGCAGTGGAGCTAAATTCTTGATTTGAAAATGGGAAAGCATTACCAAAGAAAACTATACCTGAAACTAATCTTTCTCCAAGCTATAATTTAATGTTTTGACACATCACTTAAATATGGTTAACCCTTATGGCAAAAGCTTTTTCCTAGGGAGATCTTTCAGAGATTACTTTGAAACTGACAACCTGGTGCTTCCCATCCTGTCGTTAATTAACTGGAAGACTTAGATCTATTCTATTTATTTAAGAATTTTTAAGTTCTTTTATGATGATATCTTTCTTTTTTGTCTCAGCCTTATTTTTCAGAGTAGTGGAAATTTATTTGCTTATAGTAAAACTAGGTTCTGATCTCAGGCTTGGGGCTGCTTACAAGTACGTATCCACCCCCGTCTGACATAGATTCAGATCAAGCAGTGCTTTCAGAAGAGGGTACCTAAACTTTTCTATTACAAAAAGAATTTGAAAAACTGTAAAACTTTCCTTAATATGAGCATAGTGTGCACAATGAACTTAGAATAAAGAGAGTTTTGAGTAAGACAAAATAGAAACAAAAAGATTCATACCCAGGTCTCCCTTTTATTTACTGTCACCTTTCCAGAAGTTATACTATCATTCCAGAATCCCTTTCATTGGTTTCCAAGTTATAAGCAATTCCAGAGTCCTCTCTGGGCTCCTAGAAAAAGTTTTTATATTCAGGTTGTGAATATATAATCCCCAGTATTTTATTTTGCCAGTTTGCATGACACTAAGCTTTGGAAATTTTTTTTTACCCAAGGTGATTTTCTATGCTCCTTTGCTCTCAGCAGAGGACTAATCCCTCTCTTCCTTTCAGGGGGTTCTATCCTCCACAGTGTTGTAAAGTACAACATCCAAAAAATTCAACAGACAACCTTCCTCTCTGCTTCCCAAGTGCTCTCTTTAAACATAACAGACTTTACAAGCAGAACGAGTATCATCCATCACAATATCTGGAAAATTAAAACATATCTGATAAAAGTGAAGAAAACCTAAATATAAACAATGCTAAGAACCTTGCCTATTGTATACAGGTACTCATGCAAATGAGTGCATCTACACACTCACAGGTAAGAACACACACAAGTCAGTAAGGAATGTTTATCTGGATCATGGATTAATTGCTCCATATGTACAGAAATTTCTACAAAAGGACTAACTTCATGCAAAACAGTACCATTTCCACTGAGGCTTATTAGCTCAAGTACAGCACTCTGCAAACAACCAGAGCCATCTCAGATACTCTTCACTGGATGTTGAGTTTCGGATTGAGGTCAAGCATACTGAAGCATTGCCATTAATTCCACACACTGGTGTCCCAGCTGAGTTCAGTACCTGATTACAGAAAGAGGAACTCTCCTCTTCCCCATCTGTTTCTGGTATCAGCTACGCAGCAGCAACTAACAGCTGAAAGGCAGTTAGGAACAGATGTGATTTTCTCACCATTAAAATTCATGATAAAAGCAAGCCAACCCAGTGCACTAAGGTCTGTCGCTATGTCCAATGAGTGCTTCAAAATTATTGTTTGGGTTCAAATAGGTAAAAACACAGCGTGCTCTGAATCAAGCTTAAAGTACAATACAATAGATATTGTGTATGGATTTAAGGAGACAGCTGTAGTCTGACAGGTCTAGTACAGAGACAGAGCTAATATGCTGAATATATAAAACCAGGAACTGGGTGGGAGGTAAGTAAATTAGGAAGATAATGAACGTATATGTTGTGTCACCTTCTCTTCTTGTCTCGCTACTCGTATTAAAGATATAATCAGATTATAAGAAGTGTCAGGGACTGAATTTATTTTAGGAAATAACTGGATTTCCTGTGTTATAAGCTGTATCTAACATCTTCATGATTTGCATGAGAAAAAAAAAAAAGAATTCTTCAGCATATGTGATAGTATCTGTTATTTTCCTGGGTATATCTCTTTCAGTGTTGAAGATCATAGCCTTAAGCCACCTCTGTTGTCTGGATACAGTGTTACTATAATGTATCAGTTCTATTATCATTTGTTGGTACTATTATGCCAACAGTTCTGGAGAATATTTTATTGTGTAATTTTCCTTCCTAAATATTAGCTTTTCCTCCAAGAGAAATCATGAAAACTGAAACTTCTAGGTAAATTTAGCAGTTTACATAGTAGAAGAAGAAAAAAAAATATTTTTAGCAACATGAGTTTGATACAGACCACCAAATTTTGCAAGATTACAGTAGAAAAATAGAGCCTTTAGGCCTGTGTAATTTGAGTTACGGTGGAATAATTTTGTCAATGTCTGACAAAAGTTTCTTTGATCTACTTTTTGACAGGTCCACAGGTTTTGACCAGATGCATTTTAATGGTGTTCCTATGGGTGCTTCTCCCATTACTTCTCTTCATTGAGGAGCTTTGTGCCACTACCTATCCAGTCTACATGTACAGAGCAAAATTTTAACTATGAAATTGAGTCTTGCTTGCATATTTGTACTCTGTTTTAATCACTTCTGTAGTACTTGCATTTAGAAGGGTCAATGACATCTTAAAAAACAATCCTTAAGAAAAAAATAAATATGAAGTAATTATTCTTATCAGAAGAGATAAACCTGGAGACTTTCAAATCCTTTTTCCTTAATCCTGTTATTAATAGGAGATTGCCATGCAATAAAATGTATAAGGATGAAGTCTTCTGCCAACATTTAAAATGTTAAGGTTAGTTGCTGTAAGATGCTTAAAGTTAGTGTGTGCCAGCACGCTGTGTAGAGTACATGTTCTTTGTTACTGCTAATTTTGAGAAAGCTTCACACAAAGCTATTATAAAAGCGTTCCGGTTCCATTGGTTTAATATATGAATTGAGTACTCAATTAATGGAAAGATGAATTACTTTTGCACATATTATGCTACAATTTCTTATTATGTAGTTGTGCATTTATTCAAATGTTTGAAAAAGAACCCGTTTCCTTGGAGGGGTATGAAGTACATAGATTGCACAGGTAGTGAAAAGTGGTAGTCCATTCTTACCTTTGATAATAAGGACTCTAGATGAGTGAGAAGAAACAAGTGCCAGCTTTTTCCACATGTGTTCAGATTCTTTGATCTGAGTAAGTGGTGCAAAACTATAAATCAGAGAAGAAAAAGATAGCTGAGAGCCACACCATATTTTCCTGAGCTCTCCATAGAGTTTGTATTTGCACCAAATGTCTAGAATGCAACACCCTCTTGCTACTGCCTCTGCCATATTAAGCCATTCATTTGCACACATCAGCATCTCTTAGTGGCATATCTGGCCATACATATGACAAAATACTTGTTTATTATGGACCCAGTCCAGCTGTGACTGAAAGAAGTGGAGAGACTCATGTGGACTTCAGTAAGGGTTGGTTCGGACTCCTTGTGAACACTGAGATTTATGACATCCTTAACATTTCATTTCCTCTATTTTAAGCACTTGGGTTTTGTAGATGACGTGCTGGATAAATACACTGTTGTCACTTAGCAGACTTAACTAGTGTGTGAAAAGAAGTCTTTTACTTTCAGATAAACTGAGGAATGGGGGATTAGGATCAGTTGCTCAACTGGCATAAACTTGCACAGATCCATGAATTTCAACTGGCCTCCCAATATCTGATCTGTCAGGAAATGGAATTAAAGAAGAATGTTTATATTTATTTGAAGAAGATGTGTATGGAGGTGCAGGTCACTTACTTGAAGATACAGTCTGAGCAAGAGAATATTAGAATACAGGCTTTCTAGATAAGGTACCTAGTCATTTGAGCCAAGATTTTCCTCTCTAAAGCACAGAAATCACAGATATAAATATTATAGAGCAATTTTAAGAAGCTCATGAAAAACTAATATTTATTGCAGGGAAAAGAAAGTTTTTAACTTTTGTCTAATATCTAAATGGAATATTTTTTATAAATCACAACATTTAAGTGTTACGGCATTACTGAAGTAGTTTCAATGCTGTTGTTGTTTTCTTCATTTCAGAGAGACATCTCCCTATCACATTCACCTGAAAAATAGAGTTATGTAATAATTTCCATTCAAAATGGAGGTTTTTAAGGTACTGATGAAATTCAGATCTTAAATGTAGTTTTGCAAGTCTGGAAGGAAATCTGACCTATTACACAGTGTAACAAAGTTACTGGCTTGTCTCAGAGGGAAAAACTTTCCTTGAAAGTCTCAGTCACCCAGCACAGCAACATTGTTACCAAAGCAGACATTATCACACCCGCTTTCTTAGACTAAAACCTATTTGAATAATGCTAATGTACCAAGAGTGGCCAGATAGCTATTTTTTAAATGTTGTGCCTGTAAGGTTTAGATGTAATTAAATTAACTATGTGTTCTTAAAAAGAATATTCTGACTGTAATTTTTGCTTCATTGCAACTACTTTAACATAAGCTATTGGCAGGATTCTGTCAAGGGTGTAAGCACATTTCAGAATCTAGGATCAGCAACTTTCCATTTAATATAATTCTTTCTGTGCTCTGTTCTCTCCTTCCTTTTTTTAGAGATGGGTTAATCAATACAGAACCATGAATAACAATGACTATAATGGATAATATTAAGTCCTTGAGCCTGCTTCCCCAGAACTTGGCAGAAGTTTCTTCTCTGAGCTCACCAGAAGCATGAACAGATGCTAGGGTTCCTACATACGTTAATTTAATCTTTCATAAGGACACAGGCAATGCTCATTGATTTAAGATGAAGCAGCTGCCTAACCCTCCTTAAGTTGTAGGGCAGAACATTATTAAAATATTTACATATGGCTTTTCACCCTAAGTTTTATTACCTGTACAGTCTGATAGAGCAAAGAGAGGCTCAGCTCAGCTCGGGTTTTTTTGGTTTTTTGTTTTTTTTTGTTTTTTTTTTTTTGTCTTGAAGTAGTGTGGTGCATTTTGTAAACTATTTAATCAATTTTAAAGCTGCAGGGGATGTTCTAGACAGTGGGGAGAAAATCTAGTCAATTTTGTTGTAAACAGAAATGGAAAAGAGGAATGTATGCAGTTCTTGCACATGCTTAGCACAGCCATCTGTTTCACTTACCTGCATAATTGTCAGCTAATCAATTGTTAATTGTAAATGTCCAGTGGCTTAACAGCATTGTACCTGCTATTGCAATTCATTATCCCAAACACTTTACAGATCTTTTGTCCCTGAATTATTTATTTCCAGGAGAAAACAGTGAGGAGAAGAACATGTCAAAGGAAAGCAAGGAATGGAGATACAGGTAGAAAGGGAGGAGTGCAGGTAATCCAGATGGGTAAGTATAAGATGTCGATATGTGTAAGAGATTGGGTAAATAAAGCACAATGGCATAGGCATTTGTATGATGCATTGATGGAACATGGATGTGAGGGAGAACGCGACAGACGGAAACTGGCAGAGGGAAACAAGCTTCTAGCGAGTAGGCAAAAGAGCTGAGGGTTTAGTAAAAGGGAAATTGGGAACTCTGGCACATGGGGAGAAATCTGCACAACATGCAGTGAATGTGGTCAGAGCTGGCCAGACTGTCAATGAAGTTATCACAGTCACTTCTAATAGTAATTTCTTCAGAATCTTAAATTAAAAAAATAGGTTTCTCAAAGTCTTTTTGGTGTACAGATGGTGTAGCATACATGATAAAACAATAAATTTCACTAGTATTATAAGGCAAATTACCTTTGTGCCCCCAAAATATGTCCATGATAGGCATCATTATCTTAGCAATCTATTGTAATAAGATTCTGATCTGTTAAAAGAAGAATTTTGTCATTTTTACTCTTAAACACAGATGAAAGTAAAAAGTAGAGAACATAAAAAGAGAATTTGATTTAGACTTCACTGTTTAAATGCATGATTATACTTGAAAATGAAGTCTAGGAAAGAATAATGCATCTGTGATTATTCTGGTATAATACATTTGTGTATTTAAAGAGATTTTATTTTCTTTATCCTACTTTCTCTCAGGAATTTGCTTACAATTTTAACATCACAGGTAAAACAAAGAAAACAGAAGGCCATTTTAAGTTCATCAGAAAGCTACTGGATGAATATTTAAGTAAAGTCCAGAAAGAGTTATATTATATATACATAGTTAGAAAGCCAAATGATTCAACTGCGTTTGAATACAAAGAAAAACCTAGAGATGTTATTAAGAGAGCAATAAAAAATAATCTCATGCTCTGAAAGTTTTATCAGATACTCTCATGGTAGTTGCTTTACTTCAGAGATAATCCATTAACTGCTCTTCCGATTCCTAATTTAGTACTCATTTGTATAGACCATATGGTACAGATTGGTTCCATGGTACAAGGAATGAAATAATTGTGTCGTCTAGACAGTCACTTCACTGACCAGCTTAAGCCTAGAACAAGAGGTGGTAGATTCGATGAACTGTGTCCGAAAATTATGATATGGTGACATTCATACGATAGGAAGTAGCACTACTCTGAAAGCAGTCAGGCATTTCTTGAAACACAAAGAATTATTTCTGTTATCACACAGAATCATAGAATAGTTTGGGTTGGAAGGGACTTTTAGAGGTCATCTGCTCCGACCCCCCTGCAATGAGCAGGGGTATCTTCAATAGCTCAGTATGCTCAGAGCCCTGTCCAATCTGAGCTTGAATGTTTCTAGGGATGGTGCATCTACCATGTCTTTGGGCAACCTGTGCCACTGTTTCACCACCCTCAGTGTAAAAAAAATCTTCCTTATATCTAATCTAAATCTACCCTACTTTAGTTTAAAACTGTTACCTCTTGTCCTATCACAACAGGCCCTACTAAAAGGTTTGTCCTCATTTTATAAGCCCTCTTTAAGTACTGAAAGGCTGCAATAACATCTTTGCAGAGCCTTTTTATCTACAGGCTGAATAACCACAACTCTGTCAGCCTTTCCTCATAAGAGTGAGTTCCAGTCCTCTGAACATTTTTGTGGCCCTACTCTGGAAACGCTGCAGAAGGTCCATGTTTTTCCTGTGCTGAGGGCTCCAGAGCTGGACACAGTACTCCAGAGCAGAGGGGCAGAATCACCTCCCTTGACCTGCTGGCCTCACTTCTTTTGATGCAGCACAGGATATGGTTGGCCTTCTGGGTTGTAAGTGCACATTGTTGTCTTATGTCCAGTTTCTCATCCACCTGTATCCCTAAGTCCTTTTTGGCAGGGTTGCTCTCAATCCCTTCATCCCTTGCCCTGTATTGATAGCAGGGGTTGCTCTGATCCAGGTGCAGGACTTTGCACTTGACCTTGTTGAACCTCATGAGGTTCATATCATTCTGCTTCTCAAGCTTGCTCTAGGTTCTTATGCATGACATCCCATCCCTTGGGCATGTCAACCACACCTCTCAGCTTGGTGTCATCCACAAACTCACTGAAGGTGCGCTCAATCCCACTGCCTATGTCATTGATGAAGATACTGAACTGTACTGGTCCCCATATAGACCCCTGAGGGACACCACTTGTCACCAGTCTCCATCTGGACATTGAGCTGTTGACCGCTACCCTCTGGATGCGACCATCCAACCAATACCTCATCCACTGAACAGTCCACACATGAAATCCCTCTCTCTCCAATTTAGGGAGCAGGATGTTGTGGGTGACTGTGTCATAGGCCTTACAGAAGTCCAGATAGATGACATTTATAGCTCTTCCCTTGTCCACTGCTATAGTCAGTCCATCACAGAAGGCCACGAGGTTGGTCAGGGAGGACTTGCCCTTGGTGAAGCCATGCTGGCTGTCCTGAATCACCTCACAATCCTCCATGTGCCTTAGCATAGTTTCTAGGAGGATCTGTTCCATGATATTCCCAGGCACTGGGGTTGAGACTGACAGGTCAGTAGTTCCCAGGGTCCTCCTTTCTACCTTCTTTAAAAATGGCTGCAATGTTTCCCCTTTTCCAGTCACCGGGGTCTTCACCTGACTGCCATGACTGTTCAAATATCATAGAGAGTGCATGCTCATACCACCATATCATGCATATCAACAGTGCGTTATCACTGCAGCCCAGGCAGTCTCCAATCTTGATGTCGCCAATTAGCTCACTTGTATTGGTGACCACCAGGTCCAGTATCACATCCCCTCTGGTAGAACTGCCTATTACTGGGCTTCAGAAGTTATCCTCAATGCGTTCCAGGAGTCTCCTGGATTGCCTGTAGCTCGCCGTGACACTTTTCCAGCAGATATTGTGGTAGTTGAAGTACTCCAGCAGGATTAGAGCCTGTGAGTGTGTTGCCTTCTGTAGCTGGAGTAAGAAGGCATCATCAATAGGGTTCCCTTGATTGGGCAGCCTGTAGTAGACACCAACCACAATGTTCCCTTTATTCCCTAAGTCTCTAATTCTTACCCAGAGGCTTTCAGCCTGCTTGTGGCTATTCTTCAGAGACAGCTCTTCACACTTTATGCATTTCTTGACCTAGAGGGCAATGCCTCTGCCCCTCCTTCTCTGCCTGTCCCTTCTGAACAGCCTGCAGCCATTGATAGCTGCACTCCAGTCATGGGATTTGTCCCATTAAGTTTCAGTAATGGCAATTAGGTTGTAGTTTTGTAGCAGCATGGTGGCTTCCTTAACTCTTCCTTATCTATAGCATTTCATATAAAATACATGAACGTGAGGTACGAAATTCAGAATCTTTATTTAATTTCTTATTGTCATTAAATGTTTGGTCTTAATTACCCTTCTGAATTAGAATTATCTCAATATCTTACATTACCATGGCTATCTTCTAGGAACACTTTCCTCAGAGACAGAGTATTCATCCAATAATCCATTCTTCATTCCTGAGATTAAGTATATTCCAGTTTCAAATATACGTAGGATGTACAATATGAATTTTCTGTGAGGAATTAAGTAGCGTCCTCTGGACAATGCTGGATATGGCAACTATTGCCTCACTTTATCTTAGTTTTCTCATTTATGGTACGTTGCACTTCATTTTGTAAAATGGTATGTGATTTTTTTGCAGCTTATTTTGGTTTAGGAACAGGGAGCTGTTATTCAAAAACTTTGCTTTGGGATAAATAGAAATGCCTAAGCAAATTTTTCCCCCTGTACTCATTCCAATTTTTTTGGGGGGGTGGGGTGAAGGTAAGTGTTGAGCAGCTATTGTGAAGTCATGCTTTGACTAATTTAATAGAAATGCTGTTCATCAAACACTTAGTTTGCTTAAGCTTTAAGGAGTCAGTTCAAAGACAACAAGGATCCTTTCCTGTGATTCAATTGAGCTAATCAAATTTGGGAAGACTAGAAAATATGAGTCCATATTTCTCATCATCTCTCTTATTTCTAGAAACTTTAATTGAAATATACCTAAAGAAACGTCAGTCATTAACGATGTTCGATATACAGAAGAAAGATATTTTTGCCACACTTCAACCCGAACAATAAATAATTGTTCAATAAAACAGTAAATAAAATTGCTTACACTGTTCATTGCTAAAGTCATCTTTTGTTGGCACTGTAATGCGTCAGACAAACTTTATATCTATCTATAGATTATTCTTCTCAGTATTTGCTAAAAGAATATCAACAGTAGAACTGAGCCAGTGGCCTTAAAAACAAACAAACAGTAAAACCAAAAGCTACATGAGGTGTGAATAAGTGGGTGAAGATGACTTACATTCCAGAAAGTTTTTCTTTCTCTTTTTATGTCAAAGGCATTTTTAGAAAAGGATTTTATAACAGAGATTGTTAAAAGAAAGGAAGATACCTTTGAATATTGGTGTGAGAGGAGAGGTCACACATGGAAGAAAAGATACAGAGGTGTTTCTGAACTGGTGATTCTCCTACACAGCGTCTGAGATTTCCAGCTGTATGCAGGTATGAGTAGCCATGCCATGAGCTTGGAGCCTTCAGGCCAAGATTACCATCTCTGAGTCAGATCAGGCTCTCCTGGATGCAGAAGCTGAGGATCAGGGTAGAAATGGCTGTAAATTACTTTTGGCTTCCTGATTCCAGAGGCTCTGGAAACATTTAATCTCCTCAGTCTAAACTAGAGCAGCCTGGAAACTACTTTAAGTTATGTCACCTTTTAATAGTCTCTGAGACACTATTTCATCATTTTGGGTCAATGCAACAAAGCAATCCAACCACAGTACTTTATATCGAGCCATTCCTCCTTCGGAATATACATGTAGAGAGAAATTATATTTGGGCCATTTGCCCTGAATACATTAATAACCTACTCAATGAGAAGTACTCCATAAAAACAATTGCAATGATGTATAAGAGATCATTAACATTCACTCCTCCATAATCTATTAGTAAGCTGTTGCTATTGTGCTCTAATTAGTTCTTGATTATTTTTGCTCTGCCCATATCTTTTTTTCCTCTCTCTCTAGCTTTACTTATACCTGTAATTTTGCTGATATTTACTATAAGATTTTAAGAACTACATAGATAACACATAGATTAGATAATATATACAATATAATAGTACATATATANCTTGGCCGAGTCCTATGCATTTAGTGCTTGAGAGTTATGTATTTATCTTTGGTCAGTGAAGTAACAGAATCAACAAAGCAGACCCAGAGGACACCGTTAGGGTTAGGGCTGTAACATTGCGTTTTATGTAAGTTAGATGTGAAATAGCAAGCTTGGGGAAAAAAAGCATTTAATCTCCATTTCCCTTCTACTTTGTGGAATTAATTTAGGATCTGATATTTCCTCATTAGAAATACTGAAAGTAATGCAGTAAGACCAGTGAAAGAGAGGAGATAGGAGTCTGTGTGAATTAAATATTAACATTATAATGAGATTAGATCAATTGCAAGAGTTTGCTTTTTTTTAAAAAAAAATATCTGAATTACTCGCATGGAAATGGGTGAAATCACAAGACAACATGTTTCTCTGCAGGTGTAATACGTAGCTAGAACTTCTTTCTCCAAAATGGATGAATTAGGTTAAATTCACACGCAGAAATGTAATGACAATGCCTGGCTTTATCTGTCAAGGACCAAAGTCTTCATACCTTCTATTGACCTCTGAAAGATATTTAAAAAATCAAGTAATTAATATTTAAGAGCTTAAATATTAATATGTGTGGGTAAAGTGCTGAGGGAAAAATGAGGATGTTTGCAAGGAAAAAAATAGGAGAAAAGGAGACTGGAGAATCCTTTCCTTACAAAAGAATAGTAAAGGAGCTGAAGTTTATCTAAGAGAAGTTCATAAGGTGGGCTGATAGTGATGTAAAAATATTTAATGGGGAATAGAATTTGATTAGTGTTCTTTATCAGATAAATGCATAAAAAAATCTTATGCCTAAGAGTTTAAAATAGACAAGTTTAGACTGGAAAAAACCACTGTATTTTTTATAGCACTGACAGTAATTAAGAATTGGAACAGCTTATGTATGTGCATCTCTGCCACACATTTTAAAAAACAGATTGAAGCTTTTCCTTCTAAAAAGCATAGCGTTAAAACATCAATTAATTAAAAAACATCTTCCATCTCTTGTCAAGCAATCAAAGATGATGTCAGACTGGATGATAATAAAGTTTTTTGAAAGCCTTGGAGTCTGTGGTAAAATTTGAACCTTGATTTTCCTTTGTACAAACCCTTCCCTACTCCTCTCTTTCCAAATTACAAAATGTATAAATATTTAAATTTGCTATGGATTTTTTTATCTAAATGAAATCTGGAAGTTATATTTTCCCATCCTATTCACATGATAGTCAAGAGTTGTTTTCAGGTGAAACATACAAATTCCTTAAAAAAAAAAAAAAAACCAGCATGAGGTTGTAAATAAAGAAAGTACGTGCAAAGAATAAGACCAAAACAAGGGATAAATACAACAAAAAAGGATAAACCCAACAAAATCACTGGGATTATGGCAAGACAAAGGCACTGATAGTGTGAAACTTTCTATAAATTGAACATTTTGATCGTAGTTTTCAGGGAGGGAGAAGATGAATGTTAAAGCAGTGGTCAGAATTTAAGTGAGAGGTGGAAGGATTAAGAGACTGAGCAGGCAGTTGGGAGAGGCATAAGAAACTGAGAAAAGAGGAGGGAAAAGGCCTCTGATGATAACAGAGGGCTAGTCACCACTGGAAACAGAGATTAGGAAAAAATGTCAAGTGGTTGGGAAAAAATCCAAGAGTAGGATTCTATTGATGAGATTAAGAGAGTACAGTTGCTTCTCCTGCTTTTCTCTGTATGGAAGCAGGACATCAAGCTGGTCGCCACAGTTATTAAGCAAGAGCCGCTAATTTCCATGCCTGAAAAAAATTGCTTTTTTACAGTTTCACCCTTAGTCCATTTTCAGAATTTGATACCACATCAGTTTTCTTTCAGCAAAAATTTCTTCCATGTGGTTGCCTGTTATATATCCCATTTTAAAGCCATATGAGAGTATTTCAGTTTGGGTATTAATCAGCATTGGAGTAGGCCTTTCTGTTAATTTCATAGCCTGACTGAACTCAATGTCTGTCTGTAAAACCCAAGGCCCGGTCCTTGTTATTTCCTCTGGCGTTTTACCACCAAGACTCTCCTCCTGTCCTCTCACTGCAGGCAATTGCATCCAAGTACATGCATCTGCTAGTAGACATCTCCTCCAGTCATCTCCTCCAGTCATCTCCAACTTTAAGCCTGATACAAATTTGTTTTCTAACTAACTTTAGTTGCTTGTTCTGTACCTGTAGGTGGATTCCTTTGGTCTAAAACATTCCATTGGGCCTAAATATTTCACTGTAACTATATTATCTGTAATGGAGCTCATCTCCTTTACAGTGTCATCAGAGCCTTTGATGTAGTTTCTTAGTTATGGAAACAAAGTAATTCCTCATCAATTTACTGCTGTAGGATTTGGGCACTATAAGGTACTTTCATCGCAAATAGTAGCTATAACCATATATTTTCTTACTTTTTCATGAATGCATTAATACATTTTTGTGATGTAACTATAAGCCCTTTGCCAGTTTCATCATGCTTTTAAGGCATGTGAAATTATTTCATTGCCCTTTTGCCACAGAAGAAAAAAACCCACACCTCTGCACTTTCCCATTACCATTGTTACTAGACAGCTGAAAAATCTGCATATTTATGAAAAATGGATCAATGATTAAGATCAAAGTATCGCTCTATTGATCATAGGATACTCTCATCTATTAGTGTAATTAAATTAAATAATGTCAAAACATTTAAAAATCAGTGCTCACCAAAAGCAAGTGAGCATGCCTCTGGTATTGACTTTGATATCCAAACATATCCTAAGGGCACACTGTTACCATCCGGCATAGAATATTCCTCATATGTTAACAGGTGTATTGATGCTATAGCACCAGAAAAGTAATGTTAATGCACCAAAAGATAATTGATACAGCTAAAAGATAATTGAAAAAAAAGTTACAAGTGCATTCACTAACATTCTGAGAGTCTTGGGTATTGATATGAGTTCAGTATGAATTCAAGGGCTGAATGATCTAGGCAACACCAACAGAAATGCATCAGAAAATTCCATCTGGTTTTCAAAAAGGAAATATAAAGGTATTTAAAATATTTAAAGAAATTAATGTAATAAATGCTTGGGAAAATTGTCTGCAGGGCTGGACTGGGATATTTGGGATTCCAAAGTGCCAGGAGAGTAAATAGAAAAAGGAAGTCATAAAGTCCTTCTTTCCACTTCAGGTTCATAAAATATGTAATTTGGCAGCAGTCTGTAGGTAGACAAATATCAGGTCTATGGCTGAGCTAATGAACACTCCCACTCTTGAAGTCATTTAAATGCAACCACTGGGGCTGTTACTCATTCTTTTTCAAGAAACAGGATCCTCAAATCCCCATGTTTACTTGTAGGTAGTCCTCTGTCAGCAACATCTAAACTGTCAGGACAGTGTAATGTATATTTGAACTGTTCTGATTTAATACTTCCTAGCTGTCTTGAGTAACTAAAGCTAAATTAGTGCTTGATGCTTTACATCTGAAATACCTGGAAGTCCTCCATCTGGTTTCAGGAGAATTTGGCCCGGACTGCAAGCAAGGTGCTGTAAGATCACTCTTGGCACCTCTTTTCCATTGTTACCCCATCCAGTTTATCAATGGGTGGATGTACAATAGTATCACTCTTCCAGTGAAGCAGGAAAGAGCCCCGGCTGATTATAATTGGGAAGGGAAGAAACCCTGAATGCACCCAATCATTGACAAGCCCTTGTCGTGCCTGGAATCTGCCACCACTTGTCTCAGAGGCTCCCCCCACAGCCTGCACCTCTGCACCCTGCCACCAGCTTACCTTCATACCCAGGGAACCTCTTCAGAAACTCTGTAATACCATCAATATGCTAGTTCTTGTCTGGGAAATTCCACCCCCCAACAGGCAGGGAAACCTTACCACCATACCTCAGAGGAATGCCCTGTGCTACACAGTCAAGAGGCTACAGCCCTGACAGTAGCCAGGCTCCAATTTACCACTGCAATGACAAGTGGAGAATAACCTAGAAGGATGAACACAGCCACAGCATCTGCTTACACTTATGGTTTAACAACTTAAGTGTATAAGTCACTCTTATGGTGAGCTAGGTCATGTTTCAGCTTAGACAGCTTTGAAATTAGCATGTTGTCTCAGTAACATATCTCCAAGCCAAACAGGTCAAAAAACCCCTCAGAAATAGCATTACATAAAGTATGGTCTTACTCCTTCGGGAGTTTACTGAGGTTAGTTCCAGGTTTAATCTGCCCAAAGCTCATCTCTTCTCACTTTTATTTCTTTCTCCAATCCTCCTGTCCTGAACAATTTGAGCTATTGGCAAAAATGCATGTTGAGTATTGCTGACTGCAAGCCAGCAGTTATCTCTCCTGAAAGTCCTTTACCTTACCACATTTGTCCAGTCATCATGATCAGACAGTCCTTAATATAGGAGAGCCAAAAAAATCACGAGTTTGTTCTTGGCACCTAAAATGAAATGAGGAAAATATTGCTTCAGCCAGCTTTCAGAAAACTTCAGAGAATACAGTGGGAGCTGCTCTGCTTTTGGTCTCTACAATCCCTAGACCCCTTCCTTGGAGTTAGCATATCTCCATGCTTTCATCCATCTCCAAGGCCAGCTCTGGCAGTCTATCTATGCTGTTGTTTGCGGAATACACCTAGAAGCATCCTGAAGCTCAGTCAAACTCCTATACTTAGCTTCAGTCACTTGCATTGCCCTCATAGACATGCCGGGTCTGGGTTGAATGAAGATTGTCAACCTGCCTCATCTGCTGGCATTATCAGGATCCTTCTCAGAAAGTCATCAAAAACCTAATCAAAAAACAAAACCAAACAAACAAATAATCAAAACACACAAACAAAAAACCCCACAAACGTAGATTGCCCCAATTCCAAGTTCCCAGGTTATCTGGGCAGCTCATTTAAATTTGGGACTGTGTGGAGTGTTGGCCTTGACAAACAGCCACGTTCCCACCCAGCCACTCCCTCCCTCCCTCTTAAGTGAGGAGGGGCAGAAAACAGGGTGGGAAAGCTCATGGGTCAAGACAAAGACAGGGAGATTGCTTACCGGTTACTGCTGCAGGCGAAAGAGACTCAGCATGGGAAAAAGTAATTCAATTTATTGCCACTTCAAACAGATTTGGGTGGTGAGAAATGGAGACCAACATGAAAACAAGAACTTTCTTTCCACTCTCTTAGAGGTGCAATTTCACCCCAGGTTTCTCTGGCTGCCCCCAGCCAGTGCAGGGAGAGCCGGGGGGGGGGGTCTGTGGTCACTACGTATCAGCTCCTCCCTGCAGCTTCTTCTTCCTCATGCATTTTCCCGTGCTCCAGCATGGTCTTTCCATGGGCTTGCAGTCCTTCAGGAAAGGTCCACCTTCTCTGGTGTGGGGTCCTCCATGGGCCGCAGTGTGAATATCCACTCTGGAGCGCTCCTCTCCATGGGCTGCAGGGAAATATCTGCTCCAAGGCCTGGAGTGCCCCCCGCCCTCCTCTGATCTGAAGGTTCCCGCTCTTGTTTCTCACTCTTTCTTCCCTTCTCTTCTCCCCACCCAGTGCTTTTTGCTTTTTCTTAAATGTTTTGCCCTTTCTTAAATAGGCAGTGGGTCCATTGTGGGACTGGCTGGAGCTGGCTGTGTCCGGCACAGGGCGGCCACTGGCCTCCCCTCACAGAGGCCACCGCTGCAGCCCACCCGCTGCCGGCGCCTTGGGACTGCCACGGGGGACACCACAAGACAGAGTACCTGTAGCTCAGCAACGCACCACCGGATTGACAGAGGTAAAGGGAATTTTGAGGGTGATAATTTAGCTGAAGAGTAATTGAAAATTTAAATAACAGTAATTGAAATGAGCGTCTGCGTATTTAACTATGGCCGCCGTAGTGGTGCGGTGTTGGCCTGTGGGGGAGCTCAGCTGCACCTCACGAAGCATCCTCTCCTCACCGGCCCTCACGCAGGGTCACGAGTAGCGTGTGGTGCAGGCAGTCCCCACACAGTGCGGCTGCTAAAGGCCTTCTCAGGTGAAAGTTGATGTGAAATTTATGTGCTAGCCGTCTCCACAGAGAAGCCTCACTTCTGCTGAACAACAAAGGTAACTGAAGGGGGCCTGTGGCGCTCCGAGGTTTTGAAGCAGGCACACGGCTGAGGTAGTTCGGCCCGGGACACTTCATGGGGACAACTTCTGAGGGAGCAGGTAGACACGTCTCCCTCAGAAGTGCTGGGTACTGTCATGTGGAAATCAAAGGCATTCACTTTCTGATTTCAACAGAAAAAGGATAAAATCCTCAGTTAATACCCAGAGCTTCATGAAAATAATAAGCGTTGAGAATGAATCAGTATTGAGAAGATTTAAAAAAAAAGATCTCCAATTCTGAATAAAATTCTTTTTTTAAAACTACAATAAGATAAGATGTTGGAGAGAAAAAAGGAAACATTTAAGTAAAAGCTTTTAAAATAATGAATAAAGGGTAACCAAAAATGCAAAATAAAAGGCAGATTTAAACTAATTTAAAAGTATTACTATAATTTAAAACTGCGGTTGTATAATTTTTAAGATTTTTACCCAATTCCTCTGTCACAAAACTGCATTAGACACATCTGTATAAAATGTATTTCCGGTTTAACCAGTTTAGAATGGCCACATACATTTTCTAGTTCACTGCAAGGTTAAGTAATACAATAAGAGCACTCTAAATGTAATAATTCAACAGAGTTATTTTTGTTAACTAACTACTACCGGTTACATTTCATTGGCTTTTTGACTCTTGATATTGAATATGCCTACTGGAATAAAACCATTTTGAAGTTTCAGATTAGATCATTATTTTTTTTCTTGGTTTAGAATGTTTTTTTTCCAAAACCTAAAATGGGTACAAACTAGAGGTAATACAAATGCGTACAATGCACAGTGTCTAGGGAGAAATATTAAAAGAAAAAAAAAAGATTATTTTTAATAACTGAAGGTAAGAAAATAAAATTAAAATAGTTATTTATTTATAATTAAGTCTCTTAGCTGACATGTTTAATCATTGGTGGAATGTTTTAAGAAAATTATAATTCTTTCCCTTACCAATTTTCCACTGGGATGATATGAATTCTTAATCGGGTTAGAATGGAGAATACACCTAGAATCAAACTTATAGTGATATATACATAGCAAATGGGAAAGAGAGAAAGTCTGTATGACATGAAATGTATAATATATGTATATGTGCATAATTAGTCTTCCACAGATATCAAGGAGTTGCTTTATAATTGAACTATTCTAATATCAGACATTGTATTCCATAGAGATGTTATTTGTCATTTCCTTAGGAGTTTTTTTTTCCCTGTAACTGAAGGACGCAGTATTTTAAAAAGTTAAAAAACCCTGAAAATAAAGAGAGATGTAAGTCCTTTTACACAGGTTTCCTGTTTAATCTTTGATGTTTGTTTGAGTTTCAGGAGAGACAGGAGTATAGAAAAGTACTGAGTATCTTAACAGAGTTAAGTAGAGAACAGAGTATTTGAAGTGTTTTCAGTATTTTCAGGCTTACGGCTTATCTGACTCAACTAAAGTTGTTAAGATAATAAAATATGCAGTAAGGAGAACATTGTCACTTATTCTTAAAAGGTACATCAGTAAACTCCTCAGTCTCAGTAAATGTCTAGTCTCACACACACTTCCTAAAGCTATTGTCTTATTTTCTATGGTATTGAAGTCAAATAAAACATTTCTTCTTTTTTTGTTTTGGTTTTGTTTTTTTTTTTGGCATCTGCATTGTAATTAACTAAATCTGCATTTTTGCTTTGTTCCCCAAAGCTTCAGATTACTCTGCAAACTATTTCCCCAGACTAAAATGTTCACACCAAACCAGAGTGTACATGTTTGTGCACATGTTGACCTTTTTTAGGTGTCTGACTTTGGGATAAGATTTGATGAGAGCAAAAGCAGTAATTATTATTACTGAACACTGATTTATCCAAGGCTTTTATTCAGTTGATGCATATGAAAGTAAAAAGCTTTCAGTAGGTATCATTGTTCTATTCAATTCAATAATTCCATCGCAGTCAATGAAACAATGGTGATTTTAGAGATGCTAAGAATTACTGAAGTTGAGGCAAAAAATAAAAATAAAACACTTGTAGAATTTCATGGAAAAGCAACCAAGCATCATTTTTTTCTCTACATTGAGCTAGTGTATCTGGGTCTGTATTATGAGTGTTATTGTCTCCATCAGTTCCATTTTAGTCCTACATCTAATAAAATATATAGTTCTGAAGGCTTAATTCCAGTTTGAAGTTTTGCAAAAAAAAAAAAAA
>VXBO01014972.1:108584-121369 GCA_013400135.1 Rhinoptilus africanus
AAAGAAGAAGAAAAGAAGAGCATTTTTAAGATAGCTGCAAAAAATTAACATAGGTAATTATTTGTCATTTTTCAAGAATCCTTCCCCGTAAACATCCTACCTTCCTCAGTGTCAGAGTTCCCTGAAGTTCTACTGAAGTCAATAAAGCAAAGCTCGTCCTACACCACATCGTGTAGGGCACTAAGTAGGGCACTGTTGTCTCAACAGGGGAGATGCCCTGTGACACAAAATCACTGCCATTTCTTGCAGTATTTAGTTTTCCTGTAGTCACTTTCTCTGTTGTTATCCTGCATCACTGTTTAACACGCAAGATAGCTTAAACTTGCTCTATTTGTACTGGGATTTTAAGAAATATAAATGTAACCAAAGTAACATTTAAGCTAACAAAAGTTATCATCATCTATTTTTGCAGTTTGTGCAGTTTTATATTGTAACAAGAGTATTAGATTCAAACTGTCACAGCAGATGATTTTCTGTGGGTTTGCAAATGCTGGGGCTCACCTAGAAAATATGAGTCTTGGGGCAATTAGAGTTTAAAATCCTTCTTCTACTGGGAAATTATGAAAGAAGGAATTCTAGCCGAGCTTCCTGAAACTTCTTAGGCCCAGCAATGGCCAAGTTCTGTGATGTTGCATATTGTAGCTTTGCAGTCTGGTAGACAATACTCATAAGACCTTTGGTCCTGGTTCTGCTCTCGTTTGTATTTATGTAAACCAAGAGTGACCTCAAGTTATCCCTGCTTTACAGCATTTTCAAAGAGAGAAGAGATAAGCCCATATATATCACTTACCAGGGATCTTAAAAGCAAAGACATTGTTTGGTGCTATGAAGATGTTGTGATAGCTACTATGCATACCAATCTCAGGCTATTTCAAGTTGACTAATTAGGGAAAAGTTGAATACTAAAGAAATTCTCTAGGCCCTCCTAATCTGAAATAATATCAGACTGTGCTTTATCACTGGTGCCTGTTTGTGAACGTTATATGCATGCTCCTAACTGCTTTGGAGGTAGAGCTAACCCAGAGTGAGCTCAGTGTTTTGGGAGGATAACAAGAGCTATGTGCTTTTTGAGTGAGCTGATTCAGATTCCTGTAATATAAAAAGATCTATTTTTACACAAATACAAGGAGAAACATAGTCTGTCAAAATATTTGTTCCATCCCTACAATATTTATTTCTTGTTGCTGTTCCAGCTCTGTGGAGGTATCTGGGAATTTCAGATTCTTACATATAATTTGGTAATTTTCTGAGTAAGTGTACAACTTTAAAAAGGCTATTGGTGCATTTTCTGTCTAGCTTCCTCTCACATCTGATATGATGGTCTCATTTTTAAAAGCCTATAGACTTGACAAATCTGATACCAGACTTAACGTTAATGACTCTTTGAAATGTAATATTTTAGGCATGGAACACATTCATATTACTTTGCTAACCTGCCAAAGGCAAGAACAGGTCTGAGTTTTGTTTGGATTCTGCAAAGTCTCACAGGAAGCAATTGGAGAAGACTCTGCTGATGGACACCCACATTCAAAAAATGTATGCTGCTCTGAGATAAGTTCTCTGTTTCCTTAGTCTTCCCCTTTAAAGCTTTTACGTAAATGAGAAATACACTGTCATTCAGGGCTGCCTCAACCCAACCACAAGTTCTGTGACTGACATTTATGCAAAATGTTGATAGAGAAATTCTTTAGTTATTTATCAACACTAAGCAGTCCCCACAGACATCACTCAGCAACCATATCCCATCACGCAAGCTTTCCTATTTCCTTTCAAATCATTCAACTGTATATGGGAGCTATTTAAACACATAAACTTACCTAGAGATGAAAACACTTGCCACATTTATTAAAAAAAAAAAAAGGAATACTTCATTTGATAAAAGACTTTCATTTGGATATAAGAAACACTCTGCAATCTGTGAAAAACCAGAGATAAGAATATCTCCCTCCCATATACGTTCCTTGACTTATACAGAGCATTAAGTTAAAAGTTCAAAATACTAGAATTTATTAACCCATGCACCTACAGCTTTATCTGTGTGTGAGACTTAGGCATAAGAAAAGTGCCTAATGACTTGTGATACCTGTTTGCTTTTAAGAAAAATCTCTTTTTATTACCACAACTACGGGTTTAAAGACAAAGTTCTGTCTACCCTGTATGGATTTACTAAAAAAAAACCCCATTATTCTTCCTGTGAAGCAGCTAAAGACCAAGGTTTTGCAGGAGCAGGTCTTTACTATTTTTTTTGCCTAAGGAGTGAATAAGGCTTTCATATTTTAGACTAATTTTTAATGCTTGGAGTATTTAAGACTGAGCAGCACTGTTGCAGCTATTTATTAAAATACAAAATAATATATTTTATGTGATGTTTTCTAGTATCATGAATTGGCACTTATATTTGGAAAATGTTCATCTGATAGTTAGATGTTGATAGCAAATGAAAAAATAAAAACCCAACAACAAAGCTTTCCTGATCAATTACTTGCTGGCAAGCTGGACTTCTGCTTGTCCCAGTACTCCTCAAGAGCAGATTTTAATGTTCCTGGATGATAATTTTGTTCATTTATTTTTTATGAGATGATTCAATTCAGGGTACATAAGACATTCCTTCACCATCTACTTTTAAGACTCAAAAAATGATGACCTCAGTCTGAATCCGATACGCATATCCAGGGGCAGAATTTGTCCCAGACAGCTACATTGAGGGCCCCTTTTTTGAGCTTTGCAAAATTAGAACAGCAATGGAAAGTAGCTTCTCAAGAAGGGCTCTATGTTGTTCTTAAAAGCAAGTGTGAGGGAATGTCAGGTACTGTAGTTGTTTACAGGGGACACGTTATAAGACCTGTCTTATGTCAGCTCAGCTCTAGCAGGCAGAACGGTAGGTGCTTGTCTGTTCCTATAATGCAGTTAGAGTGGCAACTCTGGGACAATAGCTGTGATTTATCATCTTAGATATTCTTAAGTCCTTATGTGGCTACCTGCCGCTCTACAGCTATCTCACCTCTTGTAATCAGCCCTGCGATAAAAGTTTTCATGGAGGGCATTTTTGACCATTACAGTCAGATGCCTGAAGTACAGAAATGAAGCTCTGACAGAATTTTGGAGAATTTTGGGAAGGGAATCTAATTGTGTTTACATTGGGGTGGACAATGGAAGTTTAAAGAACCTGACCAAGGAACCAATCTATTCAAAATTAGTTAGCTTAAAATAAATTTGCTAAAATCTTGAATGAGGAGCAATAAAATACAAATAAAGTTTAAAGAATGCATGTGGTACAATAATCACGAATTTAACATGGAGGGAAAAAACCCTTAAAATCTAAAATATCTAAGTCCTAATGTCCCATAAAATTCAGATGGTTAGCCTACTGAGAAAGGACACACTTCAAAGCCCCAACAAATGAAGTATTTCATGATAGCTGCAGATAGGAACATCTGCAAGAAGAGGTTATTAGTGCCAGAGAAACACAGTTTCAAGACAAAAATATTATTTTATCTTTTTGTCATTAAAACAAAACTACACCACTACAAATATATTGGGTAGTTGTACCTGTTTCATTATTTCATGGTTAAAACTGGGTGCAGCTGGTCTCAGTTAGTTCCTTGTGATTAGAGAAGATCTGACACAGACAAAGGATTTACCACTTCTGTACCATTTTTCATATCAGCATTTCTCTTGCTTTTGTTTCCCCAATATCTTCTTCTGACTTGCCTCATGATCGAATCTGAAGTTATTCTTGGAAAATCTATACTTAGAAAGCCTGTTAGAGGTCTACATCATTTTCATGGCCTTATGAATTAGAAGAGGTGCTGTAAATCACTAACCTAGACATCAGTTTTTATCCCTCTTCTCTCATCATTGTTCATCAGTTATGACACATACAGTTTGGATGAAGGTATCTGAGTTAGAACAGAAAAGTCAGTCCGCTAATATAGCAGAACAGTAGTTCACATGCAGTGTGTTTTACTTGGGAAGCGTACCAGATGATGTGGTTACTTTATCATGCTATGGGATATTTATCCTCAGCTGGGTAAAGGCAACATGCCCAAATAAGCTTACATCTTCGTGGTGGCCAGCCAGTTAACAGGCACATTGTTCCAGACCAATACTGATTTTTCTAGCTCTGGAAGTTTCATAGGTGATAGGGTGGCAAGATATACTTTCTGTAATAGGCATAGGCAAAGAGACGTATTTTATGGGAAAAAGGACAGAGAAATATTAGAAATTAGACTTCACTAGTCCTGCTGTTGTGGGTACAGCTTGTGTATGTATAACCATATACAGTCTTTTTGCTGGTACTAGGGCAACAAACTCAAAGTGGAACACTGGTGCTTTATAATTTCTTATTACTCTAAAAGATACTGGTGTAATGTGTCTGTGTAAATTTGTTAACAAAAACCCCTAGTGAGTCAGCTATTTTAATTTGATCATCAAAGAAAGAAATCCTGAAGCGGAGAGACCCAATGTACTTTATACAATGTACAAGATATATATGAGTAAGAACTGCATGATTCACATGTATGTGTTGTACTAGAAAATATAAAGAGGAAGTCCCCTGAGAAATTAGAAAACAGACCAATTCATAGCAATCATGATTATTGAAACTTGCGATCTGTGGATGCAATGATTTTTGAAGCCTGGCTCACAGTTTTCAATTTTGTGCTGTCAATATACAAATATTTATTACACTGGCTAGCGAGCAATATTGTGATAGGCTTCCATCATAACAGGCTTGTTTTCATTCACTTTTCACTTTGTTTAGGAAAAATTCTGTCTTTCAGATTGTGGATTAAATTCTCTGCTTTGGCTCACCTGATGTTTTAGTTCCATCAGAGAGAGGTGCAGTGCAGAGCTACTACTTCCCTGTTATAGGATCTCACCTTTGAAATAAAACTGATAGGAACTCTGAAAATATAGTGACTCTCTGTGTTTGATGAATTGGGTCCTGCTCCAAGGACCCAACAGCTAGCTAATTCTTCTGAGCTCTAACTTTAGGACATGATTTAAGGCGCCAAAGGCAGCGCCAATCCTATGACAGCACATTCAGATACAAAATTTCCAGGAAAACCTTTTCAACCATGTGCTTGGATTCATAAACCTCACTCTTCAGGTTGCTAGAACTAAATAAGTCTGATTTTGTTATACCTGCAATTATTCATTTTAAAATGCAAGTTAATTTCTTTCTCTACATAAACTCTTCCCACATATCAGATAAAATCAAGTATAATAATTATAACTGTATATATTTATGCTGCTGGAAAATATCTGATTCTCTCACATGTAAGAAATATGTGATTCATTCAATCTTATCAGTTCAATAGAGAGCATGTGAATTTCACCCAGAGGGCAACAAATGATATGTTGATAAATCCAATTATCATAATTTTGTTAGATTGACTGTCACAGTGGGAAAATACCTTACTAAAACTACAAGACTTTAAAAGAGAAATATAAAGCCAGTCTGCTATAATGAGGCTATAAAATATGTATGTGCATTTTAAGACCCACTCATTGCCCCTGTACAGACATGCAGTGTACTTGTTATTTCAGGAAGTTAGTGATGCATACATATGTCAGAGAAGCATGTCATGCCATCTTCTCATTTCAGTCCACGAGAGACAAAACCAATTCAGCACTAAGTGAGGAAAATGACATATTCACAGAGAGCAGATTTTTTATCTGGATGGTACTGCAGAGTACAGTGGGTCTCTTTGCAGCTCACAGCTCAGCTATCTCACAGGTAGCAGTAATTCCCACAGCAAGTTTACTCACAGATACCACTCTGAGTAATGTAACACATACTTCAAGATGATATTGAATAGCTATTGCAAGTGAAAGTTGGCTATTTGTTAGCACAGCTGTCTAAACCCCAGCCATTCGCCTTGGGGGATGGGACAAACGGAGCCTTAAGGCAACCACAGTTTCCATTGTCTGCCTCTCTCACATCCTCTGTCTCTGTAGCGTATGTTTTCCTGGGGCATGAAATTCTGTCTTTGGGGCTGATGGAAGCAATAAAGTTGACTCTGAACTAGTATTTTCCTCATCCTCAACCAAGCTGGGACTGCCTATCCATGAAATAACCTAAGAGGTGCTTGGCATTCATTGCACAGCTTCCTGATCAGTTCAGGAGTCATTTATTTACAGACCCTTCATGGAGCAAAGATTTGATGGCAAACTTTGGTGGGAAAGTGTGTATAAAAGCAATGGTCAGAAGTAGTGCAAGGGTAATTTTAATAAACTTCATTATTTTTCTATTTTCATTTTGTTTGTATTTGTATTAAAACCAGAACATTCACATGTCATTTAGGAAAAGGTATGAATACACGTCAGTATGTTTTGTGCATCTGTGTGGAATATGGCATACTATGGTTTATATGCCTGCTGAAAATCATTAAGAGCTTAAACTGGTGTCGCCATTACTCAGTGCAAATTTCTGAATCATCAGGGTTTTGGTTCTTCTAAGTTCTCCCTATCCTGCAGCTGAAAACTCTCCCTAAGAAAAGGAGTAGGCCTCAAATAAATGTTCTGGCTTTGACAAACTGCCATTTCCAATTTTAAAAAAAGAAAATAAAAAAGTATTCCACTGGAGAATTTCCAACTAGCTAGAGACAGAAACTGAAGAAAGAGAAAATGTGACTAAGTTTTTAGTTGGTTGTTTTTGTTTTTCCTTTATTTTGCTTTATTTCTTTATGTTTTTTTAATTAAAAAAATTTATCTATTAACAATTAAATATATTAAACTTTGGACTTAATTTAGATGAGGAGCATTGGATTCTTGGTCACCTCAAGTATTTCGTCCAGGAGAGGAGATTGTTTTGAAAACATGTTATGTATCAAAATAGAAGATAAGGCCTGTAAGATTTTTCTGAGTAGGAATCAGATACTTGTATTGATCAAGAATTTGGACTGTAATCAAAATAGTTCCTTCTAGGTTTAATATATATGAAAAATGTTGCAAATTTATTTTACTAATTCTTTGAAACCTCTTATTTAAAAATAAAAAATAACAGGTTGCACAGAACCAGGTTGCTGATTTTACAAAAACTTGAGGCCAGTAAGTCATGTATTTAATTTTCACAAAAATAGCTGAATTTCACAGTCCTCATCATGACCATATAACCTGATGAAAAGTATTTGTCCATTCCACAGCATTGCTATTCACCTGATAGCAAATTAAAGCTATAGTAGAATGTTATGATCCTCATTAATATTGATTACTATGAAAACAACCGCTTTATTCTCTGTTTGTTGTACTGGCTCTTACACTATCATGTTCGTAATCTTGAGGTTTGCCTTATGGTCTGTCTCCAGAGGCTGCAAGACCATCTAAAATAACACAGGAAAAGCCAAAGAGAAGCAATAGAATAATGGCAGATGCTAACTCCTGTTGCAGTGAGAATGTCCATCATATACCCAAAGATAATTTGTTGAGATCCCACAAAAGATTATGGAAGTAGTTTTTGCAAGATCGCAAACTGCCATATTTTTCATTCATTGCCGCTCTAAAGGGAGTGCTGCTTTGTCCTTCCATTCCCTCCCATATCCTGGAACAGTATATTTTTACACCTGATTTCTTCTCTGTAAAGCTAGAAGGAAAAGCAATAACGGCATATGAGACATAAATATCTTTTTTAAAAATTTGTGCTGCTGGAAAAATTTCTTATACCACGTTCATAAGCATAATAACTTGAATAGCACAGAAAAATAAGTCAACAAAAGGTCAAAAAAATTATGTGCAAATCTGACAGAGATGATGTGGTGCTGGAAAGCAGATTCCAAGGTGAATCATTTAGCTCCTGCAGTTTCTAAGCCTGTCCAGTGAATGTCCACAGTGGTTGATTTTACTGATAAAGGAGCCAAATGAAACCATACTCCTTATTGAGACAGAGGGAGGATTATAAGCATTTGTTCATACTCCATGGCATTTAAGTATTAATAAGCTTGTCATGTTCAGGCTGTCTGCAAATATAGTGCATTTCTATTAAATTAGTAAGTGTCTTATAATTCACAGGTGGAGAGAGTGTCTGTACAGTTCAAGTTACTACGTTATTATACAATTCATTTATATGGATTTTCTCTGCTTTATCTGCTCTGTGAATATCAGTTTCCTTACCCAGAACATGTTTTCTAACTGTTTAAATCCCCAACAGCTTCAAGCAGTTTTCTTTTAAAAAATAATCAGTCTGCCATAGAGCCTCACATCTCCTTGGTACCCCATTAGCTACAGATCTGTGCCAGTGGGAGCTTTTTTGGGCGTTATGGCTGTATCATTTGAAGTCCCGTACCAGTTTCCCATGCTGGGTTTGAAAATGAAACTCAATTCAGTGAGACAGAGGAGATTCCAGAAACTACCTCCGAGTCTGATCAGGTTTTTAAATTTTGAATTTAAGTCGGGGAAGAAAGTAGCTACTTTGGATCATTTAAAGAAGTTTTATGTGCCCTTTATGACCTGTACAATTTGGAGTCATGTTAGCAATTATAATATGGGGATTTACAGGCAACACTGTTATTCTTGTCTTTCTTTTAGCATTTTAAAAAACCATACAAAACATTCTAGAACGTCATCTTTCTGGAACATACATTGTTTACATGGAATACAAAATGGTCTGTTCCTGTGTAATATGCTTTCTGAGATTATTTTGTCATTCCTGTTTGGCTTATTTTTGGTTCATAAATAACGTTTTTTTTGACAAAAAACTACCACCTACCAGGTATTCATGCATAGAGTGACATTGGTTTAAGTTTTTTATTACACATCCACACATACTCACACAACATGTGTTCCATTATATATAAATGTTAGCATTCAGTTCAACACTGCACTCAGTTTCCTTCTCCTGTCAGTTATAGTCATTCTCCAAGCAGAGACTCCTACAACTGAGGAAAGTGAGAAAAGACCCCATAAAGTCCATTAGGACTGAATTATAAATCAATTAGATGTGTTATGAATGCATTGTGGTATATTTACTTATGTATGCATTAACTACGCCTTTTGTTTCCAAAGATTTTCTTCATTTAGACTGCATTGCTCATTATTATGCTAAAAAAAGCTACTGGAATCAATAATATGAATTATAATGAAAATGGTATCTGGCCTATTAATATTCATTTCCCTCTTCCCCAAGCATTGTACTGAAGTTGACCAGAGAAATCTTTTTCTATGCAATTTAATCTTGGTCGATCACCAGCAGGATAGTTTTCAGGATTTTAAATAGCATGCATATTTGACAGGATTTCTTTATAAAATGAAATTCAGTACCAATATTCCCTTACTTACGCTATACTAAACAGTATGGTATTTAAAATCACATATAGATGCAGGAACTTCTTACAGCTAGACAAGGTAAGACTCTGAAAGGTAAGAAAACCCTTGAGGCATCAGACCTGAGGTGTCACATTATTTCATTTTCTAGAAAAATTATAGAAGACTGCAGGGTAAGAAGAGAATTAAAACACTGTCCAGTGCCACTCCCTTTAGGCAGTGTTGTAGTTTAGACACAATATTACAGCAAGTCCCAAGGAGCATGCTGTTAAATTGTCCTGCTGAAAACAGATCACAATTTATTACCATTTGCTCTGGACTTCAGAGTTGGGCACGCTCTAAACCAGAACTCTAAGGTACATTTAGGAGAGTCAATAAATATTTAAGATAATGATTAAACTGATTTGACTAATTGATGTAGAGCTAAACATTTTTTTCTCAAACTGCCAAGAATGTGTTTTCCTTAAGTACTTATTAGTGTTAGTATGTGGCTGGTATATCTAGAGGATCTATCCCCAGTGGAATGGGACACTGCTATGTAAAATAAGAGAATATTAGGTCTTTTATGGCCAAAGAGACATAGCTGATGGATTCATTTCCTAGCATCCTGTTGATACAATGCATAAGTGTTCGAACAAGATTAATATTTACTTTTCCCCTCTCTTGAAGCAAAGGACTCAGTAAGATCAGGAAACACCTCTTCCTTCTCTCAGGTTCAGCTTACTTCACTGATTTCATCACAGTCATAGAATAACTAGAAGTATCCTCTAGAGGCCATTTAGTCCAACCTCCTACCCAGAGCAGGACCTACATAGATCAGGTTGCTTAGGACCTGAACAAGGGCAAGCCCAGTCAAGTTTTTAATATCTCCAGAGTTTCCACAACCTCTACGGACAACCTTTCCCAAAGTTTGATTACCCTCATAGTGAAAAAATACATCCCTGTATTTAATCAGAATTCCCATCTTGCAACTTGTGACTGCTGCCTTATGTCCTATCACTATGCACCTCTTCAGAGAGGCTGGCTCTGCCTTCTCTACATCCTGCGTCAGGAAGCTGAAGTTCTCCCAGTCTTTCCTTGTACAGTGCCAGTGCCTTCACCCTCCTTGGTCCCTTGTCTGCACTGACTGCAGTATGGCATGGTCCAGCTGGTACTGGGGACCCAAGAACTGGACACAGGACTCCAGGTACTCTCTCACAAGAAGGATGACTCCCCTCTGTGTGTTGGCTGCATTCTTGCTAATACAATCCAATGTGCTGCTGGCTGCCTTCGCTGCAAAGGAGAACTGCTGACTTTCAACTCGATAAACCTCAAGATACCAGGTCAAACTAGACTAATACACTCTATACTCAATATACTGAGTCAATATATAATTAGGTGTACAAAAACGCACTTTGTCGATAACTGAGTGGTGTAACACAACGCTTTTGCTCCATAAAAGTGCAGAGTATCTGAATTGCCTGGCTTATCTCTCAGCCCCTGCTCTTGATGCACAAAACTGTTATTTGGGCTTGTGCTGTTTCCCTACTTTGTACCTTGGAGTAAGATATGAATTTAAGGACACCTCAAAAGAAAAATTTCCCTTCTCACTAATTTTAAGTATAACAGAATGAGTCTTAATTGCTTTCAGGTCTGCAGAAGTCTTTCCATTGGCTTGGGATCAAGATCTACAGATTTAATAGGCATTTACCACAGATCCCCAGGCACAATCTCATATTAGGCTGTTACTAAATCAAACTGTTGTTCTTTGTTTATACAAAGCTTTGGAAGAAACATGGATAAATAAAAAAAAAGTATGCTTCATTTTCTCAAAAAACCCAAAGAATTTATGGACTGCTTTGCTACTTGCCTTAGGCTTTCAAAATAGTCTATATTGTGTTCCTTCTGTAGTCTGAAGAAAGCATAGTAGAGGAAAGATTAAAAGTATCTCTAGGCATAAGCATATACATAAGCATAAGTACTGATATCTAGAAATATTTTACCAAATGTCTAATAGGAGGAAAACCGTGTCCAATGATTTTCAAAAGCTATTAACAGTAGCCATAAGTTGTTTATATTTTTTTTTATTTTAAAGTGTTTTTTAAATACTATCAAATTAGGAAAATACTATGGAGCTTTTAAAATTCTACTTTGAGATAGAATTCAAGAAAATGTTCACTTTTGCATTTGCATAATTTAAGTAATATTTTACCAATAGTGACCAAAATTGTTATTTATGCAGCTCCATAATTACACAGTACCAAAATATTTCTGTCTTATTTTTATGAATGATAGACAGCAAAGTCAATATTGGACACCAAATCAAAATAGAAGACCGATTTCCATTCACTTATATCTTTGATGCAGCACTCTGTCCTTCTACATTTACTTTTGAAAAGTGCAGCTGACCTTACTACCATGTTTAACAGCAACACAATGGGACAAGAATAGGAATTTGTCACCAGGTTGCCACATTTCAAAACCTCTCACCGGTTACTGTAAAGTTCCAGAATTAAGACTTCTTTTAGATTAATTATCCTACCTACCAGGCTTACAATGATAAAGTAAAGAAAAGTTGCCATTAATAAAGATCCATCAGATTATTTAATGTTAAACAGAATTTGAAAGTATTTTTAGTCTCAGTCTAACCCTGCTGAAAATATTGGCCACAATGCAGTAAAAGCCTGCACAGAAATAAATAGAAATAAGTGCATTAATTTGTCATTAGCATAGTTTGACTTACACATTGTAGAATCACAGCTACACACTCCAAGGAGGCTGACTCATTCAAATCAGCTGAGTGTAGTCACACATCTCTGGGATGGCAGTCACTGATGACTGCATCATCATACATTGAGGGCCATGGTTATGGAATCTGAGGAAATTTGTATAGAGTGGTGTCCTTTAACTTTGATTCTCCTTTGATAACTCCTATCCTTGCAAAACTACCTGTGCATGAAGGAGCAGAATTTGGTGTAGCTTACACACTACAGAAATAGGAAAGGGAAACAATAGAATAGCATTAGACTGAAACTTTCTGAGGAGCTTTCCAAGAAGAGATGTGTGCTTCAAAAAGATACCCAAAACAGTCAGCTCATTGAAAGGAAGCGGGTCACAAATCAATACAGCCTACTTCCTCCAAGGGAGGACTCTTGGAACCACCCCTTCTCAACCTCACCTCTGTGCCTGGGAAGATCATGGAATAGATCCTCCAAGAAGCTGCGCTAAGGCACATGGAAGACATGGAGGTGATTCGAGACAGCCAGCACGGCTTCACCAGGGACAAGTCCTGCCTGACCAAAGTAGTAGATTTCTACAATGGAGTGACTGCATCAGTGGACAAGGGGAGAGCAATGGGTATCATCTATGGGGGCTTCTGCAGGGCCTTTGACACGGTTCCCCACAACATCCTTCTCTCTAAGTTGGAGAGATACGGATTTGATGGGTGGGCTGTTTGGTGGATAGGGAACTGGCTGGATGGTTGCATCCAGAGGGTGGTGGTCAATGTCTAGATGTCCAGATGGAGAGGGGTGACAAGTGGTGTC
>VXBO01014972.1:121628-132227 GCA_013400135.1 Rhinoptilus africanus
CCCTTCTACTCTGCTCTCATGAGACCCCACATGGAGTACTGTGTCCAGCTCTGGAACCCTCAGCACAAGAAGAATATGGACCTGTCAGAGTGGGTCCAGAGGAAGGCCATGAAGATGATCCGAGGGCTGGAGCACCTCTGCTGTGAGGACAGGCTGAGAGAGTTGGGATTGTTCAGCCTGGAGAAGAGAAGGCTCCGGGGAGACCTTATACCAGCCTTCCAGTACCTGAAGGGGGCCTACATGAAAGCTGGGGAGGGGCTGTTTGTGAGGGCATGTATCTATAGGACGAGGGGTGATGGCTTTAAACCAGAGCAGGGTAGGTTTAGTTTAGACATTAGGATGAAGTTCTTTACACTGAGGGTGGTGAGACACTGGAACAGGTTGCCCAGAGAGGTGGTGGAGGCCCCATCCCTGGAGATATTCATGGCCAAGCTTGATGAGCCTCTGAGCAACCTGACCTAGTTGAAGATGTCCCTGCTTACTGCAGGGGGGTCAGGCTTTAAAGGTCCCTTCCTACCCAACATATTCTATGATTCTATGATGCTATGATTCTATGATTCTTAGTTCTAGACCTAACAAACTGTAAACACTTGAAATACATTTTAAATCTTTATAGTACAGTGAAGATTTTCTTGTCTATTTATGCCTGAAAGTCTGGTCCCTCTTTAGATAGTCTCTTAAAAACTCTCTTACATGAGCCAGTTTCTTTTTCAAGACATGCAACTACGTATTTTTTATCAATGAGTTCAATTTAGTTAAAGTTTGCTAGCTTTAAAATTTGTAATTTGTTGCAATTCTGGGCAGCTAATCTCTAGCACGACTGAAGTTCCAGTGTGCTTGTGACGTGGTTACTTTTTACATGAAAAATTTATCTGCATGAGTAAGTTTTCTGGAAACTAACCATCCTAAGACACTGGGCTTCTGGAAAACTGCCTTGAGGCTTTGAAAGCACAAGGAAAAGCATGTGCTCAATTATTTTCATGATAGGCACAGGTTTTGACATCTGACAATACCGTTTTAATTCTTGAGGGTTTTAAAACGATATATCCTACAATTTTGGAAAATTTCTTATCACCAGATCAGAGTTTGTTTTGCCTGTAGAAGAATATTCAACTGTTCTTAGTGCTGTAAAATAAAAAGGGTATAAAAAATATAGTGAAAGATTAGCTGGATAATGGGTGGATGAGCAGTTTTTAGACTACAAAAAAAGGAAAGCAGTGGGATCCAGACCCTGTTCAAGGTCTGTGTATGAATTTCATGTAAAATAGACACTGGAAAATTTGTAGAAGTGACTCCTACAGTATGAATCAGAACCAAAACTGTTCTTTCCTCTTCCTGTGCTACCCAAAGTACCTTAACGACTAGGCTAAACTAATGCTTCCTCTTACCTTGGCTTCTCTTTTTTACCATGGCACAGTTTTAACAGGTTGCATGAAGTTCCTCTAAATAGTTTATAGCCATGTACCTACATATTGTCAAACTGGATCCATCCTTGAGAAATACATGATTCTTTAAATAATCAGTTTACGCCATAAACTTTCCCAGTGCAAAGGTAGAATTGTAAGCTTCTGGGTAGCTCAAAGTGAAAGAAAAAAAAGACATTAAACAAAAGGCAATAAGCAAATAGCAAAACAATAATTTATGAACTTCTAGAAAGAGATGACAGCTTCTAATTTGCTGAGAGTCAGTAAATGTTCACATAAGAAGACCTGGTATTAAATAGTTTACTCATGTTCAACTTTTATTTGGACATGGAAAGGAATTCAGGCCTCCAAAATCCCTCATGTTGTGCTAATACTTGATCCAACTTCCTCTGATTGTCAAAAAATTATGGATTAATATACACTGAGTAAGGCATCTGTACGCACTAATTGGCATAGGCTTTTAAGACTGTCAGAATGTACATTATGTGAATAAACCATATCAGCTCTGATTCTGAGCTTGCGTATTTAAGATTATACATAAAAGTTATTAAACACCCTTAAAAAGGTCAAGTATTATTGCTTTAAATGTTTTATTAATTCATCTTCTTAGCCTATTCAATTTCTCCTTAAACTATATATTAAGTCTATTATTGTTGTGATAAGTTATTGTGGTACTGCTGTGACCTTAAAGATGTCTCACTTTTTTTTTTAAACTTACATATTAATTTAAAAATAAAACTGCCAATCGTGTCCAGAGTAAAGTTACAGAATAGCAAGAAATCAGAATCAAGGAATCAAGGAAAAATATCACCAGAAAAAGATTTGAAATAATTAATAGAGGAAGTTAAAAGAATTTGTCTTTCAAAACCAGCTCTCTATACCTTTTAAAACACTAAAATGTACAACTGTTTCATTTCAGTAATAAATTTTCAAAGTTCATGTGTCACACAGGCCTGTAAGGTTCTAAAGCAAGCAATAATATGCCAGGCTGATAGTCAGCTTTGAATTTCTCAGTTTTGGATGATGTCCATCTACATCACTGTAACTTGAAGAGGTGCTTAGATCAGAAAATTATCATTTTGACGTAACAGATTTTTGAAATCTAAATGTCTATTGGAGTTCTAACATGGATTTCAGAACCAGTCTTTTAAGTTTCTATTTTTCAGTGATCTGTGATGTCTGGGATGCACTGCTGTATTGATATACTTTACATATCATAAATCATATGCCATACGTTATATGTTTGCCTTAGTATGAGATAATTTGTGGGGTTTTTGCAGTTTTTAAAATCTATTAAAAAAATTGTAACATTTTGGATGTGCCCGCCCTTGTCCATTTGACCCAGCCAGAGTCAAGGAATGCATTATACTATAGTGATGACTAATCACAGCCCTTATATCTATGGCTTCGTATATACCTGTGATAGAAACTATAGGCTACTGCTTTCTCACCTCTGTGTGCTTATACTGAGACAGGTTCTGATAATCTTGTCGATGAGCTCTGTTTGTGTATTGAGTTTGTGTGGCAAGGGCTGCAAGGGTGGTTTCTGTGAGAAGCTGCTAGAAGCTTCGCCCATGTCCGATAGAGCCAATGCCAGCCGGTTTCAAGATGAACCTGCCACTGGCCAAGGCCAAGCCCATCAGTGGCTGTGGTAGCACCTCGGTGATAACATATTTAAGGGAGAAAAACTGCTGTACAACAGCCGCTGGAAGAGAGAGAAGTGAGGATATGTGACAGACACAACTTTACAGACACCAAGGTCAGTGAAGAAGGAGAGGGAGGAGGTTTTCCAGGCACCAGAGCAGAGATTCCCCTGCAGGCCATAGTGAAGACCATGGTGAGGCTGGCTTTCCCCCTGCTGCTTATGGAGGTCCACGGTGAAGCAGATATCTACCTGCAGCCTGTGGAGGACCCCAGGCCAGAGCAAGTGGATGCACCTGAAGGAGTCTGTGACTCCATGGGAAGCCCATGCTGGAGCATCTTCCTGGCAGGACCTGTGAGCTCGTGGAGAGAGGAGACCATGCTGGAGCAGCTTTGCTGGAAGGACTTGTGACCCAATGGGGGAAGACATGCGGGAGCAGTCTGTTCCTGAAGGACTGCAGCCCGTGGAAAGGACTCATGTTGGAGAAGTTCATGGAGGACTGTCTCGTGTGGGATGAACCCATGCTGGAGCAGGGAAAAGTGTGAGGAGGAAGAAGCAGCAAAGACAACATATGATGAATCGACCACAACCCACATTCCCAATCCGCCTGTGCTGTTTGGTGGAGGAGGAGGAGGCAGAGAAACTCAGGAGTGAATGTGAGCCTAGGAAGAAGGGAGGGGTGGGGGGAAAGTGTTTTAAGACTTGGTTTTATTTCTCATTATCCTACTCTGATTTGATTGCTAATAAATTAAATTATTTTCCTCAAGTCGAGTCTGTTTTGCTCATGACTGTAATTGCCGAGAGATCTCCCTGTCCTTATCCTGACCCATGAGCCTTTTGTTGTATTTGTTTCTTCTCTGTCCAGTTGATGAGGGGAAGCGATAGAGTGGCTTGGTGGGCACCTGGTGGTCAGCCAAGGTCAACCCACCACAAACCTGCACCATTTTTGANTCGAGTCTGTTTTGCTCATGACTGTAATTGCCGAGAGATCTCCCTGTCCTTATCCTGACCCATGAGCCTTTTGTTGTATTTGTTTCTTCTCTGTCCAGTTGATGAGGGGAAGCGATAGAGCGGCTTGGTGGGCACCTGGTGTCTAGCAAAGGTCAACCCACCCCAGTGTGCGTGGGACCATTGCTGGTCTGAAGGTAAGTAAGTAATTAAGTGTTTGAAATCTGTGTGCTTATATACAAACCAAACACATAAACTTCTAATTCTTGAGATGTATATTGGTAGAATATTGTTTTGCTTCAGAATAGGTATGATTCGCTGTATCATCAACAAAAGGAGAAGAGAGATGAACACTGTCAACAGACAGGAAATAAAGAGAACGTCTCATGCTCATGCGGAATAAAATGGAAGCAATTTTTTACAGAGGACAGGGTAAAGCATGCATTTGCCTTTTTGCTTATTTGTTTATCTATCAAGGGAACAATAAGAGCGAAAGGCTCAGTTTGTAATCACAGATCTATCCTTCCATCATCACTTCTCCAGTACCTTCTGCAGGGTTCATATGCACAAAAACTCCTTTCAAATGTAAATGACAAAATCTCTTATCTGCAATTAGGGTCTTGCTCAGCATCATGTTCTGTGAATGATTATCAGAAAAGTACCAGGGAAGGTCAAAAGATCTGACTCTCAAATTATCTTATTCAGTGCTTAGTGACACAGAAAACTAAGCCACCAGATCTTTCTGGGTTTGTAGCTCTGCTGCTTTAGTCCTCAACAATGCAAACGCATTGCTCCGTCACTTACACTGAAGATGAGAACTATAATATTTAAAACTCAGTATCTTCTCAGTTAACCAATTTTAAAATCCGTTCAATAAGTAGAGACTGTACAGTTGGAAAAAAAAAAAACTAAAGCCCTCCACAGAAGATAAATATGGAGTCTGTAATGTGTTTGCTTATTTGAATAGTGAGATGTTTTTATTTGGATGAAAGTATTCAGGGGAAAGTTTATACAACCTATTTCCAGGCACAAGTTAAAACATGCCAAGAAAATTATAGGCAGTACCTGAATAATCAATGATACTACAGAGGGTTTTGGAGATATGCAGACTCTTTCCTGGGTCTGAGAGTCTCAAAGTCCAGGGAAGAGCACAAATAGTTCGAGATTGCCCTGTTAGGAAGAAGAAATGTTTTCTCCTCTTTTTTTAGGCAGCGTTTTGGTTTTTTTTTCCTTCACTGCCTTTATCTTCCTCTTACCCCTCCCAATGCACAACCTCCACCCTCGAAACAGAAGACAAATAGTAGTTTCCTCCTCAACCTCCACCAATTTTCCTGACGTCGTAATTAAAGAGCTGACAGGGAAAGTGCAGTACTTGCTGTGAAATGAAATTGTTACACTAAAGAGAGTCCTAGACAGCTCAGTGATAAGATAATTTAGATGGCAAGGGAAGGCAGCTAATGTATATGTGGGTATAAATGACAAAGAGTGGAGATTTGAGCTTTTGAAAACGTGGTTCAGACATCTCCTCTTGAGACTGTGGGGAAGAAGGGGTAGAGCTGTACTTTAAGCTTTCCTGCCAGTCATCGGCAGAAGCCGAGAGGTATTGAACAGGAACTGCATCTGAATGAGAAAGTAAGAGACAGGAGGAAATTGATGGCAGGTAAGTGTTGTTAAAGCAGAACTGTGTAATGAGGGAAAAAGTAACAAGTAGAAAGAAAAACATGGTGGTTTCCTAAAGAAAAGGAGCCAAAGCATTTTGAAATATTGCTTCTTTTCAGATACAAGAAGGGATAATGAGCACACGGTAGCTGAAATGTAGGCAAAAAGTGAACATTTTTTTCCTCCTTTTTAGGCCAAACATGATGAATTACATAGAAATTACTTTTGGCTTAGTCTGAAAAGAGACCTAAAATATAGATATAAAGCCCATTAAAAAGGGTGATTCAGGAGGACTGGAGCATGTGGTATAATACATATAAAGGAGAATATCAGAAGAAAGGAATGACATTTGCAAATTTCCTGACATCATAAACCATTTAGACTGGAGTGAAAGATAGAAATGCCAAGAAAATAATTACAGGAAACTTTTGAAGACTTTGTATGTCTGAATGACAATCTAAACCAGGAAGTATAAGCACTACAATGCTTATAATAAAGTATCTCCACTACTCTGACATTTCAAAATATGAAAACCATGAAGTGTTCATGAAAGGGGATAATTTGAGAGTCACTCTGATATGTACTGCTTGAAAAGCCAGAGAGACCCACAGCTTTATTTGTTTACTTCAAAGAAAGGAGCCATGTACATAAGTTATTGGTATGAGAATAGTCAATGGTGATGAAAAATTAGACTTAAGATACCCTAAAAGGTTGGTGCAGAAAAATAAACATTTGGAGTATTGAGAATTTGTAAAATGCTTAAAAGATTATAATTTGAAAATGTATAGAGCTGAATAACGTGGTTAAAAAAGAAAGCTGACAAGAAGTATCAGCAACACCTGAAACCAAGCCTTAAAAAAAATGTAAGAGCTTTTTCTTATCTTTCTTTGTTTCTTTTAGTCAATATTTTAGTTTCACGTATTTGCATGGCCAGAATACTGGATCACCAGCTGTAGAATCAAAGTACAGTTTTAAGGAGTATCTTTTTAGTATTACAGCCAAAATAAGGACACCCACATCTTGTAAGAAAACCTAATCATGAGAGATTTCTCATCTACAATTTTGTAATACTAGCTTTGAATAAGGTTGAAAACCAGTTCTGAGAATCTTTTAGGTTAAGTCAAAACTATGGATACTGATTTTTAAAAATTGACTTTAATGAAAAATGTTTACAAAAACCACAGCCAGATCATGACCTCCTTATCAAATGTAGCTAAACCTCAGTTCTGTATACAAATGATAAAACAGTAAGTTTGAATGATCACAAGCTGTAAAAGTCAAGGCAGTATCTGCTGAACATTCATAAAGAGCCACTGAAAAAACTGAAAAAGTGTTAATGAACTTGCATGCAGAGAATTTTTGTCTAATATCCACAGGCTAATGAACAATAAAATGTTGTTGAAGAAATCTGTGAGTAAAGGATAAGCTAATTTCCAGCAAATAATTTTGTCTTGTTAATGGAAAAATGCTTGAAGACAGAATCATGGTTTGTTTCTTATGCTTGGTATCTATCATTTGATAATGGTTTCTATGTAGAATTTACTGAAATAAATTCCAAAGCTCAACCAGTGCCTATCTTCTTTACTTTTTCACTTGTCTTTATTTTTCCTCTCTTTTTGTAATTTTAACTCACTTTTGTATTTCTTTTCATTTGACTGCTCAAATTCATTGTACTTATTTGTTTAGAGTCTCTGCATTATTCTTTTTTTAATGTAGTGCAATAATCCTGAAGTACTCACTCATTATAGCTGATGGCATCAGATCAGATTACCTTACATAGCAACCGTTACTAAGAAAGTCAACATCTCAAGCTATATAATCTGTGTTAACATTGTTAAATGCTTTTTTTTAAATTTTATTTTAAAGCCTCATCTAACCTTATTTATGATCTCTTAGCAGTAAAAAGAAATACAATCTTGATACGTGAAAGAGTGAACAGTTCTCATACTCTGAAACAAGTCTGAACAGCAGTCAAAAGAGAGCAAAAGCATGTTTCAATTGCTAGGATGGCTTGTTTATTATCTCAGAGAATTGCAGGAGAAACTAATTTGTGAAGCATTTGCTGTGTTTATAAGCAAATTTATATAGATGTTTGGCATGGACAGTTCTGCACCTATAAAATAGCACCTGTAGAGAAGACAGAAGAGAAAGAACTAGATTAATGAAAAATATTTCCTTTATGTCTGTCTCTTTAAACACTCCTGAAAGATGATGGACCAACAGCGATGGAAGCTGATAGAAGAGAGGCAGTAATAAAGCTTTTTGACACTAGTCTATGGGAGTACCTAATTGGCATAATGATAGTTACAGTTCTTTTTTCAGACTTCGGCCTGTCTGCTGCAAGTACCAACCTTAGATCCGGCCAGCTGCGATAGCAGTTTTGAGACATCATTCAATCTATCTATAAATTCTTAATTTTTTCTTCAGTTCTGTGTCTAGGACTCTCCTAATTCCTGTGCCTGTCCAGGTTAGGCCTTATCTAGTCTTTTTAGGAGGCTTTTTTCCCCTCATGCTGCTCACGCAGAAAAGTAAACATCATAGTGTCTCCCGTCACCTAAAGCACATTTCTGTCTGCAGACTTGATCTGTTTAAGGACTTAGTATGGTTGATTCATTCAAAAAAAAAAAACCAAAACTTTGGCTAACTGAATTTCTTTAAACCTTGGCTTGATTATAGCTAGAAAGTCGCCTTATTTAACACTGTATTGTACTTACTGATGTTTTGATGGTGATCTTGAGCTACAGTCTTATTCAGGAACAGCCACCCCTCACACGTGCACCACTCATCTGTTAATCTATGTAATTCCTTAAAAGTGTTGATACTTACTCATGGTTCTGTGTAATTATTTTATTCTGCAATAGCAGAGGCAATATGTTTTAAATTTTTTTTATGGTGATCTCCAATGTTTTCCCAGTGAATAAAGATCTTAGCAGAATGAAGCGAAATATAATGCAAGAGAAATAAGGAAAGAGACAGCTGGATTCACCAGCAGATTTCAGTATCATTCACAAAAAAAGTTGAAGGAGGCAGTGGCTACTTCCACCCACAGCCTATGAAGCTGCTAGAGCACTTAGCTGCTGTGCTGAAGTACTGAGACCAAAACTCTCTTTACACTTGATTTAGAGCAAAGACTTGAACTTGGCTCTTCCACATCTCAAGAGAGTACGATAACTGTTGGCTTGCAGGATACTCTGGAATGAGTAAATATCAATCTCCTTTTCAAGAATGTCTACTTCATGTAACTAAATATGAATTCAGCAAAAGAATAAGAATGACATTGCATAGTGTAATCATTAGAGTACTGAACTGGATGGAAAGACAGATGGATTCCAGCCTGTTTCAGTGAGTGGTGTCTGCTGTCCATTGCTTTATTTTTACTCCAGTTTGTATTTACCAAATATGAAATCTTTAATGCCTGAATCTCCTTGCCTCTTAAGGAACTTTTAGTTAACATTCTGAAAAGAACTGCTTTGATATTATTGCATTTTTCCTCCATATTTTGCCTTGTTAAAAATGTGAAAATCATATTTGAAATTGTTTTGGTTGTTTCAGACATGTAAATTTCAGAAATAATGGATGCCACAAAGTGTTAATTCTTTGGGTATTTTTTCTTGTCTAGATTTATTGAAAGAGTTGAAATACAAATCAGACTACAGATATTTGCAATTAACTTGGCAAGAGTTTTTGTTATTGTTATTATTTTTGTTTTCCATTCTTAAACACCTTAGCCAGTGACTGTTTATTTAGGGTAGGAAGTGTACATGGATTCCTTTGACAGGAGAAAAGAATTAAAACAACAGTTTAGGTTTTCTAACACTTTAAAAATATTTGTTCCAGTTTAATTAAATGCAGACTAGATTCAGGCCATAAGTTTTAAATTTGTCTATTTTAATTTGTTAGACGACTGAAAAATGTCCTCAACCTGAAATGGCAAGAAAAATTCCTTCCTCTCCCTCTTCTAGATTATTAGTAATTTAACAAAATATCTTTGTGGAATTTAAAAATATTGTAGGCCAGATTAATCATAATAATCCTTCCTGCCCTGGGACTCCCTCACAGTTAACTCCGATTTCTTTGCTCTGTGAAGTTGCACTTGACTGGTCTGAATACCACTTCCACTTATTTTGGGATATAAGGAGATTATTTAAATTTACGTGGCTCTCAAGCGTGCCAGTCTCTCTAAGGCTTTATACATCTTTTGGCACATCTTTTGGCAGCTACAGTATTAAATGCGGTAAGCAGATACAAAGATGATTAAGGACTGACTTGGCATTTGTACAAAAAATGTGTATTCATTTAATAGTGGTTTGTTCAAAATCTCCACTTTTACTGTATATGAGATAGCAGTTTCAATTTGAGTTAAGTGTAAAGATAAATCACTATCTACGGTGATGAATTTGTCTGCTGGAATACTTTTGCTGAAGAGTGAGAAAAAGTACAGGAGACACTCTAAAGGAACTTCTGTGACTGCAGTAGGGTTTGAATAAAATAGCAGCTAATAACTAATTTTGTTGCCTCTCAAAGTTTTCCTTGACAGAGGTAATTTCTCTATGCTAACCCATAAGAGAAGACAGGGGTGGTCTTCCTTAACTATTAAATAATATTTCACTTTGAGTATTTTTTTCACATTTCAGCAACTATAACCTCTCATTCCTTCACTTTCTCTATTATAGGAATAGTGGCTATCTGGATCAAGCACATTTTTATGACGACAAAAAAACCCCAACTTTTTTAATGCTACCTGTTAATAGTATGATCATTGTGTAGTTACAGAAGCTTTCAGTCCTTTCCTTGTTCCATGTAAACTCCCAGTAAGATTTGCAGAAACTCCTTGCACTTCTGAAGGATGTGGAACCACAACACAAGCATAAGCCTTTTGTAACACTTAAATGCTATAAACACAGATTTTCTGCAAACTTCAAAAAC
>VXBO01014975.1:4143-60510 GCA_013400135.1 Rhinoptilus africanus
CCACTGCAGCCCCTTCCCCCAGGGCAGCCCCGGGACCCTGCAGGGGTTGATCCTGGACAGTGATGCCCCACGGCTGATGTCGGGGGGGGGACGCCCAGCGCCATCTGCCATCACGTCGTCGCGCAAATAGTTTTTATTTGTCACTGAAGAGCCATTCTCGTAACTCCTTAATGAGGCCCCTATCCTTGTCAAGTCCGTGAGTGGGCTCCTGGGGGCTAGAAATATCTTGTCAGGAGATAAATGCTCGATTTTCTCCTACCTACAAGATGGCAATTTGTGGGGAGGGCTGTGCCCTCCCAACCTGATTGTGCATTGCTCCCCCATATGTATCCATCGGACTGGGGCAGGGAGGAGGGCCTGGCCAGCGTGAGGCTCGGAGCCAAACTGGATCTAGCCTTCCTTCATGCTGGCCCCATCCTCCCTGATCACCCCATCCTGGCGCCCACAAGCCATCCCACCACCCAACCTGGAGAGGAGGTTTTTGGGGTGACCCTTGAGCTGGGAGCCATTAATGTACGCGTCGTCCCCCCGTGTGGCATGGGGGGTGCCCAGCTCAGAGTCTGGCCTCCTGCAAACTGATTTCTTCCCTCCTGGGACAAACAGCGTCCACCTGGGCATCATCCCATTACAGCCCCCATCCCTCCTCGTCACAACAAGTGCCTTTCGCACCAACCTCCGAACTTCCCTGCACTTCCCCAGGGCCCTGGAAAAGCAGCAATGAATTGGTTTAAATGTGGGAATCCAGATTGGGGTAATTAGCCGCTGAACCGGTTGTAACGAAGCTAGTCATCTCCCTGCACGCGCAGTTAGCTCTGATTTAATAGCCCACCGGCTCCCAGCCTGGGCTGCAGCACCTCGGCCCGGGGCCGTAAATGAAACTTGCAGTAAGTCAAGCGGTATTAAACTTTACAGTCGCCGTCTTTAAAAATGAGACTCTCTCCCTAATAAATCAGAGCAAGTGGGACTGTAAATATCGAGGCAGGATCCATATTGCTTAATTAAACAGTACCTAATGAACAGCCTGTTTGTTGTGTTGTGATTTAGGATGGAGGCTAGGGAGGCGGTGCGTGCTGAGGAGTGCTGGTACCCATGCTGGGATGCCCTCCCTGGCAGGTAGCGGCTACTGGAGTTTACCTGCTGCTAAAATAGCTCAGAGATGGTCTGAAACATTCATAGTGGAAGTCAGCAGCAAGTGGAGAGGGTGCGGGGGGTACAGCCGGGTGTGAGAGCCAGAGCCTGGCTATGCTGAGCGCCCACCTCCTTATAAGAGACCCACCTCCTATTGCCCTGATATTTTTAGGCAGCGTGAAAGGCTGGAAGGGAGCAACAAGGCTTCCCTGTGGCATGGGGAGGCGTCAGGCTGGTGCAAAGGGGGCTGCTGGGGATGCGAAGGCATTACAATTTGCAGGAACCATTGCTGCCATGCGGTAAAGCCCCGAAGCCTTTTATGTTTTGGTAGTTACAGTCCAGTTGTAATCAAAAAGTGATTTATGGCGAGGAGATTAAAAACATCTAGCTAGGTGCGGGATGAGGGAGTGGAGAGGCTGCAGGGCATCCAGCCGTTCCTTCTGACCTGGGAGCATCAAAGGGAAACTGAGGCCCGTTGGGATTCCCTATAGGGATGTGATTGGGTGCCATTTCACTTCTGCAAGGAAATTGTTGCAGATCATCCTGGGAAAAGTGTCCCTGTGATGGGGTGACCCTTGTTCCGAGCCCCCTCCTCCCAGCCCATCAGGGCAAATACATCCTCCTCAATCCCTGAATCCCTGCCCTGAGCTGCTCTGGAAGGGCGATCAGGGCAGGTGATGAGGGGAGCTGAGAGGATGCTCGAGGATGGAGTTAATGCATTAAAAACACATCGATGTCCCATGGAGGCGTTTGCTCCCTCTGTCCCTTGTTAATAGGCCTGTGGCAGATTAGGAAAGGGTCGCAGTGCTTCTGTGCCAGGCTGGCATGTCCCATGCTCTGCAAGGAGCAAAGGATAAACCCAGTGGGGAATGTGGAGTTGTAGAGATGCTTGAGGAGAGATGGCCGAGAGTTTAGTCGGATTTCCATCCCATTTTCTGATGTCAGTGAAACAAATGGGTTGGGCTACCAAGGGACGTGGTTTTCCCAGAGCTGCTGGGGCTCTGGCTTGACTGAGACAAACTAATGTTCTTGCTTGGGTTGTAGCAGCACCTGTCTCCATCGTCGCCCCTGTTTTGTGTGTTTGGGAGACCCAGAGCACCCCCAGCTCTGCCACCGGCTCCTTCAGTAGGCAGTGTAATTCCTGGTAAGGAGGGTAAGTCCTGGGATGCTACTCCAGGATGCTGCCCCAGTGCACAGACACCCTTTGGCATGAGCACTCAATGATGGTGGGTAACTGCTGGAGGTGCTTTTGTCACCTTGGATTAGGTGTCCCTGTCCTAGGCAGCTGCCAAAGGCATCAGAGCTGCAGACCTGCTGCAGATCCTGAGTCCCTCATCCTTCCCACCCCTCTTCCTCTCCTCCCTGCCTTCCAGCACAGGTGAGACAATAAATATTGGGCAAAGGAAGTTAATCTGTGACCAGAGTGTTTTAATCAGAAAGAAAAAAAAATAGTATTAGTGCAGGCCTGCTGGCTCCTGCCAAACTGCAGTTTTACTGTTCCTCCTGGTACTGGGGTTATGGCTGTCATTTCATTCCAGTTTTACTGTTGTTTTTGCCCTTATCGTTGAATTTCTCCTTGCCTGCTGCTGCCTGTGACTGAATGGGGCTTTTAGGAACATAGTAAAGAAGAAATTAGTAAATGTTTAGGGAGGTGGAAGGGAAGGAAGGGAGGAATCAAGGGAGGGAAGCAGGGAGGAAGAGAGCAAGGAAGGAAGGAAGGAAAGTTGANTAAAAGACACCATCAGACACTTAACATGAAAACAATTAAAAATTTTAAGCAGATGCTAAACACCTTGGTGCCCTGCAGCAGGAGGCTCCGTGCTGTGGGAGACCTGCTATGCCAGGAGAATGAAAAACAGAACCTAAACCCTTTTCAGATCTTGGCTTAGACAGTCATACAGGAGCATGTGAGCAACCTCTGGGACAGCAAACAGCACCCAGCTTGTCCTGGGCCGCCTGGACCATCTCCCCTGGGCTCGGCAGCTGCCCTGGCAGGGACTTTCCAAAGGGCTGAGACCAGCAGAAAAAAATTTTGGACATGGCTTCCCCATGCCTCAGCCAGCTGGTGTTTTTTCCTCTGCTGATGTCCACCGAGACCTCCCTGGAAGGCATTTTCAGAGCCCTCAGGGACCATGTGTCATGGGAGGGCCACTGGTCCCAGGTGGACGCAATGGAATGTCTGGATGCTGCCTGTCAGCAGCAGAGGGTCAAGAGCTCTGCCTGGGCTTTAGGACAGCACCCCCAGGGGTGAAATTTAGTTTGTTAATCATCTGAGACATGCAGGTAGTTAAGCACCATCACTCCGTAGCATCCAAGTGGTCACTAAGCAGTGGATTCCCCCAGTTCCCCAAAAATTTCCTGCACGCCCAGCGTTAGGGAGATTCCTTGGGACTCAGCTCTTGGCAATGGGGATGTGCCATTGCATGTAGTTTTCAGTCTCTCCCACTCTGGGACCCCATCCTGGGGCCAGGGGCCTCTGTTTAGAGCAACAGGAACCCTGGGAGGGTCCAGATTCCCACTGGATTCACCCCAGCTAGCTGGGGAGGGAGGGAAGCAGGCATGGATGGAGGGCAGGGGGCTGGTCTGAGTTTGTGGCAGCCCACATGCTCGACTGCAAAATGGGGTTATCCACCAACGGGGAGATGCGGGGGGAAGGCAGGAGCCCTGGCAGTGCCCAGAATGAGTGTGAAATCCATCCGGCTCCTGACGTGGCCGAGATCGGGCACCCCAGCTGTGCCTGGCACCCCCCCACCGCTGGCGCCGGCTGTGAGAGCTCACAAACATCTGTGCCTGCCCGTGGCCACCGGGAAGGAGGGAATCCCCCTTTGTCATGATGTTCCAGAGAAGGAAACCATAAGTTATCGCTCATTATGTTCAGGGATGATGAGGAGGCCGTAACAACGCCCTGGGAGCAGGGAGGCATCGCAACACTGGGATGGCTCTGGGGCAGAAAGCCACCTCCGGGGGTTCGCCTGGGCACGAGGTGATGACTGTCACAGGCAGAGACCTTGGGAGAGCGGAAGGGGTGGAGAGATTCTAATTAGATGCTAATGAGGAAGTAATTAGTGGGTCTCCAGCCTGCCGGGTGCCCTCAGGCTCCCCTGCCCAACTCCAAGTCACACCACCTGCTTGGGTGACCCGGGGAGGTTGAAGCCCCACAGGCGATGGCCGGAGCTGCAATGAGCCAGATGCTGCTCCCCACGCATGCCGCCACGCTCCGTTGCAGTAAGACTTCCTCATACATTACCTCCGTGAAACAAAGCGTGACAGACAAAAGTCAAGAATGCATTTGCAGCCTGTTTGCCTTTGGTGTTTAATCCCTCACTTATTTTGCTTGCAATTGTCTGTAGCTCATGGCAGCTTGTCTGCTCCCTCACGGTTACGTGCTTGGGGTGGGAGGCAGGACTCCGGGGATGCCTGTGTTGTCCTCGTCGGCAAGTTGCTGCCCTTCCTTGTGCCTCAGTTTCCCCACGGCTCTAATAGGATTAGTAGCAAGAGGCCAGACCCCGTCCATCTCATCTGACCAGGCAGTGGGACGCCCCCTGCCAGCCCTGCAGATGTTCCTGGGCTGTACAAGGACCTCTGTGATACCCCCAGTGTGTCACCTTCGCGGTGCCTCTGGCTTGGACCTGGCTCCGTCCCACCTGACATGGATGCTGTGGATAAGAGGAAAACCTTTTCCAGCCCTGGGGCTGGCTGCTGCCCCGAAACAATGCTGCCCAGCAAACTGCTGGGTTTGTGCACCCAAACTGCCAGCGCAATGTTTAATTCGCACAATAAAAAGTATTGATATTAAATTTAATTTAATTTTTAAAATTAGAAATTGAATTATCACACGGGTGAGAAACAGAGTGAGAAGAAAGCCAGCATGGGTTTCCCGGGATGCCAGCTTGCTTTTTAACCCTTCCCATCCTGCTTTCAAATTCCCCAAGGGATGAGAGATACTCAAAAAACATCTGGCCGGCTCCAGCTGCTTTCACCACGCTTCAGTAACAGCAGGACCCCGCTCCATTGCAGCGCGGCAGGCCCCCTCTTGAAGTAGCTGATACGTTGGCATGAGAGACTAGAAATGACCCTCAGCCACTGCTGGGGTCTAAAATTCCTCCCCCCCCCGCACCCCAAGGACTAGCCGACGCATCGGGGACTTGGAATGATTATGATAAAACCTGCGGGACACCAAGGGCATCACTATGATTTGTGCTGTCTAAATGTTAATCAGAATAATAATGCCTATTGAGACAGCTGTTTTAAAAGGCTGTGATGTCGGAATAAAAATTCCAATAAAACTCTATTAGCCCTTCCTCGTTACACTAATGGTGCCTGCTGCTAAAAGCCCCCTGCTATAGACACCCGTATTAATGGGCTTATTACAGGAAATAAAATCCGAGGCTGAACATTACAGTGAAGCCTGATTAATTCAGAAAGGTAATCTTTTTTTTCTTCCCTCTCCTCTCTCCCTTTGCTTTTTCTTCCCCCCTTTATTTAATGAATGTGCTCCTTGAAGTGCCAACTTTAAAGCTTCGCTTGGAGTTTTTTGGTGACGATTTTAAAGTTATTTTGTTCACAGAGACGAATCTTTGCACCATCCCCTGGTGCAAATGGGGTGAAAGGCTTCTCAGATGCCTCCATCAAACCAGGAAAGAGAGGAAAAGAGTCCAGGCAAGGAGTGAAGATGCTAGAGAGTCGAGGACAACAGATATGCCATGGATGGTCCTGGCATGGTGCCTCTCAGGCTGGGACAGCCTGTTGCTTGTCCCCACACAGATGCATGGTGACATTGTCCAAGACAAAGCTGCTGGGGGGCAAGGAGATGCCTTTTGCTGCTCAGTCCCATCCTTTTTTATCCTGATTTCTTGATGCCACTCCCTGCTCCCCCAGGAAGAGCTGGCCAGAGCCCAGGGCTGTATCCAGGGGTGCCATCCCAAACCCAGCGTGGTGGCACCCGGCGAGGCTGGCACCCCTTGTTCTGCCCAACTTCATCACACGCTGAGAAGCAGAAACCCACCGACAGACACACTGCTATTCACCCAGGCTATAAATAACTCCCATAAAAATCCTCTTCCCAGCCTTTTTGTGCTCAGCCAAACCCTGCCAATGGGAAAGGAGACGGCATCTATTTTATGGGCGGCTGGAAGCCGGCTTTGCATTTTTCTGGCTCACATAATCCCACAGGTACCCTCGTTTCTTTTCTTTTTTAACAGCCTTTTGATTCACATTCCTCCCAGCCAAGTTTAATTACGGCTTCGGCTCCCTCTGCCAGGGGATGGGAAGGGGAGAGAGCAGCTCTGCTTGCCCATGGCAGGGGCACAGGGCAAGACGGACAGAGGGAGGGCAGGGAGGAAAGAGAGGAAGAGGGAAAGCAAGAAGGACCAAGTGGGAAGGCAGGCAGTAAAGAAGTAAGGGAAAGGGAAAGGGAGAAGGAAAGGGAAAGGGAAGGGAAAGGGATAAGTAAAAGGGAATGGGGAAGGGGAAGGGGAATGGACAGTGGAAGGGGAAGGGGAGGGGAAGGGAAAGGGGAAGGGGAAGAGGAAGGGGAAGGGGAAGGGAAAATAAAAAAGGAAGGAGAAAGGTGAAGGGAAAGGAAAATGGAGAAGGAATGGGAAAGGGAAAGGGGAGGAGAAAGAGAAAGAGGGGAAAGGGAAAGGGAAAGGGAAAGGAAAAAAGTGCAGCACAGGTCTGTGCCCATCCTGGAAATCCCACAACTAACACCCAGGTCTCAGCTTGGGTAATGACTACGTTTACCAGCCTGACTAATTTCTTTAATTAACCACAGCAAGCAGCTGTGAACAGCGTGAGCTTTCGGAGCAGTCTGGGGATGCTGAGCGATGGCTAGCAAAGTCTGGTCCTCCTTCATCTTGGCTCCTCGCACACCTGTTGTGATCGAGTCAAACACACAGCCAACACGCTACAGGCTGGTACTGATTTAATTGTAATGTTGGGAAGTTCAACTGGATTGGAGAGGAAAAGCTGGTGGGATTGCATAGACCATACCAAACAATCCCCAGGGGTCTGCAGACAAGGCTGGAGCTGGGGTTTCCCTCTGTCGTTGCCTTGGAAAATGGGATGTCCTTGGACCAGGGACAGCTGGAGCTCCCCACCCTGCCTGTGCCCACTCTTCCTGCCAAGGCAAACACCCCATACACATCAGGGATCTCTTCTCCCCCACACAATAGTCACAGACACTGCTCTCTTACTTACCTGCCCTCCCTGAAAAGAGATACCTTCAGCATCATTAGTCCCTTAGATCTCCCTGTCTGGGATCTTGCTGTGGTCACCTCCCCATCACACCCTTACCAGCACTGTCAGGCAGAGAAGATGAGGGTCCCCACGGGAAACCCTGCGACAAGGGAGGACTGAGTGGGAAGAGGGGAAAAAAAAAATACAGAAGGAAGGGGAAAAAAAAGGAAAAGGCAAAGAAATCAATTTAGTTACAATAAAGCCTCTTACTGTATTAACTGCTAATCCACAAATACACAAACACACAGAGGGAGTCCTTGGAATAAAGGCATTTAATTAAGCTATTTGCTCGGAGATGGCTCTGCAGGGTCTGGCATGATGGAGGAACAGGCACAGCAGGACCCTGGGGAGATGCTCGCTGGGGCCACAGGTGACCTTCCCCCTCAGTTCAAGGTGGTGGGAGCAGTGCTGTCCCCTCTGTAGGGACACAGCCCCCCCATTGGCCACATCTGAATCCCTCTGAGGTTCCCTTTGCCAGGTGGGGGGGGATATCTCCTGGCCCCCCGTGGATGCTGGGGAGCTGACCGGTGGGATGGGAACTGTTGGCATTGTGGGGCCATNCCACGCAGCCTAAACTGTTAACAGCTGGGGGCTGGGGACAATGTCGGGGGGCTGTGAGCATGTGCGGGGGGGCTGGAGCAGAAACACCAGCCCCCCCGCTTCCCACCCCGGCACCTGTGCTGCCCTGCACCCTCAGAAACATCCCTAACCCCCGGGGTGCTTCGGCCCCATCCGCCACCTTCAGATGGTGGCGTTCTGCTGCTGTGACATGTCATGAGTTTTGGGAGGGTCTCTGCTCCCAACAGGCACGTGGGTTGAAAGATGCTGGGCCATGTCCCCGTGTCCCCCAAAGCCTGTGCTGGGATGGGGTGTGGGAGTCAGCCTGATCCTGTCCTGCTCCGTGCTGGGATGAAAGCCGCCCCGGGTAGCCTGGCAGAGTGCAGACTGGCTCCTGCTTGCTGTGTTGGATTCAGTCGAGTGTTTAACGTTTTCCAGAGATTTTCTTTTGATTTCGCCCCGTTCTATTTGATTTTTTTTTTAAGATGATAACGATCTCCCATTTCCAAATGAAAAGTCATTTGGCACCTTTCTGGGGGGGAGGAAAGATTTATTTTTCATTTAAAGCTGTTGAAACAGGATAGTTAAACTATTGCGTGCTTTCTTTTTTGTTTTTTTTTCTTTCCCCCAGAAGGTTTTTGGAAAGAGAAATTCCTCTGAAGTGACCTTTTCTTAGGAAGTGTTTTGATGAACTGGCATTTTCTGGATGAAAAAGCATTTCTGTCCAAAGTGCCTGGCCGTTCCCGAGGGAAAGGGCAGGAGCAGAGGGGCTGTGGGAGCTGCAGAGGAAGGGAGCCTTATTCTGTGATTTCTCCAGTGGTCTGGGGAGGATGCTTGAGGTAGCACGGCAAATTTGATGCTAGGAGCCGGGGGCTAATGACCAGGGTGGTGATGACGGCTCCAGCGTGGTGGATCTCTGGGATGCTCATGGCCTGAACCCAGTGCTGCGAGGTAGCAAGGGAGGGAAGTTGAGATGGGGCAGCCCAGATCTCAGCACAGCGCTCCCCAGGTCCTCCTTATCAGCCCTTCAGCGTCTCTCATGCCTTTACCGCTCTCCCTGTCACTCTCTGAGGAAGGAGGACAGCCCACCGGTGAGGTCCTATTGTAAACCTTCAATAGCAGCCACTTCTAATTACTGCTTGAGATTCTCCAAGAGGGGATAATTTGGGTTTGTGCAGGGGCAGTGGGGGTGGAGGGCTGATGGGTGAGATCCACCACGCTCTTCCTGGGAGGGTCTCACATCTGCATGCCCCCCAAACCCCCATACGAGCAATGCACTCTTGCTGGGGCTGGAGAAAGACAGTCTGCCTCCTCTCTGGCACGGTCCTGCCTTACATCCAGGGTCGCAATAAGCTCTTCAGCTCTAATAGCAAAAGGGCTGAGCTGAACATCCCCTAGGGCAGCATCCAGATGCTCTGCAGAGCTTCTGAAGAGCTTCTACCTGGTCCAGGCTGCCCGCCTGTTGGTGCAGCCCATGCCATCCCCACTGGCAGGAGTTCTACATGTTCTTGCCTGCATCCCATCTGCACAAGTGATGGATGGGACTTGGGGATGCCCCAGGGAACGCTCCCTTTGAGGCATCTCGCCTTCTTTAATCCCATTTGGGTGTCCTCATTTGTCGCTTTTCCGCACATCTCATGTGCCATGTCGATTTGCTATCACTCTGGTTTATTAATCAGAGTGTCAGGCAGGGGCAGATCAAATGGCTTACAAGAGCCTAAGTACATTACAGCAACGCTATTATCTCTCTCCACAAAATTCGTAATCTCCACAAAAAATTAGAGCAAGCTGCTCTGACAAGCCCTGTTCTCCATATGCCCCACGAGCAGGACCCTAATTATTTTACCTTTCTTTAACTCTTTATTAATCCCATCCTCCACCAGCCGTCTGTTATTTTGCCTGAGATTGATGCAGTAACAAAAAAGACTGGCTTCACACACGCTTTTAAAATTCCTGTGCTCGCAGGCTGCCGATGGGAGACCATTTCTCCTTGCATTGCAATACCTGCTGGAGAGGTAGGCAGCCACTTTTTTGGGGGTCCCACACACTTTTTGGGGTGAGCTTGCCTGGCTGGGTGTCAGTGACTGGGGAATCCTTCCTGTGGTACCCAGCAGGTGGTGGTGATGTATAACTGATTCCTCCGAGCCTTTTCTTATCGGAGGTTTTTAATGTTTTATTTGGCTGCAGGTTGGTATTATCCACCGCTCGGGGTTTTGGTGGGGGCTTACCCCATCGTAAGACCTTTCTTCTCATGTTTGCTGAGCTGGACACAGGCAGGGCTGGCATTGTTTGGTGCTCGTTTCCCTTCTCGTGTTCTCCAGGCTGTGCCATGTCCAGACTATCACATGGAGGGAAAAATAGGCAGAAACCTCTTATCACTCCTGCAAATCTAGTTGACACAGGTGTTCCTCTCTTTGATTGCATTTAATACCTTTCATTTCACATCTTTCAGCACTTTACAATAGGACCAAAAAACATAATATCTATAATAATGCCTGTTTTGAAGGGACAAGCTGAGGTTACGGTGTCTGGAGGGTGTGGGGAGGGAGAGACAAGGCAGGGGGAAGATGGATGTGCAGCACGGGGGATGCTGGGGAGGAATATGGTGGCACAGGCCTTGCTGCCCATGGGAGAGTAGCTTGTCTCTGCCTGGGGTTGCCATCCCTGGGCAACAGGCACTTGACTTTCCGCTGAAATGTTGCCCTCCAGGATATCAATGCAACCCTCCAGGACACGGATGTGACCCTCCAGGACACCAGTGTAGCTCACAGGGACAGTCTTTCTGCATCCCCCACTGGTGACCTGGCACCCATGGACATGGATGGAGTTAGTGAGGCTGTGAGGAAGAGGTGAGAAGGACCAAAAAGGAGGATGTAGATGACAACTCCTCTGCCAGCTGCTGGTATGGTTTTGGGATGCACCCAGGGTGCGGGAGACTAAAAAGTTCAGCTGCACAGGGTGATGCTGTGGGGGTACATGGGCAGAGAGGAGCAAGGGTGGACTGAGAAGCTGGGGTGCCCACCCCCTGGGGGTGACAAATAGCCCCACAGCTTTCACCCAGTGCCTTTCCAATGTCTATGGAGCCAGCTGTTGGCTTTTAGGGAAAAGACTGGGAGAGACCCAGTGAAAACTCATTATTCCTCACCATGAGAACTGCAGCTGAGCTGAACAGTAGAGAAACCAGAGGGACATTTTGGAGCTGGAAGTGGAGAAATCAGGAGCGTGGCTACCAAAATCTTTGTCTTCAAGTAGCTGGGGTGGCCAGAAGAGGGGCAAAAGGGAACCAAGGGCTGGTTGTGTGAGGCTGAAGCCAGCATGTGTCTGGACCCTGTCTGGGGATAAGTGAAGGGCTGGGACTGCGAGGGCTGGGATCATCTCAGCACTGCTGGGTTGTCAGCCAGCATCCTTATCTCATCCCAAGGAAGCTCAGCCTCCAAGCTGCACTCGGTGGCCATCAGCACAGACACAGCCCTGGGGCACAGTGCTCTGTCTCACCACTACTTTTGTGTGGAAAAGGGGATTTTTTCTTCTAGGAGCCATCTACTTCCCTAGAGAGGCCAGAGAAGTTCCCAAGTACAGCACCCTGAATGTCTGACCCCAATGCTATTGCTTTGCATTGGAAGTAATTGCTTCCTCTCCATTTTTTCACTCCTTGCCGCATTTGCGTCCAGGTGTTTAACTCTGACCTTGGATCAATTTAAAGTTATCCGTTTTTCCATGACAAAGGCCTCTGAGATGATGAAAAATTGACATGGTGTAATAGCAGAGAAGTGCCTCTCTATCCGCAGCCAATCTCTCCTGCAGCGTGGAAATAAAGCCCTCTGAACACTGCAGAATATCTGAACAAATCCAATAGTCTCTCATTTTTATATAGGTATATATATGGGTATGTACATGTGCGTAGTTTTATATACGCACATATTAATATTCTCCACCCATCTCATTGAAGCATCTGGGCATCAGAAATGGAACTCTTAATGCTGGATGCTAATGGGATATGTTTTTATTTGTCCTTGTTATAAAATAGGTATCTCTGTATTAACTTTGCAGGGCATTATATTGATGTAGGGCAGTAAACTTTATGGCAGATTTCACAACCCTGTTAAGTGTATCATCTTAGACTGTAATATCTAACTGGGAGGACAAGTGAAACCTTTGCAAGTGATACATGCCTGGGATGGGGCTGTGAAGCCGGAGGAGGAGAGGAGAAGTGATGCTGATACCTGGAGGATCCTGGGGCACGCTGGAGGTTCACCACCTCCCAAGGGAAGGGGTTTGCTCCATGTTCTTTGGTGGGTCCCAAAGTCTCCTAAAGCTGTGTTTGTACCAGCACTGATTGCATCCCACAAGTTTCTCACCAGCAGCTCTGGAGGCTGTTAGCTCTCCTGTCCCTCCGCCTTCCTCATCCCCAGTAAATCTAACGAGATGCACACTGTGGCCGCCGGTCACAGATAACTGCTTAGCTTAAATCCTGCTTGAATTCCCTCGGCTTATCTGCTAAATGGGATCTTGGTTATAAATAGAGTCCTGCAGACACAGAGGCCTATTTGGGCAGGGGCTTGTTTGGCATGGAGTTTTACAGAAGTTCGAGCAAATTGCTGAGGAGAAGCTGAGAGATAATAACAAGGGAAATGATATTAAACTGATTTCTCTGCTTCCTCCTCATCCCTCGGCTGTTAGTAACCCATCATGAGAGCACAGCTCTCAAGCAGACAAGGCGGCACAGGTCTCTGCAGTGACTGCAGTGGTGAAGTGCCACCTTGGAGCCAGGCAAGGAGGGGAACGTGTCCCTGTGTGTCCCCATGTGTGTCCCCAGGTCTGCCCTCAGCGGTGGACAGGCAGGTACAGGTCCGGGCAGGGAGAAGGTGAGCTCTGTGCTAGCCTTATCACTGATGCTGTGGGGATGCCGGCTCTCCTCCCTCAGCTCTTGGTGGCTGTCTGCCACCGCTGCCAGCTAATTGGGATGCTGATAATTATTAGTGTTTCATGGTTTAATTTTCTCCTAGTTACACCCTCTGCCTGAGCCTCAGTGGGGCTCAGAGCATCTCTGCAAAGACTTTAAGTGACGGAGAGGGTGATTCACAACCCAAACCCAGATCACTGGTGAAACCTGATCAGTTGCAAACTGTTCCTGGAGAGACTGGAACAAAACCCCATTGCTTTGGAGACATTTGGAGCTGCAGCAAGGACCAGGCTGGGCAATGGGTTACCAAAGCTGGGTCTGCAGTGGGTCAGGAGAATTAGGGAAAAGGCTCTGGGTTATGAGTTCAGCAGCTGCAAAAGGGAACTGGCCAGAGGGGCTGCGTGAGACCGTAGATGTGTGCAGAAGAAAAGCCCTGTTGGTGCTGCTGTATCTCTCAAGCATTGCACAGACACCCGGAGTGTTAAAGGAAAACACCAACCTAATAAATTAATTTACTTAGATATTAGCATAGGATAAACCTTGTGTGGGGAAATCAGTCCACTAGGCAGGAGAGCTGATCACTGCCTGCTGGCGATGGGAGTCTCCATCACAAAGGTTCTTGTTATTCTGTCTTCAGCTGGGCCAGGAGAGGCTGCAAAATGCCATCTTGCTCAGTTCTTACAGTCTGGGTGTCCACGGTCCTCCCTGAGCCCTCAGCACATGCTTAACTCAGTGCCATTGACACCCCAGCTACATGAAAAACATCTCTTAAATATCTTGACTACACACAAAGGACCATCCTACATGATTCTTATTGACAACTGACAAACCTCTGGTTTCTGCACAGGGCAGTCACCAGTGCAGCAGGGACAACGTGGGACATGCCACTGAGAATGAAGATGAGTGTATTCATGTACACGGATAGGACAGGACCTTTTGAAATTCCCACCCGGAGGGATAGCGTAACAGTTAGTCTGATACTTAATTGTGAAGGTGCTGTGGGGGCGTTTGCAGCCAGCATGGCTTGTAGGGACTTTCTCCATCCTTCTGCTTGCAAAGCTTCCTTCCTTCCTTCCTTCCTNTGCCAGAGCTGCCTGAGGTCATCTTGGCCCCGGGCTTGTCCTGGGATCACAGCGTGGTGCCAATGGGAAACGCAAAAGCTGGCTCGACAGAGGGCAATTTGGGTAAAATAGCACCAGGAGTGTCAAAGTAAATTAGTTTCCAATACGGAAAACACCTCCACTGGGAGCATGAGGGAGACTTAGGAGTTGTTACTTTTGGACAAGAGAGGCAGTGAATTTGATCTGCGAACAAACGGTAACTGGCAAAGCTGACAGCTTTTGCTCTGATTGCTTTGCTTCCTCTGTGCCGGGCTATGTCTTTTTTTTTTTTTTCTCCTTTGACTTTTTTTTTTTCCTTTTAATTTATTGAAATGCTCTGGATCCCAATTCACTTTCTTCGCTCTTTATTTCTTATTGCTTTGGCTGAAACATTAAATCCCCAGTATGACTGGGATCAGGGCAAGAATAAAAATAGCCCTCTTGGAAAAACAAACCAACCCAAGGACGTGAAAACAAGTTGCAGTGTTTCTGATGTTCAGTTTTGGTAGCACAGGGTGGGCGACCCCTGGGAGTGGGACGAGGACACGGGGATGGCAGCCTCTGGCATGGAGGGCTATTACCAGTTCCTGCTCGATGGCGTTGGTTGAAGTGAATTGGCGGGCCACCCTCTGGCTCCTAAGGAGCAGAGTCTCTCCTAAAATTGGCTGCCTGAATTGATGGGCAGGATAAGGGAGAAATCTCCCTGCCAAGGGGCGAGGCTGGAGGTTTTTCCTGCAGCTAAGAAAGTGCCAAGAAGGAAGCCTTGCCTTGTGAAATGTCCTCGGATAGCTGCAGGGGCACAGAGAAGGGGCTGCCAAGTGACCTCCTCGCCTGATCCTGCTTTTCCAGAAACGAGCATCCTTTGTCACAGGGGGAAACTGAGGCCCAGGGCAATGACGTGGCATCAGTAGGTGGGGAAGGCTTGGAGCAGCACTCTGCATTCCTGGGCATCAGCCGCTTTCCCTCTGTGCAGACAGCTTGTGTAGTCGATGTGTCACGTTACTCCCCTTTCATCAGCCTGAAATTACCTTTTGTGAAAAAGGGGAAAGAAATCCAAATCTTCAAGAAGCCACTCAGGCTGTTGTCTGAGGCTTGTTTTTTAAAAGAAATCAAAGACACAGATGTTTCATTTTGATACTAAAAGGGCTGCAGGGCTGGATCCTGCTCTTGCTTCCAGCGCTGCAAATCCAGAGCGGAGCGGAGCAGCAGTCCCTCCGTCGGGAGTGGCGGGGATCCTCTGTACGGCGAGCAGCTCCTGCCCACCAGAAATTGCAGGAAAGGAGTTTTCCCCTTTCTGTGGCACCTTCATCTTAATGAGATTTGTAACAGATGCATTTGCAGCCTGCCTGCTGTGGGGCTGCCCTAGGAATATTTCTCCTTCCTGATTACTGTCCTGTCTACCTGGAAATGGCACCTGCCTCTGCCCGGGTAACTGGATTGAAGAGCTTCTCTAGTTTCGCTGCAGCCCTCCCTGCTTGTCTTTGGCTCAGCTTCTGATTCAGTGGTGTTTTTCTAGCACCCTCCATGGCTGCCCCTCAAAGAGGGCAGCTGGCCTTTGGCAGCTCATCTCATGGATTTCCTGGGGAAAACCACTTCCCAATGGGATCCCGCAGCCCCGCTCAACCGTAGCCCTTCTCTCAACGTCGGCAGCTGTGTATCAGCCTCCTGCTGCACCCTGTGTACAGGGACAGGTTTGGAGGAAGGCTTTCAGCAGCAGCTATTGTTGCATGCCATGACTCTTTTCTCATTTCAACTGCAAAGGGGCTGGCGAGTAGGTATTTGCCCTTCCAATGACCTTGAAACATAGGATCGAGAGCTTGCGCTCAGATGAAACCTCCTGCACACCCGGCATGGACATGGTCCGCTGTCAATGTCTGATTCTGCCAGCTGTGATCTCTGGTCTGCATCAAAGTTGGATTTGGCTCCTGGTAAACAAGCTGAGAAGGCTGGAGCTCGAGCAAGGTGGAAAGCTGGTTCCTTAGAGCTGTTTGTTACTGCTCTCCCAAAAATAGATCATTGCTCTACAGATCATAACTGCTACTGTCGTCTGCTCATGGGGTATCCAAGCTGAGACTAAGGAAGGGGCTCAGCAGTGCACAGGGCTGAACGTGAGCAGCAGGATAGCAACGGGGCCGAGCAAGGCCAGGAGCTGCAACATCTGGAGAGACGCCTGGTGGAGGCAACATCTCCTTGCTCCTGCCTGCCCAAAACTCTCTGCCCTGCAAAGAAAAAGGTATACCCCAGAAATGCCTCATCCTGGGCTCAAGGTAGAGCCCATCCTGCTTCTTTCAGAATCAGCATCTCAGGTGTGGCTGCTGGTTTTCTACCACCACCTGATCTGGGAGAGAAGAAGCCTAATTTGGGACCGATGTGCTGTGCTGGGAAGTGGGGTGAGTGCTGCACCTGGTCATACAGCAAACAACTCTCTCCAGCCCTCCAGCACCACAGACGTCCTGACAAAGCCTGAGCTACTCTGTGAGGATGCCAGGCACTTTTCGGTAAGGGTTTTGCACTACGTGATCAGTACCTGAAGCCTCCTGCTGCTTCACTTTAGGGCTGAGTTATGGGGACCGAAGCTGATTAGGTGCAGTAGAAAGCTCTGGGTTGGATCAGAGGCTTCCAAGATGTTAGATCCTCTTTACTTATTGAAATACAAAAGCAAGAATCTCATCTGGCTGCTTGGCTGTGCTGAAATAATAGCTCGTTCAGGAGGTGGAATTTAAGCCTAAAAGCTAACATTTGTGGTGTGTATTTATAACATACAGGCATAGAGAAACTACCAATACTGCATTTGATGTCTTTCACAAGCTCCTTTGATCCAGGCATTACTGTCGAGGCAAAACTGGCATAAATTTCTTCACAGACATCACCAACCATGCTGCTGTGAGCTGCCCAGCATTGGGACGGAGAGTAACTACGTTATCATTCATTTTAATCAAGTGTTGGGGCTAGCCACGCTGGCCAGCAATCTTGCTCCAGCTGGTCACCGTGAGCTCATTACCTCCAAAACCTGAAGGCCCTCCTGCCTCACAAATGGGAGATGAAAAAAGCAGGGCATTTGTCAGGCGCTTGCATCAAGTCTCAGTTATGGTGCATTGGGTGATGCACGAGCTGGTCCTGGGAGGGAGGGGGCACCCTGTTTAGCTGGGGTGGAGGCAGTGGGGTATTTGTGAAGGCTGCTGGATGCCCATGGGTTGTGTGGGGTGAAATCCCTGCGGAGAAGAGGATGGACTCTGGGTTTCCAGGATGTTACCACTCTGCCTGCTCTGGGGTGAGCTGGAGGAACATGAGCCCTGGGGAAATCAGGCAGCCCCTTTCCTTTGAAGATAGGGAGGTGACTGCTGGAGTCGCTGGTCCTGCTCTAATCTCCTACAGCCTATTGCCTTGAGGATACAGTTATTCTTGCAAAGCAAGGAAAGGCTGACTGGCATTCATTTTGAACACATCAGAGCCAAGCTGGACCAGAGATCCCACTGGGAGAGGAGACAAGCCTGCTACCTGGGCTCCTCCAGTAGCCCATGCCTAGTGCATGCCCAGGAAAGCCTGCTCCCTCTCCCAAAAAATATTTCAGCCTGCCATGAACACTGGAGTTGCTGGAGCATGGCAAATTCACCTGCTGACCTCTCCTTCTTGTACTAAGAGACAGAGAATAATAGATAAATTTCCTCTGTGCTTTCTCCATCCCTTTACAGACTGATATTCTGCATGATCTCTTCCAGGCACCAGACTCAGTTTCTCCTGGTGCAGAAGCTGTCCCAGACCTTGGCTTGTCTCCATTTGTGAACCAGTGTAGCAAAATCGCATACGCTCTCCAAGGGGTACAGATTTCCACTGTAGTATGGTGGTGTTTGCTGTTTTGCTATCATTTCCCAGAGAGGTTGTGGCTGCCCCATCCCTGGAGGTGTTCAAGGCCAGGCTGGATGGGGCTTTGAGCAGCCTGATCTAGTGGGAGGTGTCCCTGCCCAGGGCAGGGTTTGGAATGAGGTGGTCTTTAAGATCCCTTCCAACCCAAACCTTTCTATGACTCTATGATTCTATAATTCCTGACAACTGCTACCGCTTCTGTGCTGCTCCCCATTATGCAGAGCAGCAGAAGCCATCAGCAATGCCCCCCAAAAGTTTATTTTTATTGTGTTCACTGACCCCATATTTCATTTGTCGCTTCATTGCTGAGCGGTTTTGCCAGATCTTTTGGCAGCTCTTAAAAATCCGGTCACCCTAAACACATGATGCTGTCAGAAGCTGTCACCTCACTGTTTGCCCTCTTCCCTGGTCCATTCATGAACAGACCAAGCAGTGCAGGTCCCCATGCTCCCTCCTTGCAGGGCTCTGACCCTCTGCTGAGAAACCAGCCCTGCCTCCCGTCCTTTTTGACCATTTCTAACCAGGGAGAAAACTTCTCGGCTCTTCTGCTGCCACTTCAGTTCCTTTAAGGGTTATTTTTCTGCTTTTCTTCAGGTTTATTGTGAGATGGCCCATAAGAAAGCTTCCAGGGTGGGAACCCTTCCAAACCTCCTTGTGTTGTGTTTGAATAGAAATGGTTTGTCCTGCTGTGGGCTTGTCCTCACCTGATCATCTCACGGTCCTGCAGACTCTGCTGCTCCTGTGACTGAAAGAGGGACTGTTCATTTTTGTGGCCATGGAAAATTAATCTTCACACTCTTTTCTGCCTGCCTTATTGTGTATTTACATTTAATTTGCCAGAGGCTATGCTGTTCTTTAATTCTTAAGCAGACAAGCCTTCAATGTGTGAAGACTGTCCCCTTTCCTCCCTTGCCCTGCTCTTTAACCTGGACGGCCTTTAAAATGTCTTTTTCTGCGAGGAGGAACATGCTTGTGCTGAGCCTCCAAAAGGGCATTTTCAAACAGTCGCCATGCCACATGCACACGTTTCATTTCTTTGGCTTTTTATCTTGTTTAGATTCTTTTTAATGAGTGCCCTTGTTGCAATGTCGTTTCCTTTTCTCAAATGAACACTGACAGCGTGGACTTTTGCCATCCCTGCATGTATGTGATGGTCACGTTACATGTGGGTTTTTGGGTACCATGGGCTCAGAGGACACAGCAAAGTGTCCTGGCTCCTTTTGCGGGCTCAGGGACTAAATGTTCTGTGAAAACCCCCCTCTGATGCCAAAGAACTCATCTCAGCGTCACACAGGGAAATGCTCTGTAAATGCTATTTTGGTTTCCAAGAGCCCCCAGAGCCATGGTAGGAATGTAGCCTGTAGGTGTCCTTCAAACTGGAAATTGGCAGCAGTGTTGTCCTCACCACTTCCCACCCCTCCGCCTCCCCCAGGAGAGGTCTCTTGCTCTCCTTTCTAAACCCACATCTCCAAGGGCTGGCTGGACCCACACTGCATCGGAGCACAACAGACACCCCTGCCTGCTCTGTCGGAAGGAGGATGGAGAATCCTGCTGGATCCATGAGATCCTTTTCCATGGCCATTTTGGACAGAAATGGCTCTCCAGCTGGCAAAAACTGGTGGTAAGCTGGGGAGGAAATGTATGTTCGGCCTTTTTAAAATTTTCCTAGGACCAGCCTTTGCTTGTGCAGAAGCCGAGTAGTCTTCATTAGTAACTTTGAAGCTTACAATGCTTGAGTCTCTTTGCCGACTCTGGGCAGCCCCCCATGACCAGCCATGGTGTGACAGGAATTGTCCCCAACACTGATGTGCTCTCTTATGCTTCCAGGAGGCCCAGAACACAAAGGGAAGATGTTTTCACAGCAACCCGCACCTAGGCTAGCAGGATTTACCAAGCTGCTCTGCAAGCTAACATTGGTTTGCTCTACAGGCACATTTCCTACATGCTGTTGGTCCTCATGGCTCCTTTGGAAACCAAACCAACCTTGGTGAGCGGGGATGGGATGGAAGTCTCCCAAGGAGGGTGTCCAGCCCTGCTGTGGCTCCCTTTGGGTCTGTGTGTTGGGGTTTGTGTCTCACCGCTCCTCAGCAGGCAGAGACGTAGGGCAGCCAGATCAGGCAGGAGGAGGAAGGCCAGCGGGAAGAGCTCCATGCCTGGCAGCTCACCGGCTGCCTCTATCCCACAGCAGAGCTGAGGCGAGGCTGAGCCAGGGAGACTTTTGCACTGGGATCAGCCAGATGAGCAGGGGTCTTACAGTATTAATTAAACACCTGGAGAATCTGGCAGGAAGCCCACTTCATTATCCCTGGTGCTCAAGGATGTTTTCAGGAGACTTTCCCCTCCTGTCTCTCCTCTTGGAGATTCTTTCTTCCAGCATGTCACCATGTGCACACCCCGGAGAGACCCTCGCTCTTGGTTCAGAGTGGGAAACAGCTCTTCCAAAATCCAGGGGCCCAGGAGTGTTCTTCAGTTATCTGACACACTATGGGCACCACAAAGTGGCGGGGAGGGCAGGGTGGGACAGAAAAAGGAGGCTTGCCCTTCTTGTGGATCCCTGCCGTGTTGCCTGGAGCTCCATTTTGGAGTGTCCCAGAGGCAGGTCGTGTGTCTCTGCCCCAAATGCCGTGTTCACAGTGCTTTTTCCCTGGTGTTGGGCACAGCACATGCAGCTGGGTGAAATATCTCTGGGGTTTCCCTTCTAGCACCTCCCAAGCTCAGAAAACAACTGTTCCTCGGCTCTGGGCTGTGTTCCCAGAGCGGTGTTCCCATGTTGCATCCAAACCCTGACCAACCAGCTCTGCATGGGTCAGGGTCTTCAAATGCCTTGTCCTTCCCTATAAGTACAGATGCTTGTGACCTGTTGGGCAAGGAGGTCCTTGATGCCTGCATCAACTGCTTGGTGACTGCTTGTAGCCTGGAGTCCCTTAGCTCTGTCACCAGCCATCCTCCTCCAATCCCCCCAAAAGACAACTGGCAACGTCCCCTAACCCTCTGATGAAGCTGAGAAGGAAAAAGGGCCATGGTACAAATGCAGCAAGCTCCTCTCTGAATCGCTAGTGCCGTTAACAAAAATGGGGAAGGCAGGCTCCTTGGTACTGAGCTTGTAACTCGGAGGGTATGTACAGAAGTGTGAAAAGCACTGGGAAAATACATCTGCTGAGTGAATCCTTCCTAAAGTTTAAATGATACTGGTAGGCTATGGGAAACCGTTAGTTTGCAATTAGTACATGGGAGGCACAATGAGATAATTAGCTACCAGTTAGCGGGATGAATGTGACGACCACATTCCTTGCTTACTGATGTTTGGCTAATTTGCCATCAACGGTCTTGTTAAGAAGTTATGAATTACACAGGAGGCGCAATGAGCTGGAACTTGCTGTCAAGGGCGCAATGAAGCGTGGGTTGCACCAGTGACATTTATTGCTCCTCAGTGTGACTGCCCCCATCCCACATGGTTATCGCATGCCCTAGCTGGTCCCTTTCCCCACTTGCTGCAATGGCCTCACCAGGGTTGTCTGCTGGCCTTGACCCTATGGGGGAGAAAGGTAGGGAGCCCAGCTCAATGATGGCCCCTGGACTTTGGTGTCCTCCTGGACACTGATGCCCTGCTTGGCAAGACCACTCTGCCATCCTGTCCTCTGTTTGACTGGGAGAAGTCACAGTGCAGGGCAGATGCTAGGGGACATGGCACTCAGCATGGCGGAGATGAGGAGGTCTGGCAGGACTTGCTTGGGACACGTTGGGTACAAAAGTTCTTGGTTCTTTGCAGACGAAGAAGCAGCCTAATGAGCAATAAGCAAGTGCTCTGGTGGGTGGTGTCAAGGAGAGGCTGGATAGCACCAAGTTGTGGCCAATGGAGGGCAGAGGCCAAGAGACATCAAGACTGCTCTTGAAAACTTGGGATGTTTTGGGGCTCTGCCTGGGCATTACAGCCTCCATGCCAGGAGAGGTGAGATCTTGGTCTGGGCAGGTGCCCATCTCCACAGTGGTTGTTTTGCTGCCCCCACGTCTGGGCACAGCAAGGAACTGAGGAGGAAAGAGAAGTGGACAATGCTTGCTCGGTGTCTGCCCAGGCTTTGAGGCAGGCAGATGCAGATGTGCCCGCAGAGCCAGCCATGTGTCTGGGTCAGCACTGTGCTGGACTGAGACAATTGTCCTTCTGGGAGATGGAGATAATTAGCTTGAGCCCCGCGTGTTGCTGATGGTACTTTTGGAAGATGCTGCCTGAGATATTTCAAGGGCACACAGCTAAGGAACCCGTTAAATGCTCTTACAAATCTAACACGATAACCAGCCCCCTGAGAAGCTGAACAAACAGTTGTATTTCCACTCGGAGGAGGTGAGCAACCTTTGCAAACGTCAAGCCATTTGCTAGGAGGCTTGGGGGCAGTGCAGGAAGAACCCCCAGGGGCCACAAAATGGGAATGGAAACTCTCATAAAGCGGCTTGTCTTCAGTGATTTGTCTCTTTTCTCCCTGGCTCAAATGAGAAGCTGCAGAGACAGCATGAAAGTGAAATATAACCAGGAGGAATACCCCATTTCAGCTCTCTTGCATCTCTTACTGCTCCCTCTGGTCCCTGCTACTCATCTGCAGAAGTCCAAGGCAAAGTGTTATTGAGCTACTCGATCTGATTGAATTTCTTTCATATCCCTGAAGGGCTGCAGTGACTGGAGTGCTGCTTTGAACAAGAGAGGACATCGTTAGCCAGTTGGCAGGGCCAGTCCCCGTAAGACCCATGCAATGCCTGGCCCGGGGTGCTCAATGACCAGGTAGCAAGGCCAGTGCTCTGCTGCCATGTGGGAAGGGATGCAGATATTCAGAGCAAGGATGAAAGCTTAAATTAAACCTGCCTTGATAACATACTAAGATAATAGTCATATCCTGTACAATGTCTCTGTGGAGAGGAGCTCTCTGTTGCCCTGTTGCTCTTATCCCCCTCATGTGATTAAACTGTGCTGGGACATTCCCGTCCCTGGATTGAGTGTCTGGCTTGTAGCCCCTGGGCTCTTACTTGGCTCTGAGATGCTAACCTGTTGGCAAGACATGGGGGGCTACCAGCCTCCCTGGGGGAAAAAGAGAAGCAACTCGTGGCTTTAAAGAGAACTCTGAGCCCCTCTAGTCCCATAGCAAATGAGTATGTGGGCATGGATTCACAGACATCTTCATGGATGCTGTGTTGCTCTTCCTGTGCAGGCTACAGTGTGGGGATGCAATGGACAGCCCCTGCTAGCTCTGTCACAGTGGTGAATTAAGGAAGGCAACATCCCAAAGCCTTTAGGGACACCCTTCTGAAAGCCCTGGGCTGTAGAGGGTCACCGTGATGGCTGGGGGAGCTCTTCTGGGGACGCAAGGCTGTGCTGGGGGCCAGGAGGTGAGGACGAAGATGCCGTTGCTCTCTGCTTTCCTTTGTTAGAAACTGCTGTCTACAATGCTGCTGGGGAGGAGGGCTGATAGGGGAATCAGCCTCACTTTTCAGGGTGTGCTTTACCACCTCTTTGGGCTGCTCATCTCAACCCAGCGGGCTCTGTGCGGTGCTGGTCAGGAGGCGAGAGTGCAATCCCTTCCCTGGCTGCACTGCAGGCAGGAAGCATGAGGGCTCCCAAACCTTTGGGATGTGGGAAGAAGCGCTGTGAGCTTTTGCAGCTGTTTGCAGAGTACAAGTCCATCCACGGTTTTCGGGCTCTCTGTCATGTTCAAGGAGCCAGCTGAGCCATGGTCTTCAGCTCCCTCCCTCTCTGGGGGGCTCCAGTTGTGTCTCTTTGGCTTTTGGTTAGAGGGTGTTGCCCAGTGGTCCATGCACAGCTGGGACGTGCAAATGGGGTGTGCATCTACTGCCAAGCCAATGCTGCTCAAGCCTGGCACACAGATGGCTCCAGCGCTGTCTTGGGTGACAGCAGGCTGAGCTGCCAGCAGAGCTGGCTGGGGAGCACACATATTTGTTGTCCAACTGGCCCTGTCAAGGGCAGAAGCAGAGACCTGGCTGTGGTACCTGTTTACACCTCCCCAGTGCAGTCGGCTAAGGAAAGCAAGCCCAGGCCAGCAAGGCAGCGAGGATGAATTGAGATGAGGTGAGATGGGCAAGGAAGCTGGTGGTGGAGCTGGACCGAGCATGCAGGAGCTGGACCACGATGAAACCCGTCAAAGGGCAGTGGAGGCTTGTACATCCTCCCCCCTGTTCCTTGGGAGCAGAGAGAGACCTCGGCTCCACATTTCTGTGGTTTCTTTGCTCATTATAGGAAAAACGGAGGGTGAAGACAGGTCAATGAATCATTACTGTTTGGTTTGGCTGCGCCGCCACGCCGTGTTTAGGAATGGCTGATTCTTTTTCTTCTTGTGAGTTGTTCTCTCTTCCCCTGCTCCTTCGGGTTTTGGGGTTGTTTTGTGTTTTTTTTCCCTCGATTATCATGAATTATTGCAAGATGGTGAAACAGAAGAGCTCCTCCTTTCCTTGTGTTGGCTTCCCTTACAGCAGATGTCAAATAAAAGAGACCGGCTTTTGGACAACTCATCCCAAAAGGGGGTGCATCCTGGATCTTTCACCCGTCCCATGCTGAGACATTGCAGGGAGCCACTGGCGCGGCCTTCAGGCTCATGACAGCACTTTCCAGGGAAAAAACCAAAGTAAAAAGGAACAGAATTCCTCTATCTATTTCTTAATTGTGTATTTTTTCGGGTTCTTGCTGGAACATCTGTTCTGCATTTGTGCGAGACACATTAATATCTCTAGATTTGTTCATTCCTTCGCTGCTGGGACGCCGGGGTTGCATGGTGAGAGGGGTGCGCATACCACCACGCACTTGTACCTGGGCAGCACCTCTCATGCCATGGGCGTCTCAGCGGGATGACCACTGCCCTCTCAGACACCACAGGCTGTGGGGGAACTGGGTCTGCTCCCTTCTCACGCCACTGTGGCACATCAGAGGTGGCTGTGCCTCATGCATTTTGGCACACACACGGTGAGTCCTGAGCTTGTATGATGTGGCAGGTATATGTGCCTTCAGGCTGTGCCAGTAAAAGCGTCTGCAGACCCATCTCCCTTCTGCTGTTACACGCTGAGGCTGGGAGGAGAGGTAGCGCTCCTGTGTTCGCAGTGATGAGGGGTCCTGGAGAGACAGGGGGCAATTTTCTCATTTGAAGCTGTGCTGGGTTATAATTTTTCCTAATTCCTCACCTGTCATGACACAGGAGCTAGGAATGAGAGCTCCCTCTTACATAGCATTGCCTGATTACACGGTGTCAGAAGAGGCTTCCAAAAATTATTCCACGTAGGTGGCACAGCCTGGAAGGGGAACTTGGCAGAGAGCCACACACAGGGGCTACAGCCTTTGCAGCTCTCCCAGTGGTGCACGATGCTGGGGAGGCCAAGAGGTGGAGATCCTGCTCCTTTGGGTAGCCTGACACTCCCAGGAGTCAAAAAAATCAGTTTTAGATGGAGCTTGATGGGGAAAGGCAAATCTCCCCAGGAAATCTGAGTGTGGCTGTTGTCCTGATGACATTATCCATTGGCGAGGCACGTTTCTGCCTGCTCTGTCCCCCTGGGTTGGGTAGGTTTGGCTATGGAGCAGATGGGAGTACTGATGGAGGTCAGGCTGGGGACCTGTTAACCACCTGCAACTCTGCAACAGGATTGTCCTGGGGATTGCAGCAGGTAACTGGAGGGTTAATCAGAGAGCAAACTTCTTGTAATATAATCAAATCAGGGAGAGGCTGCTGTGAGAATTGGAGGTGACATTGTAAAGGTGTGAAGGGAGGTTGTTTGCAAAACGAGGCATGTGGTCCCTGAAGGAAGGCAAGCACGCGGCCAAAGAGTAACAGTGAGTCTGGCTAACAGAGTCCAGCTCAAAGGCATGTCTTGTGGGTGGGGCTCAAGAATTTTTCTTCTAAATTTTTCTACCCTAGTAAACCTTTTAATGGGCCCTTTGGGGAAAGCAGGTTTGTGTTCATTAGATATCTTTAGTGACAAAGCATCCTGCAGGGGCAGTGAGGGGGCACAGATTCATTGAAAGACCATGCCAATGCTGGCTGTGGGAAGCAACGGCACAGCAACATAAATTGAGCGAGGGTTGTCATGTACTGCCCTCCTGCCAAACACAATCCCACCCCATTGCACCCTCCATTGCCAGCGCTCTTGTGACTCCATGGTAACCAAACTAATGGCATTGATCTGACTGAAAAAACATATTTTGAGGGGTGAATCTGTGCATGACCGGTTCATTTCAGCCAGATCAGCCCCATGAATGGACTCGATGTGTTGTGGTATGACTAGTGGTGCCCTAGGTGGGACACACAATGGGAGTGTGACAGGACTGTGGCTGGGCCTGGGCAGATGTTCAGGGAACAGCTTCAGCAAAGCCAAGCCAGAAACCTTCAGCATCCCAAAATCACCTCATGAGCTTCCCCAGGGTCTGATCTCTCTAGCGGTGAGCTGTTATCTGCAGCAGCACAAGCAGTAGAGAGCTTGAACTCCTGAACCCATGCTACTACACTTGCCCCACATGAGGAGCTTGGCCCAGGAATCTGCATCCTTAGGGGCTTGAATTCATAGAATCATAGAATAGGATCATAGAACCGGTGAGGNTCCAGCCGTCTGGCCACCAACACCCCCAGGTCCCTTTCTGCCGGGCAGCTTTCCAGCCACTCCGCCCCGAGCCTGTAGCGCTGCTTGGGGTTGGTGTGACCCAAGGGCAGGACCCGGCACTTGCCCTTGTTGAACCTCATGCCATTGGCCTCAGCCCATCGGTCCAGCCTGTCCCGATCCCTCTGCAGAGCCAACCTACCCTCCAGCAGATCAACACTCCCGCCCAGTTTAGTGTCATCTGCAAACTCACTGAGGGTGCATTAGATCCCCTCGCCCAGATCATTGATAAAGATATTAAAGACAACCGGCCCCAGCACCGATCCCTGGGGGACACCACTTGTGACCGGACACCAACTGGATTTTACTCCATTCCCCACCACTCTCTGGGCATCGCCATACGGCCAGTTCTTTACCCAGTGAAGAGTACAGCTCTTTACCCAGCGAATTTCTCCTCTCCATCTCTTGTGCATGGGTTTTGCTGACCAAGCTTGAAGCAGAGGCTGGCTGTGGAGACCTTGGTGTGAGCTGCTAGCTTGGGTCCGCAGAGAGCTGAAGCATGCTCAGCAGAGGTCCCTGGTCCATGTGCTGGCCATATCCAGCCCCAGGCTGTTCCCAGGACAACTGTGGAACAGGACCTGACGTAGGGAGTCCCAGGAGAAGGAGGTAGTCCAGATTGTGCTGAGTGGCAGATGCCAGTGCCTATCCAGTAGCTTGAAGTGAGGTGCTGCCTTCAACATGGTTTTGGGGAACAGGCACCCAGCCCCAGTCCCGAAGGATGTGTAGCCCTTTTCTTCCTGCCCCTGTGAAGTTTGAGTGCCACCGCAGCCTTTTATAACCCTTTACTGACTATGGTCTAGGGATATGGGAGTTGCCCAAATTGCAGCTGCCCTCTGGCTCATCTCCTTGCATGTGCTGTAATAGCTCTGCCTGAAGCGCTGCTGACCATCCCACCAGCAGCACTCACCCTGGTTTGACATGAGAAGCGCAGGGCTGTGCTTGAGCTGCTGTAAGATTTATCTGGACCTGAAGCCGGCAGAGAGGGCTGTTTAATGATCCCCAGTCCACCCTGTCCACAGAGGACCCCTTCCATGTTCTCAAGGACCAGAGAGAGTCAGATGATGGATGTGGCAGGAGAGCACGAATAGATAACACAACAGATCAGGAATAAATTAGCAATGGGCATTGCCTCGCTCAGCTCCCTCTAGTCTGACTCTCCTGCAGCTCAAATGTGTTCCCCGTCTGCATCTCCAGATTCACTGTTTAATCTAGTTTCAAATGTCCCAGGCTTTCCTTGGGAGAAACTTCTCCACAGTCTCATAAATCTTCTTGTCAGGAAGTTTTTTTCTTGCTACGGACCTGAAAATTTCCCTTTCTTAATTTCATGCTGCTTATCCTCCCTTCTCTGTGCCAAGCCATCCCCTGGATAGGTGCTGGAGTGTGACAGGAGCAATGCTCTCGGCTGCATCTTTCTCTCATCCCTCTCTCTTAGGGAGTTATTTCTTGCTTGGTGTGAGCTCCCACCCTCCTACCTGGTCCTACCTGCTCCAAGACAATGCAGCAAGAGCCCTGGGCTGCGCTGGTGGTAGTGGGAGAAGCATAGGATGAAGGATGGGGAGGCAGAGGGGTTGGACGGGCTCCCTGGAGCCTCTGAGCCCAGGATCAGCTCTCCTTAGCCCACTTTGCATCTAACTTCTTCCTAAAACCCCCCTCACTCCTCACCTCTGGCAGTCAGGAGTAATCTTTTGCTACCCACTTTTCTGTTGTCCAGCCTAAAGTTTCTTTGCTGCAGTTTTTGTTCCCCCCTGTTTTGCTTTGCCCGGCATGGCCATGGAGAAGGTCTCATTGCCTTGACCTTTACTGTAGCCTTGCCTGCACAGGAAGCCTGCTAGGTTCCTATCCACACCAGTGCTTGAGGTGACAACAAAAGCTGGGTCTGAAAGTTCTTTGGGCTCTCCTGGGAAAGGGTCGCAGGCTGCTGCCTTTGCTGCCCACGTACTGCAAGCAGATGAGCCCAGAGGAGCACCTTGCAGGTTAATCTTGAGACTCTAAATGTGGCCAGGTGGGGTTGCAGATGTTGATGCCAGAATGTATTTATTCATTTCACTGTTTTGCTTATTTATCAGATCCTGTGATCATTAAATTGTGCATTACCATTTGGCATGTGGCAGGTTTTAATTCCTATGGCTGGTTTATGCCCTCTGCAGGTATTAGCCTAAATGCATTTCCTGACAAGTGATGGATGCTCCGAAAAGCCGTGGCAACATATTTATTGATCAGAGCTCTCCGTAACCCCAGCTCACTAATGCAAGCTCTCGCAGCGCCAGGAACTATTGTCTCCTCAGACTGTTTCATTAACTCAGATGTGAGGGTTTGGACTTTCCTTCCACGCAGGATGGAGTAAATCTTGAGCGGTGTCAGCTCCGACAACAGCTCCGGCTCACTAAGTAGGGTAGACCTGGCCTGTGCTTGGCAAGGGGACCTCTGAGGAATGTTTAGAGTTGGAGAAGCCCTTCAAGGACTTTCCAGAGAACGTAGGGGCAAGCTCAGACCTCCCAGGTGTATTTGGGATTGGAGGGTGTCTCTGCAATTGCCCCTTTTTCAGATATGTCTGACCTGGCCCTGTACTCGGCCCTGCGGCTGCAGAGGTTGGGACCACAGCACCTGGGTGCTGCTGCAGTTTCTCCCTGGTGCAGAGTTTGCTAAATAGTGCTGGGACACTTTGGCGCTGCAGGGAATGGGATGTCTGTCTGGCCGGGAGGGCTGCTCTTGGAAAAAATCTGGTAGGAAAAGTTCTGCTTAGAAAGCTCTGTTTTATCCAGGAAGAAGCTTCTGCTAACCTTTGAAGAGATGGAGGAGCACCGGGGTACCCTGAGTTACCCTGTGTTTCATGGAGATGGATATGGACTCTGATGGGCTCAGAAAGATAAGGGCTACCATAGCAAAAAGAGACGAGAAGTTGATAGTGTGGTTAAATGGCCAGGAAAAAAATTCAGCCCAAAGGGGAGTTATGGAGGCTTGAAGGAGTGACTGGTCACCTGGGTGGTGGTAAGAGGGCTGCCGTCTGCTCCTTGCCTGCCCATGTGCATGGCAAAGTGAGTTGTTGAAACCCTTTTCCTCTCTGCAGCTGCAAAGCACTGCTCCTGCCTGCTCTTCCCAAACCCAGCCTGAATGAGTCTAACTTCTTTAGGGACAAAGACCAGAAGCCTTGAAAATTTCCACGTACTTCTGGGAGAGAGGAGGGTAGACAAGTGCAGGATGTCCTGCCCCATGCAGGGTGCCACGAGAGATGAGGCTTCTTGAGGTGAAATGACCTTGCAAGCAGATCTGTGGAGGTGGTATCACTTGCTGATCTGCAAACCTCCTCTCCCACCTGAAACCTGGGAATTGATTCATCCCTGGAGCAAGGCGGGCAGCTTCTCAGCATCTTCACATGGCAAGAACCTGTGGATGAAGGCATGTTTCTTGAGGCTGGCTGCTAATGACTGTGCTGTCTCCAGTGATGGGAGAGGATCTTTATGCACCAGAAGCAAAAGCCAGCCATGCAAGTGGCTGCTGAAGTGGACAGATGTTCCCATTTGGTTCCCAACACACATTCTCGAACTCCCTTCCCTGAGTCTGCCTCTTAGCTCCAGCCATCCCACTGTGCTCCCCTGGGACCATGCCACAGCATCCAAAAACCTCTGCCCTGCACTGTCGTTTGGCCTCCTTGAGAGCAGCAAAGTGGGATGGCATTGCCTGGGGGCTGATTGCAGCCCAGTGCCTTGCAGGGTGAAGCGGTGAGTTCATGCTACATGACAGCAGCTTTACAGGGCTACAGCTTGGGGGGTGAAGGAGACGGAGGAGATGGGGGACAGAGGAGATAGGGGTGAAGCTGCCAAGCCCAAAGCTTGACGGAAAGAGGTGAGCGGTGGCGAAGAGCTAGTGGGAGGGTGGTGTGGGTTCCTGCTGGCTTCTCAGTAATGGGAAACTCCAGCTGATTCAAACCTGCTGGCGGGGCTGTTGTTGGTTGCTGGAGAAGCTGCTCTCTGCTTGCGTTGGAGAGGAGCGACAGCCCACATGTTGCAAATATTTCCGGAAAACAGCTCCTCGCCCCTTCTCCTGCGGTTTGCATGGCTTGAATGCTCGTGGTAAGAGCAGGCGAGGCTGTCAGGAGAGAGAACTCTGGTCTCAGGGTGACATCGGAGCACTCCACAAGGCTCTCCAGCCACGATGCCTATGGCGGGCACTGGCTGCAGCTCTGCCTGTCCCCACCACCTTGGGACGGGTCATTTGGTCTGCTCTGGAGCAGGAGACTGGCTCCTCTCCTCTGACCTCTCATTCACACAGCCCCTGGTCTGGGGCTGGAAACTGGAAATGAGACCTTGAGGTCCCAATGCCAGCAGGCAGAATGCCGTGCCTTTGCCAAAAGACAAAGCGGGCACTAACACCTCACTCATACCAACGCTCACAGCTGCCCCACATGAGCATCTATCTTCAGAGCTGAATTTGCCACCAAGGTGGCAAATCCACCACCCTACCAAGCACTCTGGTGAAACTGGAAGAGTTTCCCCCAATCCTATGCAGTCGTCCCCAAATGCCAGAGGTGTCACGGGGTGCCCAACCAGGAGCCCACCACTTAGAGAGAGGTACCCTCTGGTTTGTCTGCACAAGCATCCCCATCTCTCCTCAGCCAAAGGTCCCTATGACTGTTAATAACCACTCATTAGGTTTTAAGGCCCTCAGTTGTCCCTATTACTTCATCATAAATATTAATGCAGGCGTCTTCAGGGTGCTGCGGCAGGGTAGCAAGCTGGAGCCAGGGACCTGTTGGTGAGGGTGTGTGGTACAGGCGGATGCAAGAGACCTTCATGAAGACCAAGATCAGCCCTCCTGCCATCTCATGGGCTAGCAAATGCCTAGGCAGCAGAGTCGGTGAGGACATTTTCACTTGGGACAACACAGGTGAAGGACTCTTTCCACATTCACCTTCTACTGAAGAAGAGAAAGAGTTATTTTATAGGAAAAAACTGGATCTTACATTAATAGAGAGAGATTGCAGCTTAACGTGAGAAGAAGAAAGAAGCTAAATGAGGTGCTGATGCAGTGAGTGGGGATCTTTATTGTTAAGCAGAATCTTAATAATGCATAGAGTTGTGCTTGTCTTTCGTTAATTTTATTCCACTATTGTAAATCTGTTTTTACTCATTGTTTTATTTCAGCCTTAACTCTTGTTTAGAGCTGGCCTGGAGGAGCCATCTGCCAGCCAAGAGAAACTCTTCCCTCCCTGTCCTCACACCAAACACTGGGAAATGCCCTGCTCCCCCAGGTACTGCTCCTAGATACCTGGGGGGCAGAGCTGTGGCCAGAACAGAAACCCTACAGCCTATCTGGGGAAGAAGCACCTCCCAAGCCCTGTGATGGTGAGGAACGGTCTCTGTCATCCAGCAGGAGAGCAAAAATTGGGCAGGGAGAAGTCCTGGTGGGAATGGAGATGAAATCAAAGAGGAAAACACTTGATAATGCCAAGTCATGTATTTAGTCGGAGACATGATCCCACCTTTCATACAGACTCTCCGAACATTTGCAAAAGCACTCTTATCAGAGAAAAAACAACCAACCAACCAACCACATTATATATGATTCAGTTTTGGAAATCACTAGAATGGGATGGAAACTGGCAAGTTTCCTCCTGCATCCCCTTAGCGCCCGCGTCCCTTTCCTGCTCCTGTGAGGCTTGGAGACAAACTTTAGTAGCCGCTCTCCGGCCGGCCGAGCTGCAGTGCCCTGAGCTGAGCTTTAATTAACAGAAAGTGGTAGCCGTTCTGCTCAGCACAGCAATCTCAGACTTCAATTGCTGATTGAGGCGAGAGCCATTTCTCACCAGGTAGAGGAAATAAGGCTTGCATCGGAACATAAAAGATTGTTTTAATTAAACCTGATATTTCTAAGCCCGCTGCTGGCTGCAGCCAAATGGAGGAGGCAGCTGGAGTCGGTCAGAAAATTCCCAGAAAAAAGGCATTTTTTTTACTTTGTAGGTTAGAAATGGAGCAGGACAGAATTGAAATAAGGTTTTTCTTTTGCTCAGAAGTGTATTTGCCTTTTGGCCATGCAGGCTGGTGGCATCAGGTTGGGCATCACAGAAATGTAACTGCCTGTGGGGTGTCACAGAGGATGAAGACCTCTTTTCTGCATGTGGCTCCGGGGGCTGTGTTTGCCCCCGGGACTAACTGGGATGGCCTGGGATGGCCCAAATGAGACCAAACCCCAGCACCACCCATCACTCTGTCTTTTGGCTATGCACCACTGTCCTTCTCTCCCTTCTCTGGATCACTCCTATCTCCACGGTGGTCTTTGTAGGAAGGTTGGTATCCAGGTGAATTTCTGTCTCGGCATTGCAAACATCTTGAAGTGCTCTACATCCAGCTTTGAGGCTTTTTTGGCCCAGCAGTTGCATGTCAAGCCAACATCTCTCCCCACCAGCAGCTAGGCCCATTATTGTGTACCTTTAGCTAATTTAGTCCTGTAGCACAGGAGGAAAACCAAGCAGCCGACAAGCACCAGAATTGTCAAACCTGGTGAGGAGTTTGTGGAGCAGACCTCAGACTCAGCTCTGGGATGCATTTTCTACATCTGCCATTTTGAATCATTTGGCTGGAGAAGTAAAACCCTCCAGCTATTCCCCATGTGCTCGCCCATCCCAGGCACAGCTTACACTGGTCACTGGGCTCCTTGTCCAGAGGTGCAGCAACCAGCTCCCTGGGCAGAAGCAGCAATCCAGGCAAAACCACATTTTTACGTGCATGTTGGCTCTGGGCTTTCCCTGCTTAACAAGGTAAAAATCAGAGAACCCAAAAAGCATGTCCGGCCCAGGAATCAAGCTGGATTTAAGCTTAGGCTTCACAAAACTGTCAGACAAGGGATGACCAGAACCAAATGAGCTCAAACAGATCCAGTGTGATAGTATGAACAGGGGACCCATGAGGTGGACCCAATGTGCGCACATGTTTTTCTGTATCCATAGGCCATCTCCCACACATGCACCGGAGCAGGGTGAAGAAAATCTCCAGATGGGTTTGCTCAGGTGCTGCTCTGTGTTAAGTGCAGCTCCTTTTCTCCATCTGTTGTGTTGGGTTTTTTTCACTGGCCAAGGAGTTAGTTCTCCTACAGTCCCATGCTGGCCGTGCCTGTACACGGGCTGGGTGAAATGAGCTCCTACCGAGCCCTTTGGAGGTGATCAGAGGTCCAGCACCTCCCAGATCACGACTACAAGCCAGGGGAAAGGTTGAGCCACAGCCACGAGATCATGGGACAAGAGCACCATCAGGCCTTAGCATCCAAAACGGAAACCTCCCAGCTTGCTTTGTGCAACTAGTTGATATTAAATCCTTGCTTTCTTGACTAAAATAAATACAATTGAGAAAAGACATAAAAATATGCCTGTATTCACAGACAGAAACAAACTTACACGCCACATATCTGGAGTTTCAAATGTTCTGTTTGCACAAAATGCTGCTTCAGCAAAACCTAAACTATTTGCAGAACAGTCGGTCACAAAAAAACCCCCACTTTCCCAGCTCAGAAATTTTTTGGGGCAAAAGCAACAATGACTATTAAAACAAAACTATCTGCCAAGGTATTTTCGAACCAGAGAGCTGCAGATGAATCCAAATGGGCCTGTCTCAAAATTGGAGTAAATTTAGACAAACAAACAAATAAATTGAGACTAGCATGAAACTACTTGAAATGATCAAACCAATCTACATCAGTTGCCTTCCTTCTGACCTGGATGTACCAGCTGGTAAAAAGATAAAAGATCTCACATTTTTGTCTTGGTACAAAACAGGAAACATTCCTGGAAACTCAAATATTTCCGCAGATCAGAACTTTAAAAAAATTATTATTTATTTACAGTGTCTCATAGCGCTTCTGAAATATCTCCTGCCAATGGGGGATCTAAAATAACTTTGCTTGATTGAGCAGAGGAACCAAGACATTTTTGTGGTGCATCAGCGAGGTTTGTCAGCTGTCTGGGTCCCGTCGGCAGCTGCAGCCAGATGATTTAAACTGCATATGCAAATCTTAATTAATTAGCAATTAGGAATGGCAGCTTGTCAGATTGCAAAGTCTGGCATCGAAAGATGTAGACTCTGGCCATGTACTCTCAGAGTGTCAACCCTCAAGCAGGGCATTGTTAAAGCCTTTGTGACAGGGATGTGCCACTAAGCCGCGGGCTTTGGAAACATCCATCTCAATTTCAAGGAGTGGAAAACTGATGTTAACCTGTTGGGGCAGGTATGCCCCAAACTGCCCTGCATGGGGGAGAAGGGGAATGTGGGGTTGTGGGTTGGTGTCTCTCCTTGCAGGCCAGGTCTGCATTCATGGCTCTCCAGCCAGATGTACTCTGGGGTGGCCTGGGGACACCAAGTGGACATCCCAGCCTGCAGAGGCAGATGCCTGCCTCTCTGGAGGTCTCATTATCCCAAATCAGAGCCCAGCTCCTGACCGTGCCACTGCTGCCCCTAGTTCAACCCATGCCAATGGAGGGAGTCTGCTGAAGACAAATTTAGCTTAGAATCCTCTTGGCTGGAGCCGGTGGATGTTCACGAGGATGTGAACCAGGACAAGGGATGGGGCAGCCAAGCCATGACTGCAGTAGTACAACAGGGCACAGCATGGTGGGTACGGACAGGGAAAGGCACATTTCCCACCGAAGCCTCTTGGCCCTGTGGGAGGAAACGCTCCTCTGCATCGCTGCAGGCGCTGCCCATATCCAGCTGTTACACAGCTGGGGCGGTTTAATGGCTCCACCATTCCCAGCATCCCAGTATGTGTAGGAGGTACTAGGCAGAGGAGATGGGACAGCCAGGGCCTGGATACTCCTGGGAAAGCCACATCTGCTGGAAGGCCTCTCCAAAGGCTTCTCTCTAAGCTTGTGGCTCATGTCCTGCATCCTGTCGCTTCTGTTAGCCAGCCTGGCTGGATCAAGTCATTTATTTCCCACACAGCCTGTAAACGCACATTTCAAACCAACTTATTTTGGGGACCACGACACATTTTCCAACACGTTTTTCAGCAGATGTGCAGGCCTCTGGTGCATTAAAGCCCACTGACCATTGCGTTGGTCCCTCCTGCGCACCCCATGACCTGCCCACATGTACCCCCAACCTCCAGGACAGCATGATGAAAAATGCCGACTGACATTTCCCCATGAGGTGTTTGAAGTGCTATGCAGGAGTGAGACCACAGCTTTGAGACAAAGGAAGGCAATGGATGTCCATGTTCACCCGCACTTAAAGCCTTCACCACCAGCATGGGTCTGGGAGCACTGGTGAGAGCCAGCCAGGGTACATTAGAGAGCCCCACAGGGATATTATTGTGCTGCTGTGATTTTAATATCCTTAGACAGGAGATAACCCATCTCCACAGATAAAAACAGGAACACAACATGAAAAATGCAGCCATTATCCAACTAGACACAGTTTTCTTAGCTCTGGGAAGCTCTGAGTGGAGCTAAATGCACACAGGATTGAAATTTCAGTCTGCTACAACTTCCTCCTGGGGCCAGAGCTATGTGAGGAGAAAGAAAAAGATTTACTTCTTTCAGAAGAGGCTTAAAGCTCTTTACATATCACTAGGTGCCTGGTGTGGCATGCTGACCAGGTCTATGCATTTCATCTCATTTCATCTCATTTCGTTAGAGCTTTAATCACGTTAATGACAGTCCTAACATTTCAGGATGGCTCTGGATCAGTGGCTGAGCTCTGAGTGTTTTACTGCAAAGGAGAGGATGCCAGAAGTTAGACACCATTCTTAGCTGTCCTGGCATCCCCTCTGCTCTGCACCAGCGTGTTAGGAACATCTCCTGCAGAGATGGAGAGGTGGCCCCCACTGGAAATGGTCCTCTCAGATCTCCTCTGCCACATTTTCTGCTCAGGCTCTGCACATCGAGCAGAAGGGACCTCGCAGAAGGCTCCTTTGAGGGTTCAAGCCCTGAGCAAGACTTGCAAAAAAAGATTGCGAAAATAAAGATAGCCTAATTCAGAGCAGGGGGAGGCAAAGGGGAGACAAGAAAGGTCTCCAGCCACATAAAAGGGAGCAGCAAAGAGGACTGGAATAGGCAGGGCTCAACTCCGCTGGCCACAGACAAAAACAATTGCAGGCACTCAGCGGGGAAGACATTAGGGGACATTTTCCAATGATACGGGCAGTGTAGCACAGGAATCATTAGCCGGGAGGAGGTAGGAGCTCTCATCAGCTGTTTTAAAGAAGCAGTTATCTCTGTGCCTGGCCGGGCAGCGCTGGGCTCAGCTTGGGGCAGGAGCATGGGTTGCTGGCTTCCCACGATCAGGGCCAGCATCACAGCCTCCCCAAAGCAGCACGTGCCCGAACCCCACAGCAGAGAGGAAACAGTCCCCTCGGCCCTGCTTCGGCACCTGCGGTTCAGGGCGGGCAGGGAGCAGGTGATGCTGTGTCTGCCATGGCATCCTACAGGTCCTGCTAATCATGCTGGAATAATCAAGCCCGGGGAGTCAAATGCATTAAGTGCTAATTGCAGGCATCGCTAACCTGCAGGGGCTCCGTGTCCCCATCACCAGGCGCAGCCCAAAGGCACGCAGCCTGGCACCGTGAAGGGAATATGACAGCCCTGAGCATGATGTGCTGACCTCCCTGCTTGGTGGCTGACACCTCTCTTCTTCCTTGCTTGAGGGCACTTGCAGCCTCCCAGCCACATGCACAGTGCAATAATTGAAGGATGGGCTAATATTGCTGAATTAGGCTCCTCATTGGCTCCTTCCATGACCTTGGGCATCTTTCTCAATTCCCCCTTGCAGGAAGGATGGTGCTTGTCCAGAGCCCGGCACAGGGCAGTCTGTGAGCCAGACCTGCAGTGCTCTGATCCGACACGGCATTGTGTGTCCGTGTGGTGGAAATGCGTGAAATGCTTGAATCCTGCTGGCATTTTTCTTCTCCCTGCCCATTTCAGCTCTGCCTGTCTCCTCCCAGGGCTCAGCAGTGCAGCAGATGGGGAGCAATCTTGAAATGACAGGACAGTTAAAGACTGGAAGCTCTAATAAGATGAGATGTGATGCTGAAAATCAGTCCACCAAAGACCTTCTGAAATGCCAAGAGCCCTCTGTAAGGAGAAGCAAATCTTTGTCATTTTTTCCCCGTGGTCTCAGCTCCACACTGGCATTACAGCAGGTTTCCATTTCAAACCTGAGCTTTCTCTCAGTAGAAGAGGGGCAAACCAGGCACAAAAAACGTAGGGCACAAAACTAGGAGTGTGAAATCTTGCATCAAAGCAGAAGTGCCTGAGTGTCTCATTGCTGCATGCAGACACCCAGCTCCTGGGCAGCCGCTGACCCCAGCTCACAATACACACTCACCACATAGACCTCATTGCAACCAGTGTGCCTCAAACCACTTATTTAATTGCCCGTTATTAATCTCTTTATGGATTGCTAATTACTATGATCTTATTTGCATTTTCACTAAATAGATGCCCAAACAGCATCATTCTGCCAAGCTACTTGCCAGGATTTTTACTGAGTAGTGGTTGCACATCTCCTTTTTTAAGTGAATTTTATCCCTTGCATTAACGGCTTTACAGACAAAGCTTTGAGCACGGAATAAATTAACTTATTAGCCTCAAATAATCCAGTGGCCAAACCAGACCATATTTCATGGACTGTTTTCCAGCAAACACAGTTCTGGCAGCAACTACAATCAAGAGGGTGTGATAATTTCTTAGTGACTGCCCTGAGGATCTCCCTGCACAGGCACCAGCTTTAGCTCTCAGGAAAGACTCAGCAAATTGAGATTGAAAGCTGACCTGATGTTTCTCCAGAAAAATCTTTTTGATTGAAAAGCAACACTTTTTCCACCAGAAAAAAGTAACAACTGGAAGAAAATCACTGCAGCTCAAGCCAGGCAAAACGGGGACTGCCTGCAGTGTGGTGATGGATTATGAGAAGGAATTTCCAAGCCTCACCTGCCCCTGTTTATGTGTGTGACGTGGGGTCAGAGCCATCTCCTGTGATGTATTTTATCCCCTCCTGCAGGTCATGTACCACAGTGTGCCAGGGGACACCCCTGACCGAGGCCATCTCCCAAGACCTTTTCATGTTTCTTGCCAGTGGAGCCCTGTGGACATCCGTGGCGTTTCTCCTCTTTTACATTCAGCTCCAGAGCAAGCTGTTTGTTTGCAGGCTGGTAAGGGCAGGAACTCAGCCTGTGGCCAGCCAGCTCCCAGCCTGACCCCCAGCCAGAGCTCCATACCAATTGCTCTGCACAGGCTTTTACGGCTCTTTCAGCTGCACTCAGCTTTGATTGTGCCTGATCAAAATGCACACGGCCAGCTTTGATAATCACTGATGATCAGGAGCTTTTAGGAGGCAAGTGACGGGGCTAGTGCTGGCTTGATGGATTGGGTCATTAGGAGCAGCTGTTTCCCTCCTTGACTTGCTTTTTAAAGGGAAGTTGGAGGATTATTTTTTTTCCCCTTGCTCCTCTGGGAAGCTTTGTGAGTGTATTTTAGGGGTCCCTGGCTATCGTGCCCCCTTAAAAGCACAAGGGTATCGGAGGGTATGCAGAGAGAAGTCAGCGTAGTCTTGCTGTGCCCTGGCTAGCAGTGGCTTTGAATGGTAATTTCTGCATAAATCAGCTGCTGGCCCTGCTGGTGCTCATATAGCTCTCCTGGCGGTGAGAGGAGCATCTTTGTCATCACAGCCCTTCACGGTGAGGACAGAGGTGCAGGGGCATTAGAGACAGTCTCTGGTGAGGTGTTCATGCTCCGTATCTCTACCTGTGTAGCTGGGTGGGCTGAAGGTGTGACGGGTTCCTCTGTAGTGGCCCAGCTGTGTGTGTCCCCTGGGGATTTGGAAGCAAGGGGCTGCTTGTCTTGCAGTAGCCCCCACTCCATGGTCATGGTGAGGTGCCATGTCAGATCACCTGCCTTCTTTGAGGAAGAGCTGCGGTTTTCCAGATGAGACTTCAGCCCCTTCAGAACTGAGAAGTGTCTCTAATTACCACCCACCAATAGAAAAGAGCACAAACAAGGTGGTTGTAAATACCCCCTTGCCCTGGAGGAAAACAGAGATGCTGCCAGCAACTACTGAATTCGTTACAAACCCCAGGAGGTGTTTCCAGCCCATCTCATGCTGCCTTCCCCTGGCCTTCTTGGGATCTCCGACCTGTGGCTTGGGAAGCCCAGAGAGGTGGTACAGCCACAGCATCGTTGCCAATGTAACTGTCCTCAACCTTGCAGGATCTTTTCAGCAGCACCCATGGCTAAGAGCTTTGCCCTGTGCCATGCTGCTGTGAGGGGCGCAGCTTGTGTGTCTCCAGCCATCACTGGCTTCTCCAGAGCTTGTTCCCACCTTATGGATAGAACCAGGGACCTGCTGCAGCAGCTGAACCTGGGAAAGGATGGTGCCAACCAGCCTCCTGACCCTGCTGGACTGCAGAACCCCAAGGAAAAGAGAAGCTGTATTTAGAGGAACCCATCAGAGATGCTCTGACAGCTTGCTCTGCCTGTAGAGATTTGTCAGCCCGGGGGTAGAGGCAAGCTGAACTTCTTTGTACAGGCACAGCAGGCATTTCTGCTGTGGTAGGGCTGAATGCATCCTTGGTGTGGTTCAACCTTAGATGTCCCACTGGTCTCTGGGGATGGGTGTGCAGACAAGGTTAATTGTAGGTGCAAAGTATCTGCCTCCCTGAGGACACCTTGTTTAGCCCTTACTGCTCTGCTGAGACACCATCAGTTTAGAAATTAATTATAAATGTGAGTTGGAAAAAAAAATCATTTTGTTTAATAAAAAAAAAAGGGCAGGGGGGAGAGAGAGGAAAAAATTTGCCAGACCCATACATTAAAAACAAATTATGCTCAGCAGGCAGGTGAGCCAAGGCCCGCCAGGCAATTGGGAAGGCAGTATGCAGGCGGTAATTGAAAAAAGTGAGACGCAAGTGAACCGCTTATGTGTCGGCATAATAACTCCCAACACGCGCATACAATCACGAAGTTAACAACTAACAGCGGTGGCCGGAGCGGGGATGGGAGCTGCTCTGTGCTGTGTCCTGGGGACACTGCTGCCCCCCGGCCACTGGGCTGGGGTCTGTGTGGACTGGGATGGGCATCTCAGCTGTGGTTCCTCACTGGGCTCCTCTCTTGGCCCTGCTGAACCTCAGAGCACCCCCGGGGTTTGTTGAATGTCTGTGCTTTAGTGCTGGGGCTCCCTTTATAGCCCAAATTATGGGTTATTACAGAGCGTGAGCATTAAACACTTGCTGCAGGAGGGATGCTGTTGTCCCTTTGCAATTGTCTGCTGCTCTTTCCAGCTCCTGCCTTGGGGAAAGGCCTAGCATCTCATCCTGCTCTGCTCCTCCCCAATGTCCCCACTGAGTCCAGCCTCAGCATTGCCCAGGAGAGACTTTGTCCCCAGGGAAAACCACTGAGCTGTCCCCAGCCACCTGGGAGTTGGGGACAGCCTCAGCCAGTGCTGTCCCTAAGGCTGCCAATCCTAGCTAGTAGCTGATCCGAATGCATGCAAGCATGCAGCCCCTGTCCTGGGTCGTCATGGCTGGGAGGCACTCCTCCTCTGTTGTCAGAGACTTCCTTACTGTGTGAGCTCAGGAAGCATGGTAAGGACATTCTTCATGCACTGGGGTCTCTCTCTGCAAGGGTGGGCAGGAGTCTTGCTGTGGAGTTGAGCCCCTTCTGGTTCCTATGGCTGGCTGTTCCTGGGGCAGGGCTGGAGATGCAAGGGAGCCTGTTGGTTTCTTACTGTTCACCTTCTAATCTCCAGGTAGCCTTGAGGAACAAGGGAGAGATGGGAATGGAGCAGGATCTGGGAGTGTTTTTCATCTTACTGCCTCAGTTGGGTCATGTCTACCTGTTGTCAATTGGCATGCAGTCAAGCCAACCAGAGTTTGCACCAGTGTCTGCAGAGCATCTGCACCACATGGAGTACGGCAGCTTCTCCACTTAATGGTTAGCCTGGCCTGATTCCCATCCTAGCCCCACTTGCGAGGACTCCTGCCCACAGGAGAGGTTATGTTTAACCCCAGCTGCTGCTGGTAATCCCTTCTCTAACCCCACTCCCACCTTCTCCCATCGCTCCCTCCCTCACAGTTCTTCTGCGACCACTTCACAGCTCCTTTATGTTTTGGGCTCTGTTGCTTTGACTGCTTCACATCCAGTGGGTCAACAGAAATCAGGACTCATTTATGAGAGATGTTGTACAGGCAGAGATCAGCCCAGCCCTAGAAGCCTACAGCTGGCTTGACAGACCATGGTTTATCCTGGGGTGGGGGGCAACAGAGACCCAGAGAGAGGTGATAACTTGCCCATGTTGCACAGGGGATCCTGTGTGAGGAGCACTCCCAGTGTTGGTGCAACCACGGCTCCACGTAAGGCAAGTGGAGTGCTAAAAACAAGACAAACTAAGCACAGCTGGCATAAAATCCATGCAGTACATTGAACTGTAATGATTCTGACAATAAAGCAACCCAATAAATATTATGAAATGAAAACAGCCCTCCGGGAGCGTTTGCTATCGATTGCTGAGAGCTGGCATTTGTGCAGCAGATTACGTGCGAGACAGGTTCGCTCTGCCTTTTCTTCCTTCTCTTTTAAATGCAGAATGAAAAGAGCTCTCTGGAGTACGTGTTGGAGGAAGACCCCCTCCCTCTTGTGCTTGGGCGCTGTCAGAAAGGGAGAAAAAGAGGCGAGCGAGCTGGGGAAAACTGTGCAGCAAGAGGGAAAGGAGTGTGGGGATGCAACTCTTGTCCTTGCAAGTGGTGACAGCTCTGATGATGTCCCCCCACCCCAGCCTGCAGAATTAGGGATCCCTCTCCACGCCCGAAACATTCATATCCCCATGGGTGATGCAGGATGTGGGTCTCCTGTCCCAGCATGGAGTGAGGGGAGCTGGTTGGTGTGTCAGGCTGAGCACTGGGATCTGGAGTGGGTTTGTCTACACTGGGAGGGACTTGGCATGGTGGGAGGAGGACGCTTTTCATGGGCACCTTGCAAAGCTACATCTCTGACTTTCCTGCCCTGCTTATCCCTTACTCAAGCATGGATGACTATAAATGGTCCATGACCGGCCTGGCACATGGACCAGCTCTCAGCTGGGTCTCATTGTATTGGTGCTGTGAAAATGGGAGCCATGATCTGCTCTGAGTCATTGCTTGGGACCTCACTCGGTTTCCCTGGTCTTTGCCTGATATGGCTCTGGTCATGGTGTCCACACTTTGCCACCACCACTTGGATTTTCCTTTCCCATCTACCCTGTCCTCCTTTTCTCTCAGTGCCCCATGGGATGTTCAGCTGAGCCAGCCCTGCTCTCCCTGGACTGGTTATTTGATGCTGTGCTGGCAGAGGGTCTGAGCTGGGGAGCGTGTAGCACAGGGGGGTCCCTGCTTCCTCTCCATGGCCAGTGCTGACCATGTACCAGGGCACCCAAGCCAGGCTCTGGCCTCCCTCACACACCATCCTGAGCTCCAGGGCATGTGCTCCTGTCTGCTGCTTCTTGAATCCTCTCCATCTGGCTAATTAACCTGGTTCCCAGTGAGGGCCTTTCTACCCCTGCTAATTACAGGAACACCAGCCTCTGAGATAAGTATGATGCACTGGTCCCTGCCTGTGGTTTCTAACAAGGAAGGGCAAACTCACAAGACGTGAGAGGGGGTAAGGGAATTCTTTACAAGTTCGAGACGTGAATCAGGTGGGCAAAGTGCCTTGTCTGGTATGAGGGGTAGGATCCAGTGGGTGAAGCTAGGCAGAGCCAGGTTTTGAAGTAAACAAGTAGTCCTTCCAGCGCTAGGCAGTGGATATTCAGCATCCTTGTCACGGATGCTAAAAGCTTTCCTGCACTGCAGGGAAGACTGGACAATTTTATAGAGGAGAGAGGTTCATAGTTAAGCAGGAATTACACCTTGCTCAGGAAGCCCCTGAGCTGAGCAGCTGTTCAGCAAGCACCCAAACACTGGCACAAGAAGGCTATTGTCAGCAAACCTCGGAGCTGAGCTGGGCTCCACGCTGCTCCTCAGCAGTCCCTCCCTTTCCACCTTCAGCTATCAGCAAAATCTTTTCTTCTGCAGGCTGGAGGCAGAGCACCAAACACCGAGAGTCGTTGCTCGGGCACTGCTGGCGTGTTTGCCATGAATAGCCCTGTATGAAAAGAAATACATTTAAAAGCTGCTGCAACGTAGCAAGAGATGTCCTAGAGCGTGTGTTATCTCATCAAGCACTCCCAGACTGAGCTTGGCTCTTTCACTAGCCTCGTTTTTCCAAGCAGCAGCTGATTGCGATTTACAAAGTGACATCTCCTGACCTCTGGGTTCTTTTTTCTTTTTTTATTCTGTTGTGGGTTTTTTTTTTGGTTGTTGTTGTTTTTCACTTCAGAGAGCTCTCCTGAAAGCAGCTTGGACAGGAATGAAAAAGAAAAAAGAAAGAATAGTTATCTCTCATTGGGGAGTTAGGATAAAATAGCTCCATCTATTGCAGGCATTTCGTAGACCAATGTTATGACCGACTGCTGGATGCATGACAAGAATGGGCCCGAATCTGGTCTCAGATATTTACCAGAATAAATTTGAAGTATCTGCGTTAGAGTCAGTAGTTATTACACTGGATTTTTATCAGTGTGAGTAATAGCAATCGAAGGTTTTTTCAAGGCATTTCAAAAAAAACCCCCAAAAACAAAAAACATTCCTGCTGGCTAAAGAGATACACTTCTTCGCTAACTGGAAATAATCATATGCATTTTGATATCAGCATCTGCTAAATAAGTCCAGAGCTGTGTATTAATGAGGGCGCTGCAAGAACTTTGGAGGACAGGCTCAGAATTCAAAATGACAGGGATGGATTGGAGCGAGTGTCTGGAATCAGCCAGATGAAATTTAGTACCGAGAGCACAGGGTGCCACATTTGGGAGGGATAAATGAATGCATGAATGCATAGACAGGAGAGCCTGGAGAGGCAGCGGGATGGCAAGAAAGGATCAAGGGGTTGAGACGGATCACTAACTTAGCATGAGTCAATAGTGTGATGGTTTAGCAAAAAGGGCAGCTCACCTCCTGGGATGCATTAATGTTGGATGTTGGATGTGAGCCATGGAAAGCTGCAATTCTGCTTTGTCTGAGCTGTGTCCATGTGTGGGCACTGCAGCTGAGGGCACCTGCAGACGAACCAGAGAACAGCAGTGTGTTTGAACGGAGAGATGCTAAAGCGGGCCAGAAATCAACATTTCCTTCCTGAGAAAACATCTGTGTTTTGGATGAGGGGGGGTGGGGAGGCAGGAATGAAGGGCATTGGTTTCTAAAGAGACCGGCCCACTTCTGAAAATGGACCTCAGGCTCCTCTGAGTTTGACTCTATGGGACAATATGGCCCTCACTGCTGTCCATTTCTATCCCTCGGACCCTTTTCCCAGGTCACTAGAGTTTGATGGGAATCCATCCTTTGACACAGCAGGTTTCTTTTGGGGATATCTTATGGTGAAGAGCAAACCATCCTCACCTCCTTTTTTTGCAGGTTATTTCCGTATCTGCTTGCGTTCTTGGGCTCACCCAGATGCCCAGCGAGAAATGGTCGCCCTGAATAACTTCTGGACAGGGAGTTTGGCTTTGGGGTTAGTGCTCTGGGCTTTCCCACTGCTTTATTCTCTTTAAAAATGAAAAGACTTGTAAAAGGGGCTTCTGGGCCAACAAATTAGCTCATTTCTGGTACTCTAAGTCTGAGCAATGTTTAGGAAAAGGGTAACCCTGGGCAGCAGATACCACCTCTCTCCCGCTGCCCCTGAGACCTGTGTTCATGATCCCAAGGACAAATAGTAATAAAATAGAGAACAGCTATTTATATATGGAAGTAGAGCCCTTTCCCACCAGAGAGCAACTGGCTCCCCGCTTGCAGAAAAACCTGTGAAGTTGTTGGAAGGCTGCACAAACGGTTCATTATCCACTGCTTGATGAAAGCAAGAGGCAGATTTTTCCACACGGACTCCTTCCTCTTTGCAATGCGCTGTGCATACTGTCTTTTGGGTGACATTACCGTTCAGGCGGGTGTGTGTACACCGGAGGAATATGGGAATGCCAAGTGTATGCTAGAGTGGCAATAGAGCCCATGGATTAAGCTCTTCTTTTGGTGATATAAGGACGAACCTGCAGGAGGTCTCTTGAAATCAGAGAGGTAGATTATCTTGATAACAAAAGCAATCAGAATCTGTCCTGTCACAGATATTTAAATGACACTGCTGACTGCATGAGTGTCGGGGATGTGGCTGCGACCGGTGTGGGAAGGGCTTTCTGCTGGGTTTGTGGCAGTGCCTGGGGGTCTGTCCCCTCAGAAGGATGGAGGGTGGGCAGGATGCCCTGTGCCCCCACCCACCCCGACCCAGTGGTACCACTGCCTGGGGTGGGCAAGGGACTGCGGCGACGGGACAGCATGAGACTGAGTGCCCACACTGGGAAAAGACAAGCCTAGAGCGTGGTTTGTCTCCACCAGCAGTGGCTGAAATAAGTTGGATGAACCACCTCCCCAAAGGTTTTCTTTGCCCCTTCCCTTAATTGTATCTGCTTCTCGACTCCCGCTGGAGGACACCCATGCATGTTGCTCCTCTCCAGGGTCCGAGCACCCCAGGCACAGCCCTGCACACCATCGTGACCTCAACAATCCCTTCCCACCACTCCTCCTCCTTGCTAGTATCCTGGCACTGCTACCACAGACCTCTGGGGCATGCCTCTGGATGTCAGACAAGCCTGCCCTCATCCAGATGCCCATGTCATGCATGGCACCCTGCAAATGCCATCTCACAGGCCCTGTAGCCAAGGCAGGGGACCTGCAAGGGAAAGGATCTCTCTCAGATAACTTGGAGGGCCTGGAGGATACTCACAAAGGTAAGTGTGTCCCACGGGAGCCATCTCCTAACACTGCCTGGCATCAAGGGTGCTGCCTGTCTGTGCAGGGTCAGGGCACATTGTAGAGGCTGGCTGGGCTCCAGCAATCCCAGTTACATCCCAGCTTGCATCTTTGGCACCCAGCCATGATGCTGTGCCCACCCTCCTCGCTATTGCCTTCAAAGCAGCGTGGGGACCAAAGCATCTCTGTGCCCTCCCACAGGACACTATCCCTCACCTTACCCTCCAAGTGCTGGATGCTGAATAACTTACCCTGCTCTCCACTAGCTTAACGATACCCCCTCAGTCCCCAGCTGTGCAGGCTCCACATGTGTTATTTATCTGCCTCTCCAGCAGCATTTTGGCATTAGCTGGGTTTTATCAGGATAATTGCCTGGCTGGCCTGGGGAGGGGAGGCTGGCATGGGGGTATAGAGCCAATAAACCCTGACACGTCAACACCACCACCTGCCCTGTCCCGCGAGACTCAGATAAACAGGCTTGCAGGGCAAACAGCTCACAATCTGGCATGTGATGGGAGCTGATACAAATCAGCTCTTGCACAAGTCAAAGCGCTCAGATGCCCGCTGCTTAACAGAGCTCGCGAGCAGCGTCTGAAGTGCTCCTGTTCAGATGAGACACGTCCTCTTCAGAGGGCTGCACTTCCCTGTTGGCTTCGCCTTTTCATTCCTCCTTCCCTTTTTTCTCTCTGTCTCCGTGTGTTTGGTTTTTTTTTTCTTTCCATGGAGGTTTAGAAATAAGGCCAGTGCTGGAGTATGACATGCCACTTATTTTGAAGGAATAAGAGACAGGATGCCCCATTCAGCATTTGAAGGGTGATGCCTCTGGAATGCCCCGTCCTGTTTGCCAAGGGAGGGCCATGGGGGCTAATGGCAGCCCCACGAGATGCTGGAGGGGTGCGCAGAAGCAACCGCTGTGCACGTACACACACACTCACAGAGGTGCGCACAGGCACCTGACAACAGCCTTGCACACCATCTCCCACACCAACCTGCGCATGCGAAATCCGTCACCCACGTTCCCTGTCATGTCACTGTTACTGACTGAACAGCCAGAGCATCCCTTTGCAACCTAACACACGTCTCCAGCCCATGGACCCTGTTGCTTGAATGTTTTGCTGTACTTACCACACACACAGACAGAGACACACAGCACCACTCTCGTGCATTTCTTCAAGTGAGCAGAAGAGTGCATGCAGAGGCATGGTCTCCTGCAGGCCATTACCTAGGCACAGTAATCCTCCCCAGCGCTGCCTGGCAGACAGCTGCTGCTGCCTACGCACACAATCCCGCCTCCGTCGCATCCTCCCACCAGAGCACAGCCCATAAAGACGGTGCCATCCTTTGCCCATCTCCCACTCGTGCACCCCCCACCCTGACCCACGGACACACTCATGGGTCCAGCCCCCAGGCTGCCATTTGCTCTCTCCAGCATCCCTGCCTACTGTGTGGCTGCCATGAGGAACTGCTGCTCAGCCCCTTATTAGCAAGGAAAGCAAAACTGATCAGGAGAAGCGGCAGCTGCCACAGGTCTTGCCTGGGCAAAGAGGAGAGCTGAGCGAGCCCTGAGCGCTGCTCGCAGCCCCGTCTCCTGGGGCCTGGGGTGCCGCTTTCACGGTTGAAATGGAATTGCAGCAGACCTGAGTTTCATTTTTGTCTCATAGGCTGCACGCACAAGGGTGTCAAAGGCCTGTCTGGGAGCAAAATGTGAGGCAGAGATAAGCCCCTTGTTTTATTTACCAACAGAGAGATGGCAGATCTTGCTCCTCTCTGAAGAACAGAGCTGGTGAATGCAAATGGGGGAGGGAAAGCTCTGAGGGGCAGGCTCTGACGCTTAGGATCCAGCTATGAGCCTTACTGTGGCTGGCTTGGCATTTTGGGGACAGGATTTCCTCCGAAAGACATCCCAAGCAACTTTCTCCAGACACTCTGACATTCCAGCAGGAGCCACAACAGGTCACTGCTGCCAGTTACCAGTGCCACCTTCCAGACCCATCATCCCCCGAGGGCTGCCCGTGTCTCTGAACCATGCACCAGCTTTCCTAATGCACCTTGTCCCCACCTTGCAGCAGCTCTGCCTTGTTCTCTCCCCTCTTGGCTCTGATGAAACCTTTTGGCACCTCTGTCTCCCTGCAGGTCTGCATCCCTCACACTCCTGGCCACTGGCACCGTAGTGGGGAGAGTGGAGCACTGGACACTACGTGCTGCAGGGAAGGGAGCCCGGCAACCGGGTGAAGCTTAATCAGGGCTTCCCAGTGATCTGATTCTTGCTATTTCCTTTTGTCCTCTGTTTTTCTCCCAGCAAAGGGACCCCTGACCTTGGCACTGTGTTATTTATCAGCCCCTGCCTTTGATTCCCTGTAGCAGGGATGCAGACGGCTCCGCACCCAGGTTTGCTGGCAGACGGCTTTCTGGGACCATGTGTGCTTGTGGTTTGATCTCCTTTGCTTTGAGCCTCTGCAGCAAAAAACACTTGAGCTGTGCTGTGAGGAATTCCTCAAAAGAAAGGAGGGGAAGCATCGTCTGGGCAGGTCAAGTCACTCGGCTCTTCCGTGCGGTGCTGAGCCGGTGCCACCACACCGTGCCTGGGGGTCCCAAGAAAAGATAGGGACCTATTATCTTTTGGACAGACGGATCTAAAGGGAGGGAAATCCATACAGAAAGGGAGATTGGGTGTAGGATCGGGCACTGAAACTGGAGCTCCTGCCCCATCCTGAGGATGCTTCTCTTGGCCCCTGTATCCACCATGCAGATGGTGTGTGTGGTGTAGCATAACCTGCTTGCTGCGGTGGAGCCCTGGGCATAATGTGAGGATGATAAAATCCACTGGGGGGTGGAGAGGTTGCAAGGTCTGCTGTGGATACCATATACAAGCCCTGGGTTTCAGAGCACGGTGTCAGCACGCCCTAGCTGGGATTGAAATGGGGAAACCCGGCAAGCTGAGTCGGGAGGAGAAAACAATGTGATGCTGAGGTCCCCCAGCCTGACAGGGGCAGGTAATGCCCCTCTGTCCCCTCTCTTCTGGGGTTAATTGAGTCCCAAAGGCCTCAGTGCTGTGATTCAGCCACTCATCCCCCAGGTCTCCTCCGTCTGGGACGGGGTGGATGAGCACACACCACAGACACCTCCCCGAGAGCATCCCGGCAGGCTGGTGTTCTGCGTGCTGCCCCAGTCGTGTGCACGAGATGCCGTTTTCCACAGTTTCATGCATCTATAAGACAGGTGTTCTCCAGCAGCGGGGGGAGATTTACAACAGCTTATCTCTGTTTCTAGACGTGCGAAGCAGCCCTGATGCAGTTTAGGCATTGTTTCTCCTACCGGCAAGCAGAGAAAGCAGAGTCAGGATGCCTGCACTCCTGGCTGGGATATGAAAGCGCTGTCAAGAGAGAGGGCTGGGCCTGGGGAAAATGCAAAAAGATGTCTCCAAAGTCCATCGGTACTGTGCCAGGAGGGAAGCTGCTGAGACCTGACATGGGTGGCCTTCAGCCTGAATGCGTGTAGGTGCAGTTCAGCTGCATGAAAGCCCTGGGGCTGGCCTGACCCTGGTCTCAGGCACCGTCTCCTGCCAGCAAGGACAAAGTTCCCTGGTACAACATCTCATTTGGTTGCAACCACTTCTGGAGTGAGGCAGAGTGGTTGGTGGGGCAGGTGTAATAGCTTACGGGGTGTAGGCAGGGGGAGACAGGCAGGGGGGAGGGAGGGTATGAGGGAGGAGAGCGGGAGCACCGAGGTGGGGAGAGAATGGCAGGGGAGAGCTGATAAATGGAAAAGGCAATTAAGGCACAAAGAATGAAGAAAGCGAGACCTAAAAGGTAACTGACTAGAAAATTAAAATTATTCAGCTACAGAAAATAGATCTAATGACTTCAATGCGATGTGGTCCCCAGCAGACCAGCACAAACAGCACATGAGTGGGAGTTTCCTTAAAGATGCCAGGGACAGAGAGGAGCCCCACGTCCTCTGGGGTCTTCAGAAACCACTTTCCTCCTCGCTTGCAAGAGTGGGCTCCTTCCGGGCTCCTTCCAGGCTCCTTCCAATCTCCTGCGTATGCCCTGGTTTCCTGCAGACCCCAGGTTCCTGTCTGCAAAACGGCTCTCCCTAAGGTGTGCCAGGCACATTTATCCCCATGGCACAGCTGGTGACTTCAGCACACACGGCCAGGCTGTGCAGGTGCGGGAGGCCACATGAGTTCTTCGTCGGGCAAAATGCTTACCGTGTGTCTTGTGGGGTTAATTACTCCAGTCTTGTCCTATAGCTTGCTTCTGCTCTTTCTGAATCGCAGCCTCTATTTTTTTGTATGGTTCCTCCAGTTTGCTGATACTACTTCAAATTCTAGTCCTGTCCTGTCCTCCCCATCCCTCTTACAATCCCTCCACAGCTCACTGGTGCCTATGGATGGAAGACGTACCCTCTGCTTCCAACCACTTGGGCCATCACCAAATCCATTAGCCAAGCCATGACAGCCAGCACTCTCCCTATTCACTAGGTTTGTCGTGAGACTGATGGGAAAGAATGAGAAGCATCCCTACTGAAAGGGAGAGGTGGTGGGGACCAGGCCTGGGGACACCAGGACAACAGGGAGCGTGAGCACTGGTGATGCCAAGGGATGGTGCCAAGGCTGAACGAGGCCGTGCAGGTTGCTGGAAGGATAAAAGCTTGTGCACAGGGGGAATGCAGAGGTGCACAGTTAGTCTGGAGGAGCACTTTCCATCTCTTGCTGATGACCCCACTCTGGAGAGGACCCAGAATTGTCCTGCACAGAGGGCACAGTCCAGCTGCAAGGAGAGGGAAGAATAAACCATGTCCAGGGAATTGTAAAGGGACAAGAGGCAGTCCCAGAGGGTGGATAGCAAATGCCCTGGCCATCCCACTCCATTTCTCCTGCTGTCTCTGCTAAAAGGAGGATGTGGGAAGACGGGTTGTGTTCACCAACAGGCATCACTAGTGCCAACTGCCCCGATGCCCTTGACAGCAGCCATAGTAAGGATGGATATGAGGACATTGTCTCCTCCTGTTAGGGTAAACATCACAGGGTGCTCTGCAGTGGCTGTGGGAGGTCATCTTACTCCCCGCCTTCCCCAGCATTTCTTGCCTAACACCTTGTTCTGTCTCTGTTTTCATCCACTCTGGGCTCCCAGCTGCTTGTCTCCTGAAGGCACGCTGAGAAAACATTGCATATTATAGGATGAGAAACAGTAAACACAGGTTTCTTGCTAGTTTTCCACTTGTTTTTATTCTGTGAGCATCAGCTAAAGCCATAGGGATAGGGTATTTAATTAGAGTATTGTCTTTCACCTACCTTTAGGCTCTGCAGGGTCTTTTCAGGGGAATCCCATTCCAGTGAGGTTCAGGAAAGGCTTCACTGGGGAAGTGATGGGGGCACATCCCTATGATATCTTGACCCTGTTTAGCACTGCTTGTGCCTTGGGGTTATCATTCAGAAAGGAGTGGGATGCCAGCTGGGGGACAGAGAAGTCCCAAATCTGTCCCAGGGCTGTTTTGGGGCAGGACTTAGATCCTGGGACAGATCCTGCCTGAGTTCATCAGATCATAGCGGATTCTTTCTCAGACAATACTGCCACATAACTCAATTCCTCTTTAGTATCATGTCCCTGAAAAAAATGCCTATGATTTGTGCTCAATGCATTGCAGCATCTTCCTCTGGGGGGTTCCCAGGTTCTTTATGTACTCTAATTAATAATGATCTCCCTTACCATCACAGTAATTTATTTATTAGGCACCAAGGGGCAGGCATGCTGCTTTGCAGACAAAAATACCCCACATCCTTTCAGCGGTGCTGGTGGAAGCTGGAAGTCTTGCTTTGAAACCAAAATCATGACCCAGAGTCTGAGCACGGAGACCAGCTGGTGTTGAGGCTGCAGCTCCGGGGTCTCATCCCACAGCTAGGCTGAGCAGGGCTGAGCAGAATTTCTCCTAAACTCCTTTGCAACCTGCTGCTCTGCCCAGGCTTAGATGAGCGATGCCAAGACCCGCCAGGCATGTCATGGGATGCTTGCATGGAGTCTGCAGGCTAGTGGGACCAGGGCTGTGTGACGCAGCCTCTCTCCTAGGGCTGCATCCAGTGATGCTCAGGTGCATCCCACTTTTTTTATGGATGAATCATGGCCTAAAAATTTGTTGAGGTTAATTCCACCATGGGCTTTCAGAAGGCATTGTTTATGAATCCACCTGCAGCCCTGCAATACCCTTTGCCTTATCATGCACGGAAGCAGGCAGCCATGCCTGGGAGGGCTGGTGGACACCCCAAGGGAGACCTGGCTCTGATGTGGGGGCAAGTCTTGCCAAAAAAGCAAACGCTTTTGTTTCAATCCCATTCCTGCAGCTGGTCTGTTCCCACTTCATCCTCCCCCCTCCATGTGGCTCTTCCTTGGGAGAGGAGAGAAGGTGTTGCAGGCTGCGGAGCAGGCAGTGCCCCTGGCAGGGCTTTTAACCCCACCGTGCCCCTGGAAGGGATGATACTGCCCATCTCCAGGTTGAGCACAGCTGCAAAGCAGCGGCTCGACCCTTCTGGGCTGTTTGGAAACAGAGAAGTGTGAGGAGGGCAGCTGATAAGCCAAGAGGTATGGGATGCCCGGTAAGATTTATTGTGTTGTGTTTTCAATTTGCACATTGACACAAGACAAACAGATGAGGTTTCAGTACAGCAAGTTCAATTAATCAGGGCTTTGACAGCTGTGAAGCTGGACATTATTAATCCCTTTTGCAGACAGGCCGAAGGGGTAATAATTACACTTTCCCCAAAAATAATAAGAAAGGACATTCCTCCTGCTGCCCCTCCTCTCTCTCCAAGAATATTTCCTAATTGCAGTCTCTAATACTGTTATAGGAATGGCAGAAATACTTCAGCTCACATATTGTTTGCAAAATGGGAAACGAAACACACAAGCATCAAATACCAAGAATATTTTTCTTGGGGCTCTGAGATGCATAGGGATGGGGACACCCCTGGGAGATGAGAGCTGAAACATTTCCCCGTGCACTTGCAGCCACGACAAGTGGATGCTGCAGTTTGTGACGTCCTGGACCTATCCCCGTTGGGGTGTGCAGTCTAATGGTGAGGCTGCTTGTTTGGGACCCATGTCAGGGAGCAACGGGATGCATCCACAACCTCTGTGGGCACAGAGGCTTGTGAAGGTCTGCAGTTCACCTGGCCACAGCAACTGTGTGACCTGGAGATGCTCATGGCTGAGCTCTCCGCCTGGTTCTAATGGGATACAGAATCACAGAACGGCAGGGATTGGAAGGGACCTTCGAAGATCATCTAGCCAAAGCAGGGTCATCCAGAGCAGGCTGGACAGGAACGCGTCCAGGCAGGTTTTTAATATCTCCAGAGAAGGAGACTCTGCAACCTCTCTGGGCAGCCTGTGCCAGGGCTCTGTTAACCTCAAAGTAAAGATATTTTTCCTCATGTTGAGGTGGAATTTCCTGTGTTCCAGTTTGTGCCTGTTACCCCTTGTCCTGTCTCCGAGCACCACTGAAAATAGCCTGGCCCCATCCTNCCAGGTCTCTCTGGATGGCGGCACAGCCTTCCGGGGTGTCAGCCACCCCTCCCAGCTTTGTGCTGGGGCAGGAAGTCTCCAACCATCAGAGCATGAATTACCCTTCCCTATCCCCACCTCCAGGGAAGGGGGGTGCAGCCAAGGCATCCACAGCCTCCAGGAATGGGGAGGAGGGACGGCTCCAAGGGCTGGAGGAGGTACATGTCTTCACTCCCAGCTTGAACTCAGTTTTCCATGCCTGTGCTGCAAAAGCCACCCAGCCCCAGCCCTGCTTACACAGCTGGAGGACTCAGACGGGCAGAGCAGACCGTTTCTTTCCTGCACTGCTCTGCACAGACACCACCCCGATCCATCCACCTCCAGACAATGTCATCTTCCAAGCGGGAGACATTTAAACAGTGAAATGCCAAAGGAGCAGCGTGGTATTTAAAGGCAAAGAAGCAATTACTGAAGTTCTCAGGAGAGCAAGCACACAAATGAGGGAGGTGCAGGGAGAGGTTGTTTATCCCTCTCCTAAATCCGCGGCAGTGCCACGTGTTCTCTAGGAAGGGGATGTGCAAACACGAGGCTGAGCAGAGTATCTCCAGAGGGGACAGGCTGGTTTGACAGATTGCCATTAGAGCATCTGAAAAGCCTGACGTTGCCTGCGGCCACAGGGAAGGTGACAAGCTGCAGTTCTCACAATATTGCGCCTGGCTGAAGCCTCGTTACTGTCATTAGTGGCAGAAGGAGCGTCAAGGGCTTGGTTTGCATCTGCACCCAGCAGGTGGGAGATGCAGCCGGAGAGGAAAATAGTCAGGCAAAAATCATTAGTGGTAGGGTAAATTCTGGGCTGGGGAAGAGATCTGGTCCTAAGTCTCTGCCTGATGCTCCCTGCTTTCCCTAGGTCTCTTCCCATCATGATTTGCATTCCCACCCTCCCCTTCATCCCTGGCAATAGGAGCTAATAACCCAGGGGTGCTGGGGGTGTCTGCTTTGGCATGGAGATGGAGGTGTCTGTGTGCCGCTGCTGCTGCTTTAGGCTGCTGGGTAGTGGAGCAATGGATGGGGCTGGTGCCCTACTGTCAGTACTAGCCACAGTCCACCTGCAGCTCCTGACACCACAAGAAATCCCATTTGCTTTTCTGATAAGGTTGGTTTATCAAGGAGTGCAATGATAGGACATGGGGTAATGGCCTCAAACGGAAAGAGGGTAGATTTATATTGAATATTAGGAAGAAATTCTTTCCTGTGAGGGCTGTGAGGCACTGGTACAGGTTGCCCAGAGAAGCTGTGGCTGCCCCATCCCTGGAGGTGTTCAAGGCCAGGCTGGATGGGGCTTGGAGCAGCCTGGTCTGGTGGGAGGTGTCCCTGCCCAGGGCAGGGGGGTGGGACTAGATGGTCTTTAAGATCCCTTCTAACCCAAACCGTTCTGTGATTCTGTGGTGGATCCCCTGCAGGGGATTGCCAGCATGGACATGGGACAGATGCTGTGGGCCGCCCGGCTGCAGCGGTGCAGGACCCCAAGGAAGGAGACCCCAGCCTCCCCCGCTTGCCTCTTCCCCCCTTTTGGAGTTGGACTCATTAGAAAGCTTTCTCCCAACATCCAGCCTAAACCTTTGTTCTTCTGCATCTGTCAAGTGCCTTTGGTGCTGGGTACTGCTAAATAATGCTAATTTTATTCCAGCTGCCTTGCTTGTGCTTAAAAACACTGTTGCAGAGAAAGAAAAATCAACATTAGCTGGAAGTGCCATCTTTGAGGGAGAAATGTCAGAGAAGCCGCGGGGGGCAGGATTGAAAAGCTGAGGTGGGGTTAGAGGCTGAGAAGGAGATGATGGAGGTGTCTGTGTGAGGCTGGTTGAAGGGAGAGGATGTTGGGGCTCAGGACCCCCTGCAGCACCCACCTCAGCATCTTCCATTTCTTGGCCAGGGTAAAATTTCCTGTGATTGAAGGTTGTGGTTTGGCAGTCCACAAAATCCAGCTGTAGGGCACCTAGCATGGCCACACGGTGTGAATAGGTGATCTCCTATAAGCTTTACCTCTTAATTCAAAGACAATAAAACACTTTCATTGGTTCTCTTTGCACCTCCAGCTTCTTTCAAACCACAGAGGATTGTCCCTGGCAGCTCTCTGGCTTCACAATTGGTTTAAGACACCACACCTCCGGCAAAAATAGTACCCGAGGATCTGTTTTTGCCTGCTGAGGGTTAGATTCTCTCGGTGTGTTGCTGTGGCGGTGAAAGCAGCCTCCGAGGGAGGACAGCTGCATGAGCAGAGCAGGCGGAGCAGGGAGCATCCCCAGGCAGCCGAGGGGACATGCTGGAAGAGAGCAGCCGTCCACAGGTCAGTCTGGGGACAAGATGTGGTGACACAGGCCCCTGGCATCCACCACGGTGTAGATCCTGCTCAGCTTGCGCTGCCCTCCTGGTGGCTTTGCCTTTCGTCCCTGATTTCAAGCAGCAAGATGGGGTTTTGCTGCCTTTCCCAGACACCTCTGGATGCTGGTGGGGAATTTCCACCTCGGCCCTAGGTCAGCCTGGGGCGTTATTTTATTTGACCCCAATTATTTTTTTTTTTAAGAGCTGAACTAAATGGAGGGGA
>VXBO01014975.1:60610-76552 GCA_013400135.1 Rhinoptilus africanus
GATGGGGTACGCCTGGAGTTTGTCAACTCGAATTCAAATTAACTCTCAATTCAGTGGCTTCGTGTGAGGCCGGTGGGGTGAGCAGCAGCGACAGATGTGGGCAGGCAGGGAGAAAGGCAAGGGGCAGCCGCAGAGCTGCCAGCTGGCCCTGGGCAACTCATCCCATAAACCTCGGGATTTACAGGAAAAGAGCAAAGAAGGGAAAGAAAGAAAAAATGCATGAAAAAAGAATGAGGAGAGGAGAGNTCCTAGGCTGGAAGAAACTCTTCTGAGGAGCTAATCTGTCCTCCCACGTGCTCTAAATCACTGAAATAAAAATGAGCAAACATGGGCAAAAAAAAAAGTCCCCTGAATATTTGCTTGTCTAGAAGAATGAATTTGCTTGGTCTGGGCTGTGCCCTCTCCTGTGTTTGCTTTCTGCAAATATCCAGCCCTCGGGTTTTACCTGTGCAGACATCCGAGGAGCGCCATTCGCAATCTTGTGCACACAAATTAGTGCAGAGATAAATTGGCTGTTTCCAAACATGGGAACTGGACCCAGCAAACTGCCCTGAGCAGCCATCCTGCCTCCACGGGCTGCCAGGGACCAGCCTCAGAGTGACTGGTTTTGGAAAAATCACAGATTTTAACAGCATGTTATATAATTGTGACTTGCCATCTACATCTGTGGACTATGCAATCTACTTCCAGACATGCCCTGGGCAGAAAAATGCGAGGATAGGTTCTCTTTGTGTGAAGTTTTGACTTCACTCCTCCATATGAGGGTGTGAAAAGCGGCTGGTGTAGCCGTATGTGCTTGCGTACAGACATGCTGGAGGGGGATGCATAGAGCGCTGTGTGTTAGTAGGGCTCGTACGTGTGGCTATGACCTGGTTTATGGTTTTATAAGGTCAGAGGATCTTTTGTTGCCCTCCAGGCTGCTCTAGAGGGAAACCTCTGCCCAGCTGTGGCCAGATGTGGGAGCCAGGTGCTGTCTGCTTCTGCTAAGCCCTTCTGTTCTGCTGCTGAAACGCTCTCCCTGATTCTGTTTGCAGTCTCCAGAGTCCCCAAGTCTCCAAAACTCCTGCTCAGTTGGCCCAGTCAGGCTTCTGTCTGAATCCCAGCCCAGTGTCTTGATGCAGATGTTGTTTTGTGGTGCTGGGCAAAACAGAAATTGTCATTCAGCCCTGCATGGCTGGCAATGTCCTACGGAGAACTTAGGGTATGGGACATGCTCCTGGTGACCCTGAACAGCTGTGGGGGCTGAGGGGGATGTCCCCTCTGGCCGTACTTCTCCCAGTTCCCCATAGATGGGAGCAGAGGTCTCCTTTTCCTCTGGCTTGGTGTGACAGAGCAGACCCTCTTTAAGCAGGGGATTTCTGTCCAGTGGAGGGACGTGATGCACTGCAAGCTTTTTTTATAAGAGTAGAAAGGAGGACTTGTCAGTCTCACCTCTGTGCCTGGGAAGATCATGGAACAGATCCTGCCAGAAGCTATGCTAAAGCACACAGAGGACAGTGTCTCAAGAAAGCCAGCATGGCTTCACCAAGGGCAAGTCCTGCCTGACCAACCTAGTGGCCTTCTATGATGGAGTGACTGCAACAGTGAGCAAGGGAAGAGCTACGGTTGTCACCTACCTGGATTTCTGTAAGGCCTTTGACACGGTCCCCCACAACAGCCTGCTCTCTCAGTTGGAGAGGTATGGATTTGATGGGTGGACTGTTTGGTAGATGAGGAATTGGTTGGATGGTGGCATCCAGGGGGTAGGGGTCAACAACTCAATGTCCAGAGGGAGACCGGAGACAAGTCATGCTTCTCAGGGGTCTGTAATGGGATGATTACTGTTTAATATCTTCATCAATGACATAGTGCAGAGTCCTGCATGTGGGTCAGGGCAAACCTGGCATCAATACAGGCTGGGGATGAAGGGATTGGGAGCAGCCCAGCAGACAGGGACTTGGGGATACTGATGGAAGAAAAACTGGACATGAGCCAGCAATTCACAGCCCAGAAAGCCAATTGTACTCTGGGCTGCATCAAAAGAAGTGTGGCCGGCAGGTTGAGGGAGGTGATTCTGCCCCTTTACTCTGCCCTGGTGAGACCCCACCTGGAGGACTGTGTCCATCCCTGGAGGCCTAGCACAGGAAGGGCATGGAGCTGTTGTAGCGATTCGAGAGGAGGGCTACAAAAACGATCAGAGGGCTGGAGTACCTCTCCTAGGAGGACAGATTGAGAGAGTTGGGGTTGTTCAGCTTGGAGAAGAGAAGGTTCCAGGGAAACCTATTGCAGCTTTTCAGTACTTAAAGGGCACTTGTAAGAAAGAGGGGGACAAACATTTTAGCAGGTACTGTAGCAACAGGACGAGGGGTAATGGTTTTAAACTAAAAGAGGGTAGATTCAGACTAGATATAAGGAAGACATTTTTTACGATGGGGATGGTGAAACATCAGCACAGGTTTCCCAGAGAGGTGGTAGATTCTCTATCCCTGCAAACATTCAAGGTCAGGTCGGAGGGGGGTCTGGGCAACAGGATTTAGTTGAAGATGGCCCTGCTCAGTGCTGGGCGTTGGACCAGACGACCTTTAAAGGTCCCTCCCAACTCAAACCATTCTATGATTCTATGATTCAATGCTTTGCAATCCCTTTTTCACTCACTGCTTTTAAGGTCTGTGAAGAAACCAAAAATTGGTCTTGATGGTAGCCCCTGCTGCAGTGCAGGATACTGTGGGCGGATGGGTCTTAACTGGAGGGTGCTGCCTTGGAGCAGCACTGAGCTGTGATGGAGAGAGGATACTGAGGGGTTTTGTGATCTCTCCCCAGAGAAAAGAGAGCGTACAAGGAATGAAGACCATCACCTCTGGGTATGGGACAACAAGCACAGCATGTCCCCAAGGTGCCCCTGCAGGGTGGGTTGATGTGTGCCCATTCATCCTGGTGGTGCAAGCAGCATGGACCCCCTTGCCCCACTCAATGTCACCAGTACTGTTGTGGGGTGACCTGACCCCACCTCCTGATCTCCCCATCCCCATCAAAGCCACAAGGTGATTTATTTCTTCCACTCACCCCACCCTCGTATTTTCTGCAATTCTCCTATGTAAATCGTGACACTGATTAATGACACTTAGTGTCTTCCAGCTTCGAAGCACATTGCAAGTACTTCCTAATGAATCCCCGCAACGCCCTCGTCAGGGAAGGCAGTGTGCCACCGTCCTGACTTCCCAGGCTCGCAGCCTTCTGGCGGACAGAGGTGGAAGTGTTCATCTGCACATCATTAGCCCCACGCTGCTGCTGCTTAATGAGTTTGCTTGCAGCAGAAGGGAGCATCGCAACAGCGCGGTTCGGAGCAGATGGAGCTCGCTTGCATGCCACTCCGAGAGGATGGAGAGCGGTGCAATTTCCCCATTTGGTCTCTCTTTGTGGGTCTCAGGGCTAGGGGCAGAAGGATGGTGCCTTGGAGAGAGGTCCTGCAGCTCCCAGGTGGGTGCAGCACAGTGAGTGTAGCTGCGGCATCAGGGGACTTGAAGAAATAACTGCGCATCCAACCTGGGAGCAGTCTGAAAGCAAGAAGGAGAAACCACAGGCATGAAGAGTCAGTCAGGAGAGGGTTAACAGCCTTCTCATGGAGACATGCTCTGAATTGTCACCTCGTGATAGATACTGCACTGGCCCAAGCCATGGGTGTTGCTGTATCTCCTGGAAGATGGAGCCTGGGAAGGGGTTAAAATTTAGAGTTTTGTGTCTGCAAGCTAGGAGCAAGAAACAGATCATTTTTACCCAAAGCAATTTCCCAGGTAGATCATTTTCCCACCTCCCCTCCGCTATTATGGCAGGTAATTGCGGCTGAATGACAAGTTCACCGCTCCTTTCTCGGTCCTGCTTTCCGTCCTGCTCTGTCTTGCAGCCAAGTCATGAAACTGGTTGCTGGAGATGTCAAGTCCCAAGGCACAGCCCTCGGCCTCCTTGCAGAGTGCAGCAGCCGAAGGCAGGGGGGAGGATGGCTGTCTGGGACACTGGCCTGGGTGCCAGCGTGCCCGATGGCTTGTCATATCTCCTGCAACAAGCCCATAAGCTTTACATCTACCTCCCACAGCCTCAGCTCCAGGCAAAGGCTATGTAGCTCCATTTTTTTGAGAAAACAGGGCTGGATGGTGGCTGTTCTCACCTGTGCTGGGTAGCACCTCTAATTCCATGGAGCATGGGTCTCCGTGCTAAGCCCTTTGCTGTGCACATTCTCCTCAGCAGACCCAGCTCTGCATTTCCCTCCAGTGCTTCCGCCCCAACTTGCCCCCATTGCTGCATGCTGCCCAGCCTGCTGGTCTTGCAGGGCAGAACCAGGACCTTCAGCTGGCACGGGCACAACTGGCGATGGATTTGCAGGTACCTGTGTGCCCACACTGCTCTCTGTGTACACAAACACACATGCACACACTCTCACATATGAATGCAGAGATGTGCATGCACAGGTACGTCCACCACCCGCCTCTTTACATGCAATCTTAGTGCCTGGAGGATCTTCCCAGTGCATTTTAGGGTTTTGGATGCTTTGGTGCCAGAGCTGAGAAACACCTGCCTCTCTGGTACCTCTTGGGGAGGGAAACCTGCTCACAAGCACCATCAGCATGAGACTCGGAGCTGCAACATGAGCAGGGACCTTGGCTTCACATGGCCCACGTGGGTTGGGATCCTCCGAGACCTCTGCGCCGTAGTGCCTCATCTCTCCCATAGTCATCAGGGGAGGCTTGGGGAATCCTCCACGTCCAGGCTCTGTACAGGAGAGAAAGATGTAGCAGAGCTCATATCCTCTCTCTACCCACAAAAGTGGCCAGAAAAATCATTGCAGCACACTGCTGGGGGTGTGACTCAAACCACAGAGTGTCCCCTTCCGGAGGGTCCTGCAGCATCCTTCCCTGTGTCACTCTGGATACCTTGCCCTCCCCATCACTGCATGGGAATCAGCTTCACGGGGCCTTTCCGACCTCGGAACATGGTACGAGCAGCGCTGCAAGCAGGAGCATTTTCATCTTGCCCCCATTTTGGAAGCTTTTTGGTGGAAAGTAGAAAAGTTACTTCCTGCTTATACCCACCGGGTTCTCAGTGTCTATCCTTGTTTGGAGGATCTCAAAGGCTCGTTATTTGTTAACCCCACTGGAGAGTTTCCTAGCAATTAATTTTTAATGGATTGCAAAATTCTCCGCCCTACCCTGCTTTCTTCAGAGCAAGCCTCCAAAGCCGCTGCTCACCCTCTTGATGTTTCTAATCATTATCTCCGACATTCCTTTAGCTGTTTTAGAAACCGAGGCTGAGGAAGAAATTGGAAAGTGTTATTATTTCATTTGGGTTAAACTGCATCACTTCAAGTTTTACTCCCCCTGGGCACAATCATCAGCATATCTGATCAGCAAACATCTGCCTAAGCCACCCGCTCACGCCTCCCGGGAAACTGGGGGGAGAGGAAAAAAAACCCTGAGACGAAGCCACTGACGTCACCTCCCGCCTTTTGCTCTTTCCCCCCTGAGTTTTATTTCTAAGGGACATTTGCATAGAAAGAGAATCTTTGTTTCTGAAGGTTTTGCCAGCTCCTGCTGCAAATTCCAGATTCCCTCCATCTGGAAGCTTAATTCTTTCCCTGTGGTCGCTGCGGAAATTGGAGCTGCACGCCAGCATGGTCCCTGCCTCCCTCATCCCTTTCCCACCACCCAAAGGTCCACTAGCCTCATGGGTGCACCATATCACCCTCAAAATCAGGCAGCGAAGGAGCTTGGGGCACCAATTTGGGATGCCCGTGGTGGCAGCGTGTGCTGGCGCCACAGTCTCGGTGTGCCACCTGACCCGTCCCGTGCCTCAGTTTCCCTGGGCAGGGCTATGCGGGTGCGTATCATCTCTCATCAGAGAGCATTTATGCAGATTATTTACCACCCATAAAAATTCTTGTAGCACGTGAAGAATGACACTGACGCATAAACAACGAGAGTAATTTGTACAGTGCTCAAAGGGAATGAGGTGCTAAATTAGTTATACAGCAAACACAGCCATAACAATACATCAAGTATTGCTGGCACGGGGACCAGCTTGGCTACAGACCATTGCAACCCACCTCTCGTGCAGCCTGGACAGCCTGAGACCTCCTCTCACTGCCTCTCCTGCCTGCCCCCCAACAGACCTGCTGACTTTATTGGCTAAAAGGAGATTTTTACGACTCAGCTGGTTAAAACATGTCTGAGTAGTTTTGTTTTTTGTTTTGTCTTTTTTTTTTTTTTGTGGGCATTTCCCCCTTTTCCCAAATCATGTATGAATTTATTCTACTTTTTCTCAAGATGAAAAAGAAGGAGATAGGGGACAGACTTTCAAAGAACACTCTTTGGTAAAAATATCCATTTGTTCCATTAAAAAAACAAGGCAGTTTTACAGTTAGGTCCTCTCCAATGGAAGTTTTTAAACAAAACAAAATTTTCCCAGGGAAATCATCTCTTTTTCTCAGTTGTGAAAAAGGCATATTTTATCCACTCTGCTCATAAAAATAATATTGAGATGAAAAGCATCTTGTAGAGTTGCAAGATCTCTCAACGTCTGCGGTCAGTGCCATGCAGAGGGAGGGAAGGAACAAGAGCATCCTTCCTTGGGGAACACTGCTGGAAGAGAGATAACCGTAAGGATAAATCCTGAGGGATGGCTGTGTTTTTTCTGAAATCTAGGGCCTGCAATGTCACCTCCTTGAAATCAGTGTGGGCAGAGGATGCTGCACTGGGGGCTGTGTGTCGGGGTACTTCGCATCAGCCAAAATGCACAGAGCAAAACCCGCACTGCTGTGCAGGAGAGGCAGGCAGGGCACTTCCTCAGGCTGCACCATCCAAAACCATCCCACCACTCTCAAAACTCATACCCTGGAAATTAGGAGGGATGCTGCAGCTCCTGGCATTTGCAGCATTACCTGGGAAGGAAAAACACCTCTGGTCTTGACCCGTGGGCAAGCCTCCAGAACAGGAGAGAAATGCAATTCCTTTACTGAGTTTTATAATTGATCTGAAGTCACAGGAAGCAATTAATATGGAGCCCCATGGTATTGCTTCAAACAAGGCTGGATTTTCAACCTCATAACAGCTAAAACCAAGAGAAGGGATCCAGTGGAAATTGCATTTTGAATGAATGAAGCTCCTACTACAGCATTTGGAAGTGCAGCTGGTTTTCAGACAGATTTTTTTTTTCTTTATGTTGAAAATGCCAAACTGTTGAAAGCAAAACAGCTTGTGAAAATGCGTGGATTGTGAGGAAACTTCATTCTCACAGAACGAAAAAGGGAGGAAGTGGTCAAAACATCAAAATGCTTGTGCATAATACACTGTAATGTATATAAAATAATTTAATAGTAATGGGTAATTAAAATCAGGACAAAACATTTTGATTTCATCCAACTGTGCCGGGTTGAGTGACTCAAAATGATTAAATTCCAGTTCACAGGGAAAACTCTGCCTTTGTTTTGTTCCGTTTTGGAACGAGGACTGTTTTGAAATGCTGGACTCCGAATTTCCTCCCAGCAATAGCTGGTGGAGGAGGCGGGCTGGTCTGACGGAATGGGGGACCCCGCCAGGGAGCTGGGCAAGAGCTGGGGTGAATTCCTTCAGGAAAACCAGGTGTGGGACTGACCTTCAGCACAGCAGAAACCCATCCTGGGGGAATTGTGAGGAGCTGAGGCGGGCTGGGCTCTGGGGACAACTTCAGTGGTGTGCACTGAAAATGCAGCCTCCTGGGACCTGCATGAGCTGGCTGGGCCAGTGGCATCTCCAAGAGCAGCGGTTCCCACTGGGAAACCAGCTGGGTGAAAGCTGTCAGGGAGACAAACGCAGAACAGGGACTTTAGCAGGGCAAAAGCACCTCCTTCCTCCGCTGGTCTGAGCATCCCCGCTGCTCCTCGGGTGCTCTGTTCTCCAGCATCCACAGCCTGTCACTACTTTGGAGGTCACAGATCTGGCTCATCACTGATTCCCCCCCATACCTTGTTTTTCAGGGACTGCTTTATGAAAGCAAAGACAATTTGCAGTGCTGGTGACACAAGCAAGGATGGGGAATTAAAACTATGTTCATCTCCAGCCTCCTTTCTTATGCGCTGCTGGCAAGTCATGAGTGAATCAGAGATAGCGAGCGACTATCTTTCTCTGAGCACAGTCAAGGGAAGATAGGACTGCTTTTTGTGATTAATTAGTCATTAATTCATTTTACATTAAAAGAAGTATTACTTTCTGTTTCCTCATTGTGGGCTTTTTTTCCTGTTTGTTGTTTGAGAGCAGCAATGAATACATTTAGGAAAATGGCTTTCAAAGTGTCATTGTGAAATGGAAACTTGAGACTTGCAAATGTGACTTTCATTTCAGTTGGGTTTTGGTTTTTTTTTTTTTTTTGCTTTCCCTTCACCCCTGTTTAAACTATTTGCCATCCTTGACAGGGATTCATGAATAGTTTCAGTTGTCTCAAAACTGTATATTTTTTTTGGCCAGTAAACTCTCCATCTAGAAAACTCACTTCACATGGTCCTGTAAATAACGTCACCTGCCCTTGGGCTGGCTGCCTTGAGGGTGTGCTGCAACTGGTATATTAAGAGGGATGTGGACACAGAAAACTTGATGCTCATGGGCTGCTTCATGGATGGGGCATAGGAAGCTGCAGACACAGCTTCACATCACACTGCCTGGGGTCATTTTATTATCGCACATCGGATAACATGGAAGAGCCCAATATTTGGAAAAAAATCTTCTCCCACCCATTTTAAGAGCAGTTTTGAGATCCTTGCATCCTAACAGGAACCTTCAGCCATGAAAAAGAGGGTAGCTTTCTGTTCATCAGGCTGCTGGAAACATCTGCAAACTCTCAAAATCACAATCTTATTTGCAGCAGCTAAACAATCGTTTAAGGGGTGAAAGCTCACTCTTTCAGGGGAAAGAGGGGGTTTGGCTGGCAGTCCCTGTGCCAGCCCTCTTATGGCTAAATGCTGTCTCAAAGCCTTCCTCCATCAGTGTTTTCACTTACATGGCCCGTTCAGATCACTTTTCCTCTGGTGGTAGGAGAATGGGATTTGCACATCCAAATTCCGAAGTCTCCAGCCCAGCTGTCTCCACCTGAGCTGGTGATTATCAACTTCCCTTATTGCTGTGAGACAAAATGGTTTTTTGAGGGGGATGAGCTTTTCTGCTGGTCCACCTCCAAAATACATGGTCCAGGAGGAGCCAAGGCCTCCCCAGGTCTTGCCATGTGGCGTGGCAGGACTGTCCTGGAGAAGGTGGGGACCTGAAGTGAGCCGGTGGCAGCCCCAGGAGGAAGGCAAGGATGCTCCGTGCCCTCCATCCCAGGCTCACCATGCCCCACTCACACCTTATGCTTCCCGCCCGCGGCCAGCGGTGCCTACTCCTGGTGCCCCTTTGTTTGTCTCTCCTGTTACTTTTTATTGCTCTTCACATCCACTGTGATTTATTTGTGTCTGAATGTGATAAACTCCACATTTCGGCCTTNCATTTGCGGCCTTTTTTTTTTTTTTTTTTTTTGAAAGCCAAATATTTGTGGAAAGTAATGCTTAGCCAGACTCATATTCCATCCTTAACACAAAATCTAATCCAGATACAAGTCAAACAGCAGGATGACAACTGCTCTTAATACTCACGGTGTTTTTAGCATCGTAGCTTTCATTGAAGAGAGAAGCCATCAGCTTTTTAACGGCTTCAGGATTCCCCATCCCTGCTTGCCAGGCCCACCTAAGACTCCCCAGCCTGCCTTCCCCCTGGCAGGCACAACTCTGACCCCTAAAACCCCAATCTTTGCTCCTCAGCACTCCAGCCTGGCCTTTCTTAACCCAGGTTTTCAAAGAAGAAGCCGAACTGTCTTTGTGGGAGTGTGCACAGATGATCAGTGATTGAGGTGACTGCGTTTTCAAAGAGGATTTAGTCTATTAATTGAATTTAGCCTATTAATTAATTTTTATTTGGTCTATTAATTTTCAGGCCTGGCTTAGATAATCTCTTTGTTATCCCCCTTGTTCTCTCTAAAGGTTTCCTTTTACATCTGTCTACAAAGCTCCAGCGATGCTCCTGGGCTAAGCGGTGCAAATGTAATTTATGACTCCAAACTCTTCTTTGTGGAGCTTGTAAACCGGTGCTAATCCATGGAGATGATTAACAAAGTGGCTCTGCTTCATCGGGGGTGTGGAAGGGCATTGATAGAGGGGTGGCTTCTGGGTCTTTTCTTCATGTTTAAACCACTTCTGGATCTCCCTAGTCCAACCCAAACCACGGAGAGAGGACAGGTTTGGAGCAGATTGGTTGCTCCAGATAGGGATGACAGAGTGTTGCCTGTCCTCCAGCAGGGAAGAAGGAAGAGTTTACAGAGGTATTGCATTGCCAAGATACTTCCCCGGCTTCCTGCACCCCCCACAAGCCTTTCTGTCTCCAAGGAGCCTCACCATGTGAATAAGTCTTGTTTTTTAGTGAAAGGATATCTGGAAGCCATCTCCAGCTCCTTTCTCTGATGGCCACTTGCTCGTCTTCTCCTGAGACTGTGCTGAGCTCTGCTCCAAAGTCAGAAGTGGTCACTGTGAAAATGAGTTGTCCATTCAACTTCTCAGGATTGCACATAGAGCTGATCCTTCATCTCAGGGGGATATTGCAGGACAGCAAAAGACTCATCAAGGATGATCAAAGGTGTGGAACAGTCCCCTCCTGACAAATGCATGAATAGCTTTGCTTGCTTATGGTCCAGAAAAGAGGTGACTGGAAAATATGTGGTAGAAGGCATGGGAAGGCGGTGGGAAGCAATGTCAGAAAGAGAAGATGCAACAGATTGCCGGCAAGTGTTATGAGTGAGCCAAAGGAGGTGGTTCCCTGTGCAAGGTGTGATAGGCCTCTGGACGTGGTTGCTGCAACATGCTGTGGATCTCAAAAATTTGCATGGGTTTAAGGAGAGACAAGAGAAACTCACAGAAGAAAGGTCTGTAACTAAATACATGGGAACAACCTGCAGCTCAGGATGGCTCCTAGCTAGGTGGTGTGGGGAGGGTGCTGGGCGGGTTTATTATGACACGCTTGCCTTCATTTTACAGGCTTCCCGGGACACTGGGGAAATGAGTGCTTGGTCCTACCCAGCTTGTCCCCAGCCCCGTGTTAGGTCTGTGTCCCATGTACTGAAGTAGCTGGCTGGAGCCACAGTAGTGTGGACACACTGGAGCTGACATCCACCAAGCACTGATTCTTTCTGCACGCACTGCTGGCTATGAGAGCCGTGCTTAGAGGGACTGGCTTGAGGTATCTGCTGGTTCTGGGCTCCAGCACCATGATCCCTCCCATGCCTGATCCCTTCAGGCTGCAAGAAGAGGATCCAGACCTTTGCTACTGCACAGGAGCTTCCCTTGTGGAGGGTCTCCAGAGTGGGATCTGAGGGGTGCCAGCACAGGCAGAGTACAGCCTGCGTGGGCTCATGCCCAGGAGTGGATTCACTGCTGCAACGGGATCTGTTCCCACCAGAGCCCATCTGCTTTGGATCTGCTCTGGAGCACTTGTCCGCGGGCTGTGGACTGGCACTCAGCTCTGTCGGCAGGCCGTGTTTCGGATGGGTGAGGGAGGAGGAGAGGCAATCTCACCTACCTATTTCCTGCATGACTTTCCCAGCCTGAGGATTTGCCAGCTCCGGTCTGTTCAATGGACCACAGCTTCTCCTGAGCTCATCTCCTCCCACACCTGCTGCCTGGGTGCACTTTCCTATCATTCCCGTGCTTTCCAGACAGCACCTCGCAACCCTTCCTGCCTCTCTACCTTCCTTCACTGCCAGCCTCTTGAATGACACGATTTAGCCACCACCAAACACTTGAACACTCACGTGCTCTGTGATTTACAGAGCACACTGCCTCCAGTGAATTTCTTGCCTGATGTCTTCAGAGACATTTTGGTTAGAAAAGCAGCTATAGATCACAGAGCGGTTGCGTTTTTTCTACTTCTTTTTAGGTTTCAGAGGTTTGGGGGATTTCTGAGAGCTCCTTGAACCAGCTGCAAGTGTTTTGAGCCGAGAAGATGAGCTGGACTCAGAGCCCTGAACATGAGGTCTCTGCATATTCATAGAAGTTAAATTCCAGTTGCAGGGGCCTTTCTCATCTTTCTTGGGACTGTAAGCAATGAGCTGGCACAGAAGCACAACATGATTTAATGCCCTGAGCAAGAGAAAAAGAGGCTGTCCCCTATTTGTGCCCAGAAATCCACTGGGGAGCATGCAGATAGTGTCCTGTGAGTCTCTGAGAAAGAGACCCGAGCTCTTCCTCAGCTCATGAAGATCCAGTTGCAGTTGTGCAGCCCCTCCTCTTCCTCCTTCTGTCGGGCGTCACCTGGAGTGAGCAGACGTTTCGTGTTTGTGTGCGTCCTGCAGCAGCTCCTTGGCTGAGACCTGGTGCACTCATTTCACCAGGAGAGGCACAAGCGGCTCAGCCCCTGCTATCCCTGCGGGCCATGGCTGGGGTAGGAGTGGTGCTGCACAAAAGCAAAATGGCAACTGAGCAATGATCTGTCTGCTCCTGGGGGTTTTCATCTCCCCGTCTCTTTGGCTGCAGCACAGTCTGGGCTCTGGCAGCAGGGAGATCCGGCAGCCAGAGAGGCTGCAGCCTGGAAGGGATCTCAGCATCAGGCTTTGGCTACCCTTATCCCTTAGGACATGCGGCTTGCTGGCCTCTCCCTGAGCTTGGAGGAGGGCAGGCACAGTATTTTCATGGTTCCCCTGGGTCTGGATGAGGAAATTTGAGAGCACAGCTCTCCACCGTGCAGGAAGCCTATGTGTTGGGTTACGGAGAGGATGGGGGATGGCTTTTATCTGAATGCGCCCCTGTCTTTTCCTTGCACTAGAATGGAAAGAGAGGGGTTTTGCTCTGCCATTCTTCACACCTCTCCCTGGAGGTGGCTGTGGGTGAAGCGCACGCACAGGGGTGACAGCCAGGCTGGCTGCTGCAAGGAGGCGGTAGGACTGGGTGGACCCTCACCCGGGGTTGAAATCTCGGCATACACTCCAAGCCTTGAGAAGGAGAACAACATGTTTTAGCCTGCTGGGCCTTGCACAGCAGGAAGTGTCATGCACCTCTCTGGGGTGGTGAGATGAAGATTTGGCAGCTGGGCTTCCCAGGGAGATTCTGTGTCTCCCATCCTCCCACAGCTGGACTGAAATGCGCCAGTGCCTACCTGTATCCCTCCCGCAGAGATGCCCTCGGGGGAGCCATCCTCTCCCCGGGCTCCCCTGCTGCTCTGCCCAAGCACACACTGTGCAGCCCTGAGCAATCTGTGCAGGTGGCAGAGACCCTGCAGACAAGCAAAGAGGCTGGAAGGATGTGCTCATCACACTCTTTTCTATGGACCTGCTCAGCTATGTGCAAGTCCAGGTGCCTCGAAGCATCCTATCTGTGTGTCTAAACCCTCTTGGTGGCTGGAGAGGTCGAGGAGCAGGAGGCTGGAGACACCGCGGGGCTGATGCTGAAGGAGTGAGAGGGAGTGTGTCACACTGAAGAGGGCTTGGTGACAATTAGTTCCAACCACAGCAAACTGTAATCACCGAATTGTTCAGGAATAATTATGCCTTGATAACAACATTACACTTTCTATTTCCTTTATTGCTGTTCTTGTTAAATATAATTACCATGCAAATTGCACAGCGTAAGCAAGCCCAGGTGATTAACAGGGCCATGGGGGCCTTGGGAGCAGACTGAGGTGACTGCAAGTACATATCTCTCTCCTTGCTTAGTTGTCTGTCCAGATTTGCACCTGGGAGAAGTCCTCATGTGATCAGAGACTGTAAAGTGAGCTCAGCTCAGGGAAGGTAGGAAGGATTGTCACAGGGAGACCAAGACACACACGGCTGCAAGCTCACCAGCTATCTGCCAGCAGATCTGGGGCAGGCTTTGCTGTGAAGACCGCTAGATGCAGTGTGGCACAAACTGGGGTCAGTCTTCTCGTAGCTGACCTTCAGGAACTGCTCTGCACGAGTGCCCTGGAGTTCCTCCATCATCTGGTATCGCTGGCCACTTCACTACCCATCCCACACCCTTCATCGTGGTCTCTGGGCACTTGCTAAGCTTTGCGTGATGCTACAGCTTGTGGTTCATCAGCATCACTCTTCCAGCTCTCAGCGTACAACTACCTGCACGGGTAGGAACTAGAAGATGCTCTTTTCTTTCTTCCTTCCTTTCTCATTGAAGGACGTGAACAGGAAGGCAGAGGAGGATCTGTTAAACATAATGAAGTGGAGGAGTATGACAGAAACTGCTGAACAGGGTTCCCTGGGGAGGGCTGGGAGCATTATCACCTGAGTCAGTGAGAAAGCTGCCAAACAAGCTGGCAGCATGGAAGTACGATCTCACAGATGCCCTATGGGACAAGGACGGTGCCTCTCTGCAAGGGCCGGGAGCTGGGATGCTCAGCTCTGGGGACTTGTGTGGTGCTAGCCTTCTGCATGGTCTCCTGCCACCTCTTCATCTGTCCTCTCTGGCCGTCAGTGGACACAGTGTCTCCCCTACGCCCTTAATTTCTGTTTGACCCCAAGGTCTCTAAGTCATATTGGTGAGTCTCGGTACCCCAACTGGGTCTCATAGCTGCTAAATAGCCTCTTGACTTGGGACATCATGTCTCTATTGGACCAGGACCTGGCAGCGGCTCACTGCCTCAGGTGTCCTTGGCTCCACTACAAAGCTTGGACTGGAAACCAGAGCCCTTGCCCAGGGATCATCCCAGGGCTGCAGATGGAACGAGGACAGTGCAAGGAAACCTCCTTTTCCCCTTCTCCTCTGAGCCACCTCTTTTCTCTGTGCCTGCCTTTACCAAGCTGAAAACAACAGGTCAAGAGCACTTACCTGCTGCACTTCCTGGCGTGGCCATAAGACCTACCTTATTATAGGGCTCTCAGCTCCTCAAATGTAATTCTTCTTCTATAGATACATGCATATAGACATATGTGGATCGAGTTTATTATTATTACCATGCCAGACAATCCTTCTTCATTAGAGCTTGGAATTTGCTTTCGATGCTTTCAGTCAGATCTTTAACATTATTTAAACACAGTGGGTTTGGGAGAGTTTTTGTTATTTTTAATGCGGACCAGATTTTGCTGGGATAAGAGAATGAAGTTGCTCTTCATCCAGACCAACTAGCTGCCTCCCTGGCTGCAGGAACCAGGAGGGTCCTCATCACCCAATTCAGCCTGCCGCCCTTTTGAAATCACAGCCAGGTTGCCGAGGAAGGGAAAGGGAGGATGGGACCCCCCTTTCCACCTGTGCCATGGCTCGAGGGTCTGCGTGGACCATGCTGGCACACTGAAGACTCTCCCGAGTATGGGGCGAGCATCAAGTGGGTGCCTGCAGCTCCCTCGTCTTTCCCGTGCATCACAGCACTCGAGGACATCAGGAGCACATCTGGAGCACCCAGGCGCGTGATGGGGAAGGAGTCCCCATGCTCAGCACAGCTGGGACTGTGTGTCTGCTTGCAGGCGCCTTTGAACACCCAGCTCTGCTACGTGGTACGTCCCCAGCTGCAGCGCCCTGCTGGGACCTCCGTCTCTCTAGGATCCCATATGTCAGAGTCAAGGCGTCCCATCTCGGGACCCCCACCCAGCTGGATCTGGTATGTGGGTCCTGGAGGAGGGAGAGGCCACGGCCCTTTGCTGGGAACGTGTGAGCTCCGGGCGAAGGAGGGAGGGAGTTGTCTGAGATTCACACGCCACAGGGATGGGGCTGTGTCCAAGCAGTCCTGACTGTGCAATTGTGGGAAAGACAGGCACAGACTGCTTTTAAGAGCAGTCCTAGTGCACCTAAAATGAGTTTTGTGGTAAAAAAAAAAAATAATTCTGATGAGGATAGAAGGTTCTCTGGATGATGTCCTTTTTAAATGTCCTTTTGGGGGGATTGGAAGGAAGGAAGGAAGGAAGGAAGGAAGGAAGGAAGGAAGGAAAGAAAGAGAGAAAGAGAGA